>OY856411.1:537004680-537357180 GCA_963693085.1 Alisma plantago-aquatica | reverse complement strand
GTGACGGACGTCTACAGCTCCCTCTCCCACGGCTAACAGTCTCGTCCTCATTTAGGGTCGTCCTCCATCACCTTCTTGACACAACACGACATCCTCCTCCGTGACATGGATTTCTACAACAGGAGTCATATTGTATCCCAAGTTCTTGTCATTATCTTTTAACAACAGAAGATGTGCACCCTTGTCAAACATTCATCTAGTCCAACCAAAGTTGCATCCAAACATTAGATTGGATAATCAAAATCCGGTCCTCCACCTGTAGTCACCCATGTTATTCTTCTTGTACTACTTTAAACCCTACTCTTGAATCAAACATGTCCTTACAAAAAATTAAATATACGTGTAATATGAGTAGTTATATCTACATCTAGTTCTATCACCCGATTTGTAACATAGGTCCACTATTTGAATATAAACAAAAAGTGGAAGAACTTGTTATTGTTATAATTGTAGCATCCCTAACCTAGGTTATACCATAACCCTGAAAGTTTTGCTTAAGTAATTTATTTATAAATTTGTTTTAATCTTTTGAAAAGTAATTAAGACTCAAGGAGAGTTTAATTTTCAAGTTTTAGCTTATTTGCAAATTGTTTGTGCATTATATGATAGTTTGGGTGTAAATTGCAATTTACCCAAGATGAGGGGTTATATTGCAATATGTCATATGTTAAACGTGCCTCAAGTGCTTTAGCATCATAAGAGAGAGAATGATGCTAAGGGTTGGCTTGTGGAAAGCCTAAGTTCTAAGTTGGATCTTGTTTGAATAATGCTTGTGCCTTGTGTACCAATTTTGGTGAAATTACAATTAACCCAAAATGTAGTGTTGATATGCAAAATACCACCTCTATAGTGTCCCTAATATCTCTTAGCATCATATAGAGGAGAGAGAAATAAAGAGGCACCATGTTTGAATCATATTTGAGTGATGATATTCTTGGTGATGAAAAGACCAAGAAGAGTTGTATAGTTGAAACCCTAAAATGAGTTGTAATGAGTTGTATTGAGTTGTAGAGCGTATATGAGAGTGCCTATCGGCCAGGAAACTATAGAGGAAGTCCCATATCATTTTTTAAACTCTTGAAAAAGACCATGATGAGTTAAGCACCTCAAGAAGGTGATGGATATCGGTTTACAACATTCCTTGGAAAAGTTGTATCGGTTTGTGAATAAAGTGATGTTGGGTTGAAATATCTTGTTCAACAAGATAACTAATGGCTGAAATCTTATCCCTAGATTATCCCCAAGAGTTTTTCATGTCAAGATAAATATGTGTGCATGCATGGACATGTGTCAACCCATGCATGGACATGTGTCACCTAGTAGTATAAGGTGATGACACCTCATACACTCTCTCTCATGAGCCTCAATTATATATACCACTCCTTTCACCTACTAGTGAAACTTTTCGAATCCTACAACTCTCTTTCTCTTAGATATCATGCATAGTAGTTGAGGAGCAAGGAGGAGCTCGATCCTTAAGCTTGAGGTGAAGCCATGGTCATCTTCAACCTTAGTTGAAGCATGATTCTCGGGTTGTGATTCTTCCTTTCTTTTCTTCTTTACTAAGTTCTTATCTATGGTGATTCTTTGCATATAGAGGAGTTGTGAACAAGTCTTGGATATTTGATAAGTTCATCTTCAACCTTGAGAACGTGAAGCTTTGTAGCTTGGAGCTTTGAAGTTGTTCTTGGGGCGGGTTATATAACTTGAACCCAATCATGTTATTATTCACCTTCAATCTTGCTATACTTGTTGATCTAGTTTCAATTTTGATTTTTATTGAATGATTCTATAAGTTCTAATAGTTGCATAGGATTTTTTTCCATGAACTAGAACAGTAAGGGACGAAAGTCTAGAGCTTGATAATGATGACATCAGCATGGCACAAACCGATATCGGGTTGAAGCACCTCTAAATCGATATGGTAATGAAACCCAATATGGTGATATGAAATCCATTATACCTTTAAACCCCACACCCCTATCATTTTGTACATTTGGGTTGGTTGAATAAGGACTAACTAGTTGTCTAGGATGTCACTCAACACATGGTAGGTTGATACTTTGAAGGTTTGAAAAGGTATGAGCATAAGGGTCTAACCCAATATGCAAAACATTACACTTGAGTAACCCGATATAAGTGACACACACACCCCTCTTGGACGATATGGTGGTAAGCACACACCTCTTAGACGATATGGTGATAAGCACACACCTCTTAGACGATATGGTGATAAGCACACACCTCTTGGACGATATGGTGATAAGTACACACCTCTTGGATGATATGGTGATAAACACACACCTCTTGGACAATATGGTGATAAGCACACACCTCTTGGACAATCTAGTGATAAGCACACACCTCTTGGATGATATGGTGATAAGCGCACACCTCTTGGAAGATATGGTGATAATCACACACCTCTTGGATGATATGGTGGTAAGCACACACCTCATGGATGATATGGTGGTAAGTACACACCTCTTGGACGATATGGTAGTAAGAATGCACCTCTAGCACGATATGGTGGAAGCACCTCAAAACTAATATGGAGGTAAGCACCTCAAATCCGATATACTTGATTGAGTAACACATGAAGTGTGTTATGTCAAATGATACATTAAAATGTAAAGAGTTTAATGTATTTTGATAAGTTTAGGCCAATGTACCTTGAGAAAAGGGTTGAGCCAACTTAATAAAGTATGATGTAATAAATATCCTAGTAAGGATGAGAGAGAAACTCATACTTTGTGTGATAATCATTTAATGATAAATGATGAGAATAAACATGTATGATTGAATACTTATGATATCAATGTATGCTCCTAGTATGTGTGGAGCTATGAATTAGGGTTTTAATTCTTGATAATATGAACTTGAAACCCTAATCGACTAAAAAGGGAAACACTAACCCTAATAATGGGAAGGTTGTATTTCTCTTGTATTGTATGGTGATGATATGTACTTGATATTGTTTTTATCATGAAATACTAACCATGCAGGTATCATGAGATGATGAGCATAGCCAGGTATGAGTTATGATGTTTCATATGTTACATATTAAATGGGCCTTGTGAGCCATGTGAAATACTTGTGCAACAAGTATAATGTATACCTGGGTTTGAGGACCTAGAGGTAATAGTTACCTGATAAGAGGTGACAATGTTCAGTGATGAACTAAGGGTTTGAATACCCAGATCTAGCAATCATGATGATGATAATGTTAAGGGATGAGAATCCCCAGTAATGTGATAAAGGACTGAAATCCCGAGTGTTATGCATTCAATGTGTTCCAAAGATTATGAAAGTACTTGATAAATGTATTACACCTTTCTTTGTAGCATCTATTATAATTCATGCTTGTAACTTGATTGATGCTAAAAGATACTTAAATGAACCTAATTAATCAAGTGGAACCTTATCATGTAGTTGCCTTGGCCATAGATCCATTCCGTGTCAGAATTTGCTGAATGGTGAAATGAGTTTAGCTCGGAGAGCATATTTTTTAATATGTGTGGGTAATGGGTAAAAATATCCTTACATACAAATAGGGATTGTTGTGTGATCTCCCTCATCATCATAAGAGTATGGCTATATGCTATGACTCAGTATTAATATATTGGGATTACTGTGTGATCTCCCTGAAGAGAGTGCATGTTGCAGCTGTAACTCTATAGTGAAGATGCCACTATACCCTGGCAAGCTAATTGCAGTTTAACACATGATGTCACTGTCAGTAGTCTCATACTGACCGAGACAGGTGAGGTCTTGGAAGCTAGCTCTTCCTTTCACCTTGTATGTTACTAATGCTTTATGTGGTCGTGGTCGGTTGGAGCATGAACGGTATACCTCATATCCTCAGGGCATAAGTGTGATTGTAAATATGTAATCAACCGTATAGTGTATTTGATTAAGGATTGAATACGTAAACATAGCCTGATGTTACACTACTTTTATACATATTAAATGGATAGATGTTATATGTGTTCTTCGTATTCCTTATAAAGTGAATAGATGATTTATTGCTCTATCATAGATAGTTGCATTGCTTTAAAAGATGATATTGCTCTATTCTGCTTATAAATAGTGATTAATCTTGATTTTTAATATAAAAGATCCTCTGCTCAGTTTTATACTATTTACATGTGATAATAATATTGTTGGCAGAGAGTTATATCTCTCGTTGGGACTTTTGTCTCACCCTGTTGGTCCCAACAATTTTCGGTGGGCTCAAACAAGGAAGTAGAGATTGTACTACAGAGGGAGGACAACATCAATAGGGATAGCGTTAACAGCTCAGGTTGAGTGTGATGTCGGTCGTGTCTTGTAGATAGAAGTCTTATGTATCGTCTCTGTATTCTCAAGTCCTTGGAAGTTAGTACGTAATGGTTTTATTTATAAGTATACAATGGTTGCAAAATCATAGAGCTTGGCCTCTCTAGGTAATGGACTAACTTTCTCCTACTTTGGAGATTGGAACTACTTCACATAGCTTGTGTTCATGTGCTTATTCAATCTCACTCTCCCTTTCTATATATGTTTTAGTTGAACTCAAAGTCATACTTACCATATTATCTTAGAAATAACTTGAAGGTCTAATGAATTTTGTTTAAGTTCATTTAGCTCTATTCACCCCCTCCCCCTCTAGATTCCCTCCTAGATCTAACACTTCCAACTTGCAAGCAAAATGTTTATCGGCTTTAACTTCATTGCTCCAAGTAAATCAATCATCGAAGTTCATAGAAATCAACTTCATTGTTAATATGATTAAAAGATTTGATGATAGCTTCCAACACCAGTCTTCCTCCTCTCTTCTCTTCCTACAACCTTATGTTGTTAAAGTCACCCATGACCAGTCAAGGCTCCTTTACATTCTTTGCTTGTGTTATCAATTCGTTCTATAGCTCTTGCCTCTACAAATGAAGGTTGAATGCATATATTGTTGAGAAAAATATCTTCAATCCTCCTCTGTTCATGCAAATAGAAATAATGCACTACCTCATCTTCCTTACCATTTCTACCTCCCACACATTAGGACTTCATCCTATAAAAATCCTTCCTAACTTAAACTCATCATGATTATTGGTATGGACCCATTCTCCTATTAACATTGATGCAAAATAGTTAATATTGCATTTTTTATTTTTGTTTCAATGATAGCCTCCATGGAAACTCCACTATTTCTCATCCATTCTCTCACCTCTCTCATGTTCTATGACTTATAGATCTGTTCCATATCATAATTTACATGTGAAGTTATTTCTTGGATCTCGTATGCCTTTTTGAATCCTTCTCCTTTCCTTTCCCTTCAATTTGTTAGGTTCAAGATTTCATCTTTTTTCTTTGTCACTATCACCTAGCACCTCGAATTGAAATGAACCTTGGCCACCTGAATCCTTCCTTATTTATGGAGGAATCTCTCCCTCTTCGGTTTCCTCTTATCCCCTACTTGTTCAACATTAGGGTTCCTCTCTGCTTCCTTATTTTCCTTCCTCCTTTGCCACACCTTTTTTGGAACTTGAAAACCCTCCTCCTCTATTGTTTCCCCTACTTATTATTTTAGTTTTAATGGGCAGTCCTTATCATTGTCTCCAAATACATTGCAATGTCTTTTTGGGATATGTTCATAAGCAATTTTGAATAGAATTTCCTATCTTTAGGTAATATTAATCCATATCGTATATGGTATCTCGTTCGATGCGTACAGATTTATCAGGACACATGCCACGTCTGTGCCCTTATCCTCCATCAGTCTTGTTTCCACATGGAGTACTTTCCCTACCCCCATAGTAATCGTCCATGTCGCCTTCTTTATCCATGTTTTCCCATTAGATGGGATGCGGATCTAGATTGGCACAGAATATAGGTTCTCCTTCTTCATCTCATCCCCACACGTGTAGTCTTTTGCAACAACCAGATGGTAATCAAACCACATAGGACCACTTTTAAGATAGTTTCATGTGTTCTCTTCGTTAGAGAACTTGATGATAAACATCCCATCCTCTTTTGATATTAGGTCAAACTCTCCCTTCAGTGTCTATACCCTTCTCACCCATGTTAGAAGATGATGGTAGAGAGATCATTTCCCCATGACGTACACTAGGATTGAGAATTCCCAGATATCCTTCATCTAAGCATACTCTTTTTCCAGATTGACAATGTCTAACCATGATTCTTTGTTGGCTTCGGGAAAGAAAGATTATTGATCTCCTTCTCATGTGTTGGTCTCTATTTCATAACTTGATTCAAGGTTTCCTTAAAGCAGCATCCCCAACCTTATCCTTTCTTGCAGCTTCCTCGTTATTGTTTTTGGCGGTGGTGGTGGTGGTGGTCTAAGGTGGGGTTATGGTAGGATTGGAGGTGGGGTCGAGGGTGGATTTGTACTGGCCAGGGGTGGTCGCCATGGCCAACATTCCTTCTCTAGATCACCTCAAAATTGCTAAAAAATCCTCAAATATATATATATATATATATATATATATATAGAGAGAGAGAGAGAGAGAGTCGGGCTAGAATACACTTGAGTGTATTCGGATTAGAATACACTAAGTACTTTTTCATGATGTAATATTTTTTTCAAAAATCTAATCTGTTGATCTTCTTAAACATGTTGTGAATATATCATACGCAAAAGTTGACCACATTAGGACATTCATAGGTCATGTTATAAAAACAACAAAAATTATGTATTTTAAATTAGTTTCGCACGTCTATTTTGTTGCCCTTGGATGAGTGACTTACACTAATCCAAATTGGCTCAAAATATGTAGATAGTCTAGTTATAGTATGACGGTGAAGATAATGGCTTACATTTTGCAAAAACATAGCCTTGATATGCAAACACACTTGAGTGTATTCGTGTGATCTGTACACTCGAGTGTATTCTAGCCTGACTATATATATATATATATATATATATATATATATATATATATATATATATATATATATATATATATATATATATATATATATATATATATATATATGGGTATATCTTCACTACCCGTGTAGGTAACTAAGATTCGCTAACCCGTGCATCAATTTTGTAATAGGAAGGCATGCATTTGGAATGAGATGGTCCAAATTTGTAAGGAGACGGTCAAAATTATAATACAAAGACTCATTTTGTATTATAGCGTTGTTACAGTCATAAATATATATTTTACTATTTCCTGACGGAGAATACAAACATCACGATGTATTTATAAAATGAGTCTATCTATTACAATTTGGACCGTCTCATTACAAATGCATGCCTTCATATTACAAAACTGATGCACGGGTAGCGAATCTTAGTTACATGCATGGGTAGCGAAGATATATATATATATGGCCCATATTTATTGCCAGCGCGGGTAGCTACCCGCCCACCCTTCCCACCACTTTTTTTCAAAAAAAAATCACAATTGCAGAGGAGTATTTTATCTAGCTCTCCAAAAAAATTCATCCAAAAATAATTTCATTTGCCCCCCCCCCAAATCAAAAAACCCGTCCTTATATATATCTGTTGTATATTTTATACAGAGTTACTTTTTTAGTTGTGTAGTTACTTTCTTATCACCATAGTTACTTTTTTGACAGCAGAGTTACTTTTGTGGCCAGAAGAGTTACTTTTTTGGCTGTCGGGTAGCGAAACTCCAGGCTACCCACACGGGAAATGAATAAACGGTCATATATATATATATATATATATATATATATATATATATAGAGAGAGAGAGAGAGAGAGAGGCTAGAATACACTCGAGTGTATAGATCGCATTAATACACTCAAGTGTGTTTGCATATCAAATCTATTTTTTTGCAAAATGTAAACCATTGATCTTCATTGTCATACTATAACTAGGCTACATACAAATTTTGAGCCCATTTGGATGAGTGTAAGTCACTCATCCAAGGGAAACAAAATCGACGCCCGAAATTAATTTGAAATGCATAATTTTTGCAGTCTCTATAACATGGCATATAAATGTCCAAATGTGCTCAAATTTTGTATATAAGCTATTCACAAGATTTTGAAGAAGATGAACGGATTAGATTTTTTAAAAAAATATTACATCATGAAAAACTACTTGAGTGTATTCTGCTCCGAATACACTCTAGTGTATTCTAGCCTGACTATATATATGTGTGTGTGAGTGTGTGTGTGTGTGTGTGTGTGCGCGTGCGCACGCGCGTGTGTGTGTAAATATAGGTATGTATGGGATTAAGAGAGGCATTCTATCCCCCTCTATCATGTTTGTGACAGAGGTCGAACATCTGGGAGGGTGGTAAACCAAGACAACGGCTGGGATTTGAACCTGCATCCCTTTGTTAGAGGACATTGTGCTTGACCACTTGAACCACTCTTTGTCGGTAAATATAAGTATGTATGTATGTGCTTATACACACACCCCTATATATATATATATATATATATATATATATATTTATTTATTTATTTATTTATTTATTTATTTATTTGTGTGTGTGCATGCATACGTGTGTAGGGGGTGTGTGTGTGTGTTTATGAGATTTTTTCATCCCTCATCTTTTTCTTCATTCCTAAAATTTCTTCTCTTATCTTAGATCCTAGAAAAGAACATGTCTTTTAGTCAATGATTAACTTGTGCTCTTGTTATTATCTATTTCTCACTAACACATTTCTTACTAGTTCTTCATAAATATAATACTACATTAGAACCGTGTAACAATTATTGATTAAACATTAGCAATTATTGGATACATGTGTTTTATTAGAAAAGTGTTAGATATTTTGAAATGGAGGCTCAACCTCAAGGTATTTATAACCATTTCATTGCTTCCCACTTCCGTTGAGTTCAGCTTGATTTTGCGTTAGACAAAATAAGATATTGAAAGTTCAATATACCCAAAACGTTATACACCATGTTTCTTCCCTAAACTCGACTTTGGGTCTTCCTGATTAATGTAGTCTAACTATTGTAAAGTGATGTATGGTTGAAATTATGTTACATCGCGTGATGTCAAATATGATGGAATAGTATGCCAATTTGTTTTATTCTTTGTATCAATGATGACATAAATTAACATCTTTACATATTAATATTATATCATCGTATTCAATGGTTGAGATATTATCAATCATGCATTATACAGGCTTTTATGTTATAGTAAATTAACTAGTGCATGGTATTTTGAAACACTAAATCGGCTAGATTTTTCACTATGTTAGCTTCTACGTTGAGTCGATCGAGCCTGTTGATTAACATAACAAGCATTCTCGATTCTGATATGCATAAACCCAAAGTCGACTCCATGTCAGACTTATTCACATAATGTATCACGTTTCATATTATTATAACTAATGCTTACAATATTATGCAATATGTGTCTAGATCAGGCTAAATAATATAATATGTCGCATTCCCTGTTAGACGGAATATACACAGCACGATACGGTACACATTAACCAATATGATCAATATCCAATTTTATCAACTTAGCTATAGTTGATAAAATTAGTTGCAGTCTAGCCCAGAGTTTTGAATATTATATACTTATAAATTTATTACATTAATAAATATTTATTGTAGAATTACTAATGTCTTGTATATTAAATGTTAAATATAGCGTGATAATGATATAATCACAACATATAAGCGAAGCCATTAAAAGTGTATTAACATGAGCAGCTAAAAAAGAACAAGTTGATGAGCTAACGGTGGAGCTAACGGCAGCGATGTTTCTAAAATTGAAGTTAAGAGAGGGGTTTGGTGTCAAAAGTACAAAGGGTCTCACGAGACGAGGAGAAACTCTTTCTCTAGTGAATCTGTGTGGCTTTTCCCATTCTCATTCCGGTAATCCAACTCCAATCCTCTACCAATCTGGCGGCAAATGCTCCTTTTGGGATCAGGTGTTACATCAAACCCTTTATTATTGACTCATTTAAAACATCGGCTTTACATTGGCTATATATCATTTCTACCAATAATTTAAAGCTCTGATGAATGTATCACCTAATTATCTAATATACAGTTTAAAAAGAAGAAGAAGAAGAAAAATATGTGGGGCGACTGGGACTATATCAATCAAGATCACTTGACTGCATGAGCGGCCCACGAGGTCCGAGCATACCATTAATTTACTCAAGACTCATGTTGCTGGTTTGGATCGAGATTGTGCACCGAAGTATGGCATACTCAACCGCGACTACTATCATGTTTCTTAGCTTTGCTACGGATGCCAACCTGGGTTGGCCCAACTAGTTGGCATCTATCTGGCTTAGTAAGAAGAGTACATAACTTTCTGAGCCATCATTAGGCCGCGTGAGGCCGAAGCCGAATCCCAGCCTCATTCTAAGATATAAAACAACTTATGTAAAGTGACCTTCTAACGTAATAAAACAAGAGACCGGGGTTTAAAAAGAAATCCGTCCGTAGAGGCCTAGACTGCTGGCACCGTGCGTTTAAGAGTGGCAAATCATGAGTCGAGTGCGGGAGAGCAGCCAAACACGTTAGTTTCTCGTGCTCAGCTCTCTCAGATTTTCACAGTACTAAATGCCAGCAGTCATTTACTTCCGTTAGATATTATAAACTGAGAGAGAATTAAAATATAGATATACTTCATAAAGATAAGTAGCTAAACATTAATCCATTTACCACAGACCGGACAATTAGGATATGTTTGGCTAAAAGGATCCTAGTAAGAATAGGACTCATAATCCTATTCATAACCAAGTCCCACGTTTGGATGTAAAGAAGTTACTTACGGATGGCATGTGAGCTAGACTCGAGTCCTAAGTCATCGGGACTCTCCAGACTAGTGATCTCCTCCGCCTACTGACGCACCTCTTCCACCTTCACAGCTTGTTCACGCACAACAACCTCCTCCACCTTCACGGCTTCTTCGTTCCTCAGCCTTCACGCATGGCGGCCTCGTTGTCCTCTTTGCTTCCTCAAGCACAGCGGCCTCCTCAATCCTCACGGCCGTAGTACTTTAGAAACCTCTCCAATCACAACCGCTATACTCTAAAAACCTCCTCGCTCCTCAGCCTTCACCCACGGCGGCCTCCCCTTTGCTTCCTCAGTCGGTGCCCTTCCGCTTCCTCACCAACGGAAACATTTTCCCTTCTCCGTGACGGATGCCTACAGCCAATGGCGGATCCAGAAATGTAGCACAGGGGGCTTAATTACTATGAGTAGTGACGATGACAAAAATAATACTTACTTAAAAGAAAAAATAAGAAAAACAAGTGTCTCATTTTCTCCAACATATAAAATAAGTTATTTGTAAAAAAAATCTAACATAAATGAAATGATAATTTCACTATTTAAAATAATGAATTTTTTTATATGTCTAAGGTCATACAATGTGCATACAATTGGCAATGTGTAAGAAAAACAATAGTTATATTAAAAATGGGAACAAAATCATCTTTTAAGTGGAGAACAAGTATTAAAATATAATATGACATCATTTAGTAGATGTTGTCATACTGGAAGAATCAAAAAGTTGTAACAGTCAAATCTTATACTATAAATGATATAAGTATAATGTACTTGGTATATTATAAGATCTTGACACAATGATCACTTGAAGGAAACTTCAGAAGAAAAAAAGAAGGAAAATATTTAATGTGGTTGTATAAACAACATATATGTAACACCCCATCCACAACAAAACACGATTACATGCTAACCAGCGGATTACCAAAAAATACGGGAAATTAAAACCGGTTTACAACAAGCACCACAAGATGAAACGTATAATATCTGAGCCAAAACTTTTCATTTCACAGCATCTTTTCAGGGTGCTAAAACATAATTTCCCATAATCTCTTTACATGAAATAAATGTTTGGCATGCTGCTTTACATCAAGATACATATCGAAAACCGTACATCGATCATTATACAAGAAACATCGAAAAGCTCTCCCGAAGACCTGAGTGTACAGGGACGACACATAGGACTCTACTGCTAGACACTATCTACCCCACCGGGTATGATACCTCTGCATATCATTTGTAGCCACATGATCTTCATCTCGCCAGGCACGTCCACCTAAAAAGGGTTATTAACCAGCGGGGTGAGACGCACAGTCCCAACGAGAAACATAACTCTCTACCAGCTTTATTATGATCACAGATAATTGATATAAGCAAATTATAAGAGCAGCATACTGAGCAGGGCTAATCTTACCACCAATCTTACCAAGATATTTATGAGGCCTATAACCAGGTACTCTTTATGGAACATGATTGACAAGATAAGCTTTATAAGAACTCATCACATGATATAAGATTCATATGATAATTGCAGATTATAACTAGATCAAATGTACAAACAAGGCCTCAACCAATGTTCCGTATTTGTCCTAAGCAGGATACTATACGGCTTGATTACGAATTATTATGCCCTGAGGAAGTGCGTCGTACCGCTCAATTCCAACCTTCGGCTGCGAAGCCCAAAGACGGTACCATACAAGGTCAATGGATGATCTGGACTCCACGACCTCTCCTCCTCATGGTCAGTGCATGATAACCAACAAAGTGGCCTCAGCCACAGGGTCAGTCCCGCAGGCTGCCCTTTCTCTAGCCCGACTTGGTACAAGTCTCGGCACTAGTATACATCTGAGCTGCGGGCCAATTCACTGTGCTCCCGAGCCATGAACGCATTCATGCTCTATCACTCTGATCCATGGGCCTGTTTACCATGCTCTATCACACTGAGCCATGGGCATGTTCACCATGCTCTTGAACACATCTTGAGTATACAACCGCAGTTGCATTCTAATCCTCCTATTTTCGGCTAGGAGAAACCCCGCATATTCAACAATATGTGCTCCGAGTTAATCCCGCAGGAGAACCCGTTTCACCATCACCAAATTACTGACGATGATGGATCTATGGCCAGGGCAAACTACATGAGAGATTCATTTGTAAATAGTTAATGTATTTTAAGTAGATTGTTGGGACAATCAAGTTGTATTAAGCAACCACATATAAAACATGAACAACATTAGATTCATTACATTGGTGTTATATTGCTACTACTATTTCCATTGCCCTCAACAATCATCACATTGCCATGGGATATAAATCCCTCACATCATCTCATAGTGCTACTGCCTCTCAAGGCTTCATCATTACACATCATCATGGGATGTCAATCCCTGAGTTCATCACATTACACCAGTGCCTCTCAAGGCATCATAAACATCATTAGGGAGTATCAATCCCTCATGTCATTACTAGAGGATCACACCTCAACATGCCTTTCTCATTATACTGGTGATATATGTTATCTCATCAATAAGACATATCATTATTATTTAGATATTGCACATATATCAAGTGCTATTCAAAGCACATAATCATGTAATCACCATAGTTGTTACTTGGCTATGAATTCAATACACTTGCATGGTTAGCTTGCATAAGAAAGAGATAACTGGATCACCAAACATAGAACATAGATCTTAGAGAACATATTATGATTATCATGCTATCAAGAATTTAGGTGCTCATGATTGGAACAACATCCAGGTTCATAGTTGTGTCTGTAGTCAATTTATATTATTGTTATCAAACTATGAGCATCCATCATGCCCCATATCTCATGAACATATATTTTATTATCATGTCATCAAGATTAAGGTTTATAGCATTGGAATATTCTTCCATCATTATGGACATATGCAGCTTGATGTCATAATTGATGTATTAATCAATACACACCACTGCTATCATGTCAGGGGTATCCCTCCATACCCTACATCTCCAGTTATTAAGCACATCATCCCTAAGGGTTTATCATTAAGGATCATACACCATGATCCACCATCCAACTTTATCAGAGGTTCATCTATCATTAACCATAGGTAACCACTATATAAGGTTCACAACTTATCTCCTCATAGCTCGTCATAATCAAAGGTGTGAGCTTAAGATAACATACATAGGGGTATCGGGTTAGAACACAACCCTCACTAAAAGTGTCGCATACCCTCACCAAAACTAGGTAGCGACCACAAACCCTCACTAAAGGGAGTGTCGGATAGAGTACCAACTCTCACCCAAGGTTGTCTTCTATAAGCAGGACCTGCAATCCATGCACAAAGGAAGGGTATCGTGCAACTAGGGCTATAAGTTGTATCGTGCATCCATATGCATGGTGATATCAGATAACCATGTACAAGGGTACGTGTCATGCAACTCATGGGCGTCACATATTGCCCAAAACCCTATCGCCCATTAGGGTTAGGGTTTCATACCGAGCAACCCTCCACACTATATCGCCTAGGGCCATATTGGTCAAGGACATGATGCCCAAAGCAGTCTATCATCCAACTAGAGTTTGGGACCCTATAACGGTCAAGGTATCATGTCATCCAAGCCTCAACTTACATCATCCAAGATTTTATACTGCCCAAGTTCAACACATGTATCGGCCAAACCTTCAACCCTAGAACCATCTAAGAAAACAACCTCTTGCTCATGCCGGTTAACCAACCAAAGGGGAAGCATGTATTGGGAAAAGCATATCGACCAAGACATCACATCGCTAGATAGGGTATCGGCCAAGAACTTGATCCATAGTGTCCCCCAACTAGCATATACACTACATGCTTATCTCGGGTTAGGGTTTGTGATATCGGCTAAGACCTCTGTGGGTGTGTGTCGGGCAAGCTAGGGTGTTTAGGTTATGATCTTCACCAAGGAATATCGGGAAGGGATGCTAGCATCACTCAAAAGCTCAAACAAGAATAGGGCTATCACCCAAAGTATCGTGCAAAGCCAACAAGGCCATACTGCCCAACACATCACAACGACCAACTCATCATATCGTGCAACACTTACTAACTCGTTTATTCATCACCATATCGGGTGAGGGGTCTACAAGGTGCCATCCACCCATAACGCCCAAGAACACCACATGTCGGTCACCTAGGGTTAGAGAAACCTTATCATCCTAGGCTCCATATCGAGCAACTAGAGTTAAGATCATCCTGTCGGCCTACAAAGCTTATCACCCCAAGCTAGGGTTAGGGCACCCATATCCTCCAAGGTACTACTTCTAGGGCTATCGCCCACCCAAAGGATTAGCTTATCCGATTCCTCAACCATCAAAGGGATCACCACCATAATTCCTAAGATATCATCCAAGGGTTCAACCCCAAGAGCATGTTGTGCAACAAAGGTAGACCACCAACTCACCACTAAAGATCATCACTTCATATCGGTCAAAGGTCCAACTAGGTATCAACCACCCATATCGTCCAAACCCTAAACCCTAGGGTAGGAAAAAGACATCGATCACCACACCATATCGTCCAACAATACCAAAAGTTGGCTCACCTCTCAACAACCAAGTGAGAGGGGTCTTACACAACCTTTAGCATAACGAGCAACAAGGGTTGAGCAACACCCTATCGGCCAACCAACTCAACCTAACGTCCAAGCACCTACACCATAGGTTCACTCTTCATCAACCAAGGAGAGAGAGGGGTTTTGCCCAAGCTACTAGAGCATGTCTCACCTCTCAAGTCCAAGGGATATTGTTCATTCGTCAACAACCAAAACAAGACCTAACGGGCAAGACACTATATCGTGCAACCATTGTATCGTGCAGGCACCCTATCGGGTGGTTCATCTTCAACCTCTAGTCACCCAAAACCATTATGCACAAGATAAACAAGAATAAGGAAGTAATCAAACGTGATCATTTCCATTAGATCAGATCCCAAATTCCATATATATAACTATCATGGAGGAAGGTACCAAATTAATTACAAGAACCAATATGTGCACATAAGAAGGGTGAACATAATAGAAATGATTAAGAGTTGTGTAACTCGCCTTAAGAGGATTTCCATGAAAGGCATCAAGCTTCTTGGTCCAAGAAGAAAACCCACATTCCTCTCCAAGAACATTACCCATCCAAAGCTCCAAACATGCTTTCGGCACCATCATCATCACCTCAAGAAACAAAGAAAGAAGAAACCATGGTTATGTATAGCTCAAGAAGAAGAAAAGAGGGGAGATAACCACGGCCTTGCCTTCTCACGTAAAGGGCCTATCCATGGCCGATAGGGGAAGAGGAAGGTGAAGAATAAAGCACAAGGAAAAGCTAGCAAAGAAGCATGACTCACCAAGGTCGGATCTTGAGCAAGGAGTTTCCATGGCCAAGGAGCTCGCCCCTCCAAGCTCCATGGGAGTCTTCCTTAGCTCCCAAAGCTTCCATGCTCATCTCATATAGGTAGGGGAAGGAAGGTGGCCGAAAAGGATTGCTTGGATAAGGAGGAAGGGAGTTATATACACCAAGAAAGAGAGAGGTAGCAAGGTAGAGGTGTCATAACCACATAAACCAAGGTGCCACTTGCTCTTGCACTTAACGCCACTTGTTGCCACCCTAGCTGCTCATGCATGTCCTGGTGATACAATCTAGAATGTGTATCGTGCAGCTAGGCAACTTCCATAGCCGATACACCCCTCAAATTGACACACCAAGCAAGCTTTGCCCGATACACTAAAAGACAAGGTAACATATGTGACACATATATGTTATAAGGACCATATAGAGATGTCACTCCTCATCTATCAACCAAACAAGGTGCCCCTACTTCCATCCACGTTCTAGATGATGTCAAACATAAGAGAGGTGAATCTAGAGCTGATAAATTGCACATTAACCCTCCACTTTGGGTAATTTGCAATTTACACCAAAACTAGCACATAAAGCATAAACATCATCCAACCAAGCTCAAACTTCAAACATAGGTCCTCCACAAGGCGCCCCACAGCATCATTCTCTTTCTAATGATGCAATAGAACTAAAGGCATGCTTTACATGTAACATATTGCAATATAACCCCTTACTTTAGGTAAATTGCACTTTGGTCCCTCCACTTTGGGTAATTTGCAATTTACACCAAAACGAGCACATAAAGCATAAACATCATCCAACCAAGCTCAAACTTGGAACATAGGTCCTCCACAAGGCGCCCCACAGCATCATTCTCTTTTTAATGATGCAAGAGAACTAAAGGCATGCTTTACATGTGACATATTGCAATATAACTCCTTACTTTGGGTAAATTGCACTTTGGTCCAAAACAAGAAAACATTGCTCAAACTACATTCAAATGGGACCAAACTGGAAACATGAGCTTGTCACATGATATCAAAACATCTAGAGAGATCAGATTAAGGTTCTAAGCACCTTACACAAGAAAAGCAAAGAGAATTAGCCCAAAACATGGGTCAGGGTCCTTACAAGACATAAACCCCTAACAAGAATTTCGTCCCCGAAATCCCGAGCGGGAAGAAGATGGGTGTTACTCACACATCACATCATACAACTCCGCAAAGCTCCTAGGTGTCACAGATGTGTGTCCAACATACTTTCTCTTCTCCCAGAGCCACTCAGGGTTTCCTTGTACTGGTCATAGGCCCAAGCCTCAATCTCATCATCCTTTGTCTGGTAACACTCTTAGATACTAGAACATCGCAGGCAACTTGTATTACTCAGGTATCAGTTCTTTCTACTGATATATCACATTCCTCATTATGTTTTTGCTACGCTACTCTGATCTCATAGGCTCGATACTTAAGCTTTGTGTAACTTGTAGTCACCATCCTTCTACCATATACACAAGGGATGTCTCTATTCCAAGGGAGATCTATCTCAGAAGAGGTTATCACAAGATACATACTCTACACAACACAAACATGCATAAGAAAGGGCTCATAAGGCACCTCACTATGTATTGATTAAGACTCAACACAAGAGGAGTTAAACATTTTGGGTTAACAACAACCACATCATCTCAGTTTTAAGCATGTCATGTGTTCATGTCAGCTCCCAAGAGCACAACGAGTACCAACTCGGATGGTAACAGATATGCACTATCTCAACTGATCAGGATAGGATTCTCAACCCTTGTTTGTTCATCTTTAACCGCTGCACATCCCGCCTGGATCTTTCGTTACTCGAAACGTAGCTAGGAATATCCCAAGGAATCAAGCTCAACTAGATGAACTTTCCCAATATGACCTTACAACACTTCCTTTCCTTACGTGCATACCTTATGATGTCATGTTTATGCAGAGCATAAACCCCTAACATATGATAGACGTACTATAGGCACTTAGCCAGATCAAACCAAATCCAACCTCTCCATATGAGACAACTTCACACCTTTCCAAGGATATCCATTCCCAGGGTTATAACGATCCTTGACATGTCACACAGAAAGGGATTCACCCAACTGTCACATCCATGAAAAGAAAGGATACGAAGAAGAGTATACTTCATCATGCACAACCAGGTCATCAACAAGGTGCTCGACAACATGCTATCTCTCTTCTGACTAACAGGAAGGAAACATCTGTCAAACGTACAACAAGCGCTCAAAGGAGGGTACATCCTGAACTGGATCAACTAGAGCAGATAAGAGGCAAGAAGAAGACAGAGCAGAATGGAGTGACTCCATTCAACTTGCCAGCACACCCTGGTCATCTCATCATTTTTGGTCAACTCATGCCTCGAGATCTAACTGTTACATGTGGCCATCTGCTTCCTGGTCAAACCATCCAGTCCTCACTTGCTTATCCTTATCAGCGTTCCTATGTGATGCTGATCTGCTGCCTCGAGAGTCACCACATAGATCCAAACTCCAAAACAAGCTTCCAGCTTGTGTGTCCAAGGTCAAGGATGATATATCCAGACGGTTCACCATCTTACTTCTATGATCTAGGCATCTTGATTCTCAACCCCTTCTCATAAGGCATGCCTAGAGGATCCTACCATCATCATCTATCGCAGACATCTCCATCTTGGAAACCAAAGTCCAAGATCAGCTGATACTTTTCAAAGTATCCAAATAGCGATCACTTCAAAGGCACACATCTCCATCTTGACTACCATTCCCTCGAAAGGAAGGAACACAAAGGAACAAATTCCTCCCATCATCCCATCAACACCTATGGTTTCACATCAAAGGGGAGGATATTATCACTTTCTTTGATCCTTACATGAGTTTTCAACTGTTTATGCATCGTTAAACCTTGTTCCATCTGGTTTCATCATGTTTCTTCTTGGTTCCCTTGCACTCAGCATAGGAAACATCAAGACCATTACATGTTATTATTCTTCTTCTCTTGTTATCGTTTCATCATAATCATGATTATTACCTGATTATATCATATTTTCGTTTTCTCTTTGTGAAAAAGATCGTTATTCTTCACATATTCTTTATTGAACAGGGATCATCTCCCTTGTTCTCTTTTTCTTATCATGAATTGCACTTTATATGTGACGCCCCGACCTCCGTGCCATCTCTAATGACCCCAAAGACCGGGAAGCCACTCTCGGTAAACCACTCTTAACTTTTTCTTGTCTTGATCACTTAGATTAACTTAAATGAAAACCATAAAACTTGAATAGCATCGAATTATAATAAAACTACGGAAGTGACTTTCCATTAGCCTTACTAAGAAGAAAAACAAGTTCATATTACATTTCTTATGCAGACTGTAAAACACAGCAGATAATTGAAAACTAACTACATATTTCACCACATTCTCTCTCTAACCCACCACATGCCCAAGGACCGAGTGGAAAGGACTAAGAGACCTCTAACTAACTACTAAATATCTTCTATGTACTTGGATGATATGATCCTTCAGCCTCCTCGTGCTGACGTTGACCTGAAAAATGTTTCAGTAGGTTGGTGAGTTGATGGCTCAGTGAATAGAATTTCACCCAACCATCACAGAAAAACTCATTTGTTTTTATTATTCAAAATAATATACAAGAAATACTACACTGAGCAGGTCTAAACAGTTAAATTTTAAATAACATAAGATATCTACATTTCATTATGATAATAATTGATGCAAAGCTGTAAATACAATTAATTAACAGAAAATACTTAAAGGAACTGCTGTTGTGAAGCTAACTCATATCTTTCTTAACTCTTTAACTTATAAAAACTCTATGAACCTATATGAGCATATTTTATCTTATGCCCTGATCATATGCAGTGTACTCTACATATGAAGACTCGTAGTGAACTACGATCCTACCGTACAAGACTTAGCCGACACCCTGGGATAGCTAAGTCTGACTGTTGTCATGGTCTGCTACAGGACTCATGCTCTCTGGCCTCGGCATCCTATGGTGTCGTAAATTGGACTCCTCCTCTAGCTGAGTACACAGGCGGAGAGTCAATTCATGGCACCAGGATGTCTGGTTAGTGTTGGACATGCTTTTCTATACTCCAGTGCCACTAGGACGTCTGGTTAGTGTTGGACACTGTAAACTGCTCTCTAGTGCCACCAGGATGTCTGGTTAGTGTTAGACACTACAAACTGTACCCTCGTGCCACTAGGACGTCTGGTTTGTGTTGGACATGAGTCTCCGACCTTACTGGATGCACCGCCAGGGTAGGTCGTTTCACCCCTAGGGTACGGACCTCTCAAAGGGGTTCTATGGTGTCAGGGGCCTTAATGTAATATTTTATTACTATAGAAAAGCTCTTACTACATTGCATCTCTCTTTTACTTGTTCTGGACTTTGGTATCTCTATGGTACCGAGTCTATTTACTTGAACTTTACAACACAACATGAATATCATTCTAAATTTGACAGAGTAGTATATTCAAAACACTATAATATACTGAATAATCATCATACTATACATGCAGGCAGACTAAAATTCTTTATAAATAGAATGCATGTCAATTTGGCACTTTATACACTAAAATCATGCAATTGAACTGTTAAGCATCACCACATCTCATACTGAGAATTTTTGATATCAAAATACTTGATTCATTGAACACCCTATCCTAAGGGTTTCAGTTACCTCATTCACTTATCACATGGCAACACCCTATCCTTAGGGTTTCAGTTACCCCATCTATTTGATTGCAGTTCAAATCGCAATATGATATCATTCTAAAACTTACAGAGGAGTATACTCAAAATCATTGTAAATACTGAGTAATTTGTATATCATGCATGCAGGCAGATTGAAAATTCATAATTAACCCAAACTCATGTTAATTTGGAATATACATTCTGAATTCATGCAATTGAACATCTTATTGCACTGATAAGAGTAATTTACTTCACATATAAGAAACCATATGTAATATTTATCAATTATCTGAAATTTCTCAAAGAACGTGCACATTAAACCTAATCCTGGTTTGTGCATCACATAACTCAATTAAGAGTTACTTACGTATCATAACTCAAATCATTAACAATAATTGAGAATTTCTAATAATATCTGAGAGAAATGTGCCAATTCATGTAAATATAAACCATTTACATTAAACATAACAGGGAGAATGCAACTAGGTTTTATAGCATATTTTTAATGTTATCGTACTTTCTTTGAAATCGTGCATCTGATAATTTACAAAATTTGTATTGCATGGGTTTATTCCCAAACTGTACCATTATCACTCGTGTATTTCTAATTTCAACATTCACACTGAGCAATTTAGGTTCCAATGAACCATGTAAATTCACTGGTCCAATCCACATTGATCAGATGCTAAACTAGATCATATTAAAGCATAAAGAAGAAATTTATGAAATAAAAATTTGGGCGATGCCAAATACTACCCAATGCCTGTTATCAATGAAAAATGCATAATTTACCAAAAATTTCTGATTTGTAGAGTTAAATCTTAGATAGTGATTGAAATCCTAGTCACATCGGTTCGGGATGTCCGGATTCATCTGGAATTGTATCCAGAGACCAGTTTCTGGGCACACGCAAGTCTTCTTCTACCTTGGTATTCTTGGAATTAAGCCTGCTACACCCAGCAGGTGCTTCACGCACGGCAGGTTGAAGAAGAGTTCTTCGTTCTAGGTGTGGGATGCAGCTACGACTGTGATTCTTGCTCCAACCTTCTTGACCGAGCTTGATAGCATCATCCCCTTGATATTTCCCGCGTCAATCGGCCCTGGTTCGGACCTACTGCTGCAAGCAGCCGTTCCTCTCACATACATGTTGAAGGAGGAGCTCGGATGGGTTGTTGGTCATGGCTAGGGCTGTGAAAATGTGCTTAGGAACCAAGGCGGTGCTTTTGGTGTTGTTCTTCACCCAACTGAGCTCCTGGCTGTAGCTCCTGCTGTTGTTTGGCCGGCCGGCTCAAGCAGTTCAGCCAAGAAGGTGGAAGGGGGCGCAGCTAGGGCATGATAAGGTGAGGAAAGGGGATGAGGAAGAAGAAGGAAGCAAGGTGCCCAGCACCTCAGCTCAAAGGAGCCCTAAATCAGCTCCGTCTTTCCTCCCTCTACTGTAGGTCGATCACCGCTTTGTGCGCTGGCTTAGGCGGTTGTTCTATCGGGTGAAGGAGAAGGGATAAGCGAGAAAAGGAAAAGGTTAAATAAAAGGCTAGAAGAAAACTGGAAAAAATTGCAAAACCAAACCCTGGTTCTAGAAAATGTTGTAACTCTCGCCTCGAGTGTCCGATTGAGGTGATTTCTTTTGCAACTTTTGAAGCATGAGATCCTATACACCCTCAGTGCAAGAAATCATGCTATTTAGCTTGTATCAGATAATCCAAATACTAAATGCATCTTAAGCACTTAGCTTAGCTTAATTAACTTGATTATGCACTAATCACGATACTTACTAGTTAATCATGGAGTGGGTCATAACATTATACTTTCTCATTTTTGCTTATGTTCATTGGTTAGTCTGAGATTATCTAAGCTTACATCTTGTTTACTCATCACTTGTTCTCCTCTTTCTTCTAACTTCATCTTTGCTTTCAGGTATTTTCTTCATCTTGTGTGAGTTTTACGTTTTAACTTACCTTGTTATCACAAGTTAATCTGTCTTTTGTCACGTACATCTCTCAAGATTATGGTTCAAGAACTTATCTCATCATATTCTTATACAGATTTAGGTTTCATAGAACCATTACTTCCCCTTTTGATTATCAAGCATCCATGTATTAAGAGGTTATGGTGCATTCATTAACTCCCTTTATAACAATATGAAGGTATTAGCATCATATTCCTAATTTGTTATGCTCTTTAGATTGTTCCAGAATGACTACTTGATCAGAGTAATCAAGGAGGAAACAATCTAAGGCTCCACACTTACCTATGTCTTCAATATTTGAATACATGGCCATGCCATCCAAGTACTGAGATTAGGTAGTATGCGTCATGTTTTATGTCACAGTCTAACCTTAGACACCATCCTATTCCTAGTCCTAGTATCCCTGTAGACTCGGTAAACCTAGAGCTCTGATACCAAACACTGTAACACCCCATCCACAACAAAACACGATTACATGCTAACCAGCGGATTACTGAAAAACACGGGAAATTAAAACCGATTTACAACAAGCACCACAAGATGAAACATATAATATCTGAGCCAACACTTTTCATTTCATAGCATCTTTTCAGGGTGCTACAACATAATTTCCCATAATCTCTTTACATGAAATATTTGTCATGCTGCTTTACATCAAGATACATATCAAAAATCGTACATCGATCATTATACAAGAAACATCGAAAAACTCTCCCGAAGACCTGAGTGTATAGGGACGACACATAGGACTCTACTGCTAGACACTATCTACCCCACCGGGTATGATACCTCTGCATATCATCTGTAGCCACATGATCTTCATCTCGCCAGGCACGTCCACCTAAAAAGGGTTATTAACCAACGGGGTGAGACACACAGTCCCAGTGAGAAACATAACCCTCTACCAGCTTTATTATGATCACAGATAATTGATATAAGCAGATTATAAGAGCAGCATACTGAGCAGGGCTAATCTTACCACCAATCTTACCAAGATATTTATGAGGCCTATAACCAGGTACTCTTTATGGAACATGATAGACAAGATAAGCTTTATAAGAACTCATCACATGATATAAGGTTCATATGATAACTGCAAATTATAACTAGATCAACTGTACAAACAAGGCCTCAACCAATGTTTCGTATTTGCCCTAAGAAGGATACTATACGGCTTGATTATGAATTGTTATGCCCTGAGGAAGTGAGTCATACCGTTCAATTCCAACCTTCGGCTTAGAAGCCCAAAGTCGGTGCCATACATGGTCAATGGATGATCCGGACTCCACGAACTCTCCTCCTCGTAGTCAGTGCACGATAACCAACAAAGTGGCCTCAGCCACAGGGTCAGTCCCGCAGGCTGCCCTTTCTCTAGCACGACTCGGTACAAGTCTCGGCACTAGTATACATCTGAGCCACGGGCCAATTCACCGTGCTCCCGAGTCATGAACGCATTCATGCTCTATCACCCTGAGCCATGGGACTGTTCACCACGCTCTATCACACTGAGTCATTGGCCTATTCACCATGCTATTGTACACATCTTGAGTATACAACCGCAGTTGCATTCTAATCCTCCTATTTTCAGCTAGGAGAAACCCCACATATTCAACAATATGTGCTCCGAGTTAATCCCGCAAGAGAACTCATTTCACCATCACCAAATTAATGACGATGATGGATCTATGGCCAGGGCAAACTACATGAGAGATTCATCTGTAAATAGTTAATGTATTTTAAGTAGATTGTTGGGACAATCAAGTTGTATTAAGAAACCACATATAAAACATGAACAACATTAGATTCATTACATTGGTGTTATATTGCTACTACTATTTCCATTGCACTCAACAATCATCACATTGCCATGGGATATAAATCCCTCACATCATCTCATAGTGCCACTGCCTCTCAATGCTTCATAATTACACATCATCATGGGATGTCAATCCTTGAGTTCATCACATTACAACAGTGCCTCTCAAGGCATCATCAACATCATTAGGGAATATCAATCCCTCATGTCATTACTAGAGGATCACACCTCAACATGCCTTTCTCATTATACTAGTGATATATGTTATCTCATCAACAAGACATATCATTATTATTTAGATATTGCACATATATCAAGTGTTATTCAAAGCACATAATCATGTAATCACCATAGCTCTTACTTGTCTCTGAATTCAATACACATGTATGGTTAGCTTGCATAAGAAATAGATAACTGGATCACCAAACATACATATTATGATTATCATGCTATCAAGAATTTAGGTGCACATGATTGGAACAACATCCAGGTTCATAGTTGTGTTTGTAGTCAATTTATATTATTGTTATCAAACTATGAGCATCCATCATGCCCCATATCTCATGAACATATGTTTGATTATCATGTCATCAAGATTAAGGTTTATAGCATTGGAATATTCTTCCATCATTATGGACATATGTAGCTTGATGTCATAACTGATGTATTAATCAATACACACCACTACTATCATGTCAGGGGTATCCCTCCATATCCTACATCTCCAGTTATTAAGAACATCATCCCTAAGGGTTTATCATTAAGGATCATACACCATGATCCACCATCCAACTTTATCAGAGGTTCATCTATCATTAACCATAGGTAACCACTATATAAGGTTCACAACTTATCTCCTCATAGCTCGTCATAATCAAAGGTGTGAGCTTAAGATAACATACATAGGGGTATCGGGTTTGAACACAATCCTCACTAAAAGTGTCGCATACCCTCACCAAAACTAAGTAGCGACCGCAAACCCTCACTAAAGGGAATGTCGGATAGAGTACCAACTCTCACCCAAGGTTGTCTTCTATAAGTAGGACCTACAATCCATGCACAAAGGAAGGGTATCGTGCAACTAGGGCTATAAGTTGTATCATGCATCCATATGCATGGTGATATCGGACAACCAGGTACAAGGGTACGTGTCATGCAACTCATGGGCATTACATATTGCCCAAAACCCTATCGCC
This sequence comes from Alisma plantago-aquatica, assembly GCA_963693085.1. Taxonomy (NCBI): domain Eukaryota; kingdom Viridiplantae; phylum Streptophyta; class Magnoliopsida; order Alismatales; family Alismataceae; genus Alisma; species Alisma plantago-aquatica. Next base: position 537,331,352 of record OY856411.1, on the reverse strand, counting down.
CATTAGGGTTAGGGTTTCATACTGAGAAACCCTCCACACTCTATCTCCTAGGGCCATATTGGTCAAGGCCATGATGCCCAAAGCAGTCTATCGTCCAACTAGAGTTTGGGACCCTATAACGGTCAAGGTATCATGTCATCCAAGGCTCAACTTACATCATCCAAGATTCTATAACGCCCAAGTTCAACACATGTATCGGCCAAACCTTCAACCCTAGAACCATCTAAGCAAACAACCTCTTGCTCATGTCGGTTAACCAACTAAAGGGGAAGCATGTATCGGGAAAAGCATATCGGCCAAGACATCACATCCCTAGATAGGGTATCGACCAAGAACTTGATCCATGGTGTTTCCCAACTAGAATATACACTATGTGCTTATCTCGGTTTAGGGTTTGTGATATTGGCCAAGACCTCTATGGGTGTGTGTCGGGAAAGCTAGGGTGTCAGGTTATGATCTTCACCAAGGCATATCGGGAAGGGATGCTAGCATCAGTCAAAAGCTCAAACAAGAATAGGGTTATCACCCAAAGTATCATGCAAATCCAACAAGGCCATACTTCCCAACACATCACAATGACCAACTCATCATATCGTGCAACACTTACTAACTCGTCTATTCATCACCATATCAGGAGAGGGGTCTACAAGGTGCCATCCACCCATAACGCCCAAGAACACCACCTGTCGGTCACCTATGGTTAGAGCAACCTTATCATGCAAGGTTCCATATCAAGAAACTAGAGTTAATATCATCATGTTGGCCTAGAAAGCTTATCACCCCAAGCTAGGGTTAGGGCACCCATATCATCCAAGGTACTACTTCTAGGGTTATCGCCCACCCAAAGGATTAGCTTATCAGATTCCTCAACCATCAAAGGGATCACCACCATAAAGCCCAAGATATCATCCAAGGGTTCAACCCCAAGAGCATGTTGTGCAACAAAGGTAGACCACCAACTCACCACTAAAGATCATCACTTCATATCGGTCAAAGGTCCAACTAGGTATCAACCAACCATATCGTCCAAACCCTAAACCCTAGAGTAGGAAAAAAGCATCGGTCACCACACCATATCGTCCAACAGTATCAAAAGTTGGCTCACCTCTCAACAACCAAGTGAGAGGGGTCTTACACAACCTTTAGCATAACGAGCAACAAGGGTTGATCAACACCCTATCGGCCAACCAACTCAACCTAACGTCGAAGCACCTAGACCATAGGTTCACTCTTCATCAACCAAGGAGAGAGAGGGGTTTTGCCCAAGCTACTAGAGCATGGCTCACCTCTCAAGTCCAAGGGATATCATTCATGTGTCAACAACCAAAACAAGACCTAACGGGAAAGGCACTATATCATGCAACCATTGTATCGTGCAGGCACCCTATCGGGTGGTTCATCTTCAACCTCTAGTCACCCAAAACCGTTATGCACAAGATAAACAAGAATAAGGCAGTAATAAAACGTGATCATTTCCATTAGATCAGATCCCAAATTCCATATATATAACTATCATGGAGGAAGGTACCAAATTAATTACAAGAACCAATATGTGCACATAAGAAGGGTGAACATAATAGAAATGATTAAGAGTTATGTAACCCGCCTTAAGAGGATCTCCATGAAAGGCATCAAGCTTATTGTTCCAAGCAGCAAACCCACGTTCCTCTCCAAGAATATTACCCATCCGAAGCTCCAAACATGCTTTCGGCACCATCATCATAACCTCAAGAAACAAAGAAAGAAGAAGAAGAAGAAACCATGGTTATGTATAGCTCAAGAAGAAGAAAAGAGGGGAGATAACCACATCCTTTCCTTCTCACATAAAGGGCCTATCCATGGCCGATAGGAGAAGAGGAAGGTGAAGAATAAAGCACAAGTAAAAGCTAGCAAAGAAGCATGACTCACCAAGGTCGAATCTTGAGCAAGGAGTTTCCATGGCCAAGGAGCTCGCCCCTCCAAGCTCCATGGGAGTCTTCCTTAGCTCCCAAAGCTTCCATGCTCGTCCCATATAGGTAGGGGAAGGAAGGTGGCCGAAAAGGATTGCTTGTATAAGGAGGAAGAGAGTTATATATACCAAGGAAGAGAGAGGTAGCAAGGTAGAGGTGTCATAACCACATAAACCAAGGTGCCACTTTCTCTTGCACTTAACGCCACTTGTTGCCACCCTAGCTGCTCATGCATGGCCTGGTGATACAATCTAGAATGTGTATCATGCAGCTGGGCAACTTCCATGGTTGATACACCCCTCAAACTGACACACCAAGCAAGCTTTGCCCGATACACTAAAAGATAAGGTAACATATGTGACACATATATGTTATAAGGACCATATAGAGATGTCACTCCTCATCTATCAACCAAACAAGGCGCCCCTACTTCCATCCACATTCTAGATGATGCCAAACAGAAGATAGGTGACTCTAGAGCTGATAAATTGCACATTGACCCTCCACTTTGGGTAATTTGCAATTTACACCAAAACTAGCACATAAAGCATAAACATCATCCAACCAAGCCCAAACTTGGAACATGGGTCCTCCACAAGGCGCCCCACAGCATCATTCTCTTTCTAATGATGCAAGAGAACTAAATTCATGATTTACATGTGACATATTGCAATATAACCCCTTACTTTGGGTAAATTGCACTTTGGTCCAAAACAAGAAAACATTGCTCAAACAACATCCAAACGTGACCAAACTGAAAACATGAGCTTGTCACATGATATCAAAACATCTAAAGATATTAGATTAAGGTTCTAAGCACCTTAAACAAGAAAATCAAAGAGGGTTAGCCCAAAACATGGGTCAGGGTCCTTACAATATGATGGAGAAGCACATTGGGAAATAAAAAGTGAAGAGAATGAAGAGGAAAGATCTGTGCATATTTTTTATTTAAAAGTTGAAGAAGAGAGGATATGAAAGAAAAAATTATATATTTTTTATTGACTTTCATTTTACATATCATCCTTATTTTTCTCTCACTATTTGATTAAAGTTATATTTACTAGATGGATTTTCTCACATTTTCTTCTCTTTAACCCACATTTTATATTTTTTCTACTTTTTTACCTTATGCCAATTTAATCGTCTTATTTTCTTTTATAGATAGAAATATTGTCATTATCTTCTCAAGTTCTTGTAAATTTGTAATCATTGTTACTTGGCTTAAAACTTATAATATCTAAATGTTATGTAACTAAAAAAGTTTGTGAAATACCATGTAACAATAAATATTATTTGGATTTATTTCTATATAGTAATATAGATCTTTTCTTAATTTGAGAGTGATTGACTAATAAAAGTTTGAGAGAAAAATATATAAATAGAAGGTGATAGTTATGCATGTATGGTTATCATTTTCCCAACGGTGTATAATTATAATTGAGTGAACTTACTCAATTTATATCTAGTAATATATGTTAATTAATAAGTCAACTATATTACATCAAATTTCAGTTAATAGGTCAACATGATGAATGATATATTTTTATAAACTTCATTTTGTATAATTATTTATATCTTTTATGGGTACATGCCCCTAGTCTTATAGGGAGACGATTTGTGTAACTCTTAACACAATTAATATGAAACTATTAAACAAAGTTTAGTAGGATAAAAATGAAATATATGATTTCTTAAGCTCATAATTGATGGCATGCATATTAGGACGGTAAATTTTATGATTTGTGAGTATATAAGATGCATAGTCCACAAATATATTAAGTTTAACTATTAAGAAGTTCATACAAAGAAGAATGATAGGATTGACTGAAATCATAAGATTAAAAGTCACATTTTGTATGATGTAATAATTTTTTTTACAAAATACAAATTTGTACATGATATCATAATAATAATAATAATATTTTTTGGAGGGGGGCTTCAGCCCCAGCAGCCCCCCCTCTGGCTACGCCCATGTATGTTACAAATCGGGTGATCGAACTAGATGTGGATATCGCTACTCATATTACAAATATATTTGATTTTTTGTAAGGACATGTTTGATTGAAGAGTAGGGATTAAAATAGTACAAGAAGAATAGCATAGGCGGCTCCCTCTCCCACGGCCAACAGTCTCGTCCTCATTTAGGGTCATCCTCCATCACCTTCCTGACACAACACGACATCCTCCTCCATGACATGGGTGTCTACAACAAGAGTCATATTGTATCTCAAATTCTTGTCATTGCCTTTTAACAACAGAAGATGTAGACCCTTGTACAACATTCGTCTAGTCCAACCAAAGTTGTATCCAAACATGAGATTGGATAGTCAAAATCAGATTCTCCACCTGTACCTACCTATGTTATTCTTCTTGTACTACTTTAATCCCTACTCTTGAATCAAACATGTCCTTACAAAAAATCAAATATATTTGTAATATGAGTAGCGATATCCACATCTAGTTCGATCACCCGATTTGTAAAATACAGGGGCGTAGCCAGAGGGGGTGATGATGGGGCTGAAGCCCCCCCTCCAAAAAATATTTTTATTATTATTATGATACCATGTACATATTTGTATTTTGTAAAAAAAATTATTACATCATACAAAATGCGACTTTTAATCTTATGATTTCAGTCAATCCTATCATTCTTCTTTGTATGAACTTCTTAATAGTTAAACTTAATATATTTGTAGATTATGAATCTTATATACTCACAAATCATAAAATTTACCGTCCTAATATGCATGTCATCCATTATGAGTTTAAGAAATCATATATTTCATTTTTATCCTACTAAAATTTGTTTAATAGTTTCATATTAATTGTCTTAAGAGTTACACAAATCATCTCCCTATAAGACTAGGGGTATGTACCCATAAAAGATATAAATAATTATACAAAATGAAGTTTATAAAAATATATCATTCATCATGTTGACCTATTAACTAAAATTTGATGTAATATAGTTGACATATTAATTAACATATATTATTAGTTATAAATTGAGTAAGTTCACTCAATTATAATTATACACCATTGGGAAAAATGATAACCATACATGCACAACTATCACCTTCTATTTATATATTTTTCTTTCAAACTTTTATTAGTCAATCACTCTCAAATTAAGAAAAGATCTATATTACTATATAGAAATAAATCCAAATAATATTTATTGTTACATGGTATTTCACAAACTTTTTTAGTTACATAACATTTAGATATTATAAGTTTTAAGCCAAGTAACAATTATTACAAATTTACAAAAACTTGAGAAGATAATGACAATATTTCTATCTATAAAAGAAAATAAGACGATTAAATTGACATAAGGTAAAAAAAAGTAGAAAAATATATAAAACGTGGGGTAAGGAGAAGAAAATGTGAGAAAATCCATCTAGTAAATATAATTTTAATCAAATAGAGAGAGAAAAATAAGGATGATATGTAAAATGAAAGTCAATAAAAATATATAATTTTTTCTTTCATATCCTCTCTTCTTCAACTTTTAAATAAAAAATACGCACGGATCTTTCCTCTTCATTCTCTTCACTTTTTATTTCCAAATGTGCTTCTCCATCATATGTTGTTTATACAACCACATTAAATATTTTCCTTCTTTTTTTCTGAAGTTTCCTTCAAGTGATCATTGTGTCAAGATCTTATAATATACCAAGTACATTATACTTATATCATTTATAGTATAAGATTTGACTGCTACAATTTTTTTATTCTTCCAGTATGACAACATCCACTAAATGATGTCATATTATATTTTAATACTTGTTCTCCACTTAAAAGATGATTTTGTTCCCATTTTTAATATAACTAATATTTTTCTTACACGTTGCCAATTGTATGCACATTGTACTGATCAAGTGATCATGAATTATGATTATAATGTTGATCTTCTAGTTGTTTAATCTGAAAGACATATCAAATAATGTGTTTGTTATGACCTTAGACATATAAACAAATTCATTATTTTGAATAGTGAATTTATCATTTCATTTATGTTAGATTTTTTTTACAAATAGATTATTTTATATGTTGGAGAAAATGAGACACCATTAGGTGTGTTTTTCTTATTTTTTCTCTTAAATACGTATTATTTTCCTCATCGTCACTACTCATAGTAATTCAGCCCCCCGTGGTAGATTTTTAGATCCGCCACTGGTAACATAGGTCTACTATTTGAATATAAACAAAAAGTGGAAACTTGTTATCGTTATAGTCTTCAATCTGTAATGATTTCTTTAATAAATTTAGAATTGTTAGAATATAATATTTTGGAGACTACTCCTTTTTAAGGCAACACATTAACTGAACAATGAGTGTTTTGTATTATTTTTCTATATAGTACTCATTTTTATGTATTATATTTTAAAATAAGTATTAAAATGAGTACGACATTATATTTTTTAGAATAGTAATAATTTTTTATTAACACACTAACTAAAAATGAATATTGTATATTGATCATTTGGTATAGTACTCATCTTCTTAAAAAGAGTAGTATCCACCACAGAGTTACATGTATTACTAATTTTTTGAATTAGTGTTACTCAAAAAATGAGTACCTAAATGAAATCTAATACTCATGTTAGTACTTATTTTAAAATAAAGTTACATCAAAATGAGTATTATATTGTAAGAATGTCACGCAATGCTCATTTTGAGTTAGCGTGTTACTAAAAAAATTAGTACGGTGACCAATATACTATATTTATTTCTAATTTTTATATTTATATTTACTTTCTTATAAATATATGGACATCATTTTGTTGGAACGTATTTTTAATTTGTATTTCATCAGATAACTTCACAGATTGAGCAAAATGAATTTTTTTTTCCTATACTTTTTTTCTTTTTTTTTTGTCTTCTCTCACGATTCCGTGTGAGGTACAGCAGCGCCCACTACGACTTGCTTCGAATTTTGGGGCGGATATAAGTACAGTTGAGGTTTGAAAACAGGTACATGCGGATCGGTGCTGATATAGGCTTCTTATTCCATTTGCAATCTCATCTAGAAGTATTGCAGATCTAAAACCAGAAGCTAAAATCAAATTCAACCGTACGAGGACAACATGATACAAACCTAACATTGGTGAGTCGCATGGTACCACAATCCAGGCAGCTTGGCAAAACCTTTAGCAGATGTAATGTTTGCTTAGATGTAAAACCAAATGCACATCAATAGTTTCGAAGAGAGAATCCAAATCATTATGAATTGAAAATGAAATATTTTTGTTTGGTTCTTTGTAATTCCAAATCATTTGTTGGCTCTTACCTCTATTTGGTATTTTATATTTCGGTTTGCATTAGTATAGTGGAGCTTTAGAGATGACCGATATCTAATTGCAGACTTGTGGTATAAGGTTGGTGTGTGCCGCAGACTAGCATCCTCGTCCAAATATAACTAAATTACCGACATTAAAGGTGCTGTACAACGTGTAACAGCTATTGGTTCCACCCATATCGGTGATAAAGCTCAACAGTACGAAGCGCAGTATTGTTGATTCCAGGGAGCAGCAGGGAGAGCTCTTGTTACCGCATGACAGATCAAGGGATGCAGTGAGTTCAGGGAACCATCTTAACGTAGAAATGCCAAGATTACTACGCTTAACAGAAAGCAACATCGAACTAGTTAAGGGGACTAGCCTACCAGAACCAACCATCACGGCAATCGTAATGTCTACAAGTTCAGACAGGAACCCAGCCCAGAGGCCAAGGTTTGTCCAGTCACAGCATACCACCACATGGGGCCACTAGCAGCAGTGAGGCAAAATAAGCAAAAGCAAAGGGGCAAAAGTAACGCAAGACCTAACTTGTTTCATATGGCTGCGGAATTAGTGAAGAATTGCATGAGGCTGAACTAATTTTATTTATGTCGCAATTAAACGAAACATAAAGAGGGCAAAGTTGACAGGGTTGCAATTGTGGCACTGGAACCAAGAAAAAAGTGTGCTTGGATCAAAGCAACAGAAGACAGGGTAGACCAGCTCCCAAGCGGCTTATGAGAACCAATCACCTAAAGTTGATGCAGTTGGTTTTACCAGGTTTGATATATTATCAAAGTTGATGCTATGATTTTTTCCCCATCGTCAGTTGCATCAACACCGCACCAAATACAAAAAAAACAAAAACGTGTATTTGCAACAGTAAATCGGCTCAATCAAGTAAGCCCTGAGATCAATCATAACATCAAGGACCTTGTTTATTTATCTAAGCAACTGGAAATTACAGCAAGATTTTTCTTCTGGCTACAGCAGCATAACTATCACTGCTCATAACAATACTAATCACCTTACCGCAGTCCATATGATGCACTGTGCCATGTATAATCGACTCTCTAAACACGGTTTCCAAATTATAAATAACACAACACTCTGTAAAATGAACTTTCAAATAATCTTTTTGAAACCAGGGTACTATTATGTACTTGTTTAAAATTAATCAGGGTAACACTTCGAAGTACTATTCTAAAATTCTGATACTGGCCATGTCAAGGCAACAAAGTAAAACAAAAATTTCATTCAATAAACATAATTGGCATTATACGTTAAGGACATGAAAAATAATCGTCATCAAACATAGAAAGCACCACATGGAAAATGCAGAGCTACAAGTGAAGCTAAGCAGTTGCAATTCCAGAGTCTGCGGCAGTTGTCACCGGTGTGGCAGGGATTTCAGGATCTTTAATGGTTTTGCGCCAGGCATATTCCCTTGCTCCGTCTTTGTCAACTATCTTAATCAAGAAATTAGGTGGAGCAATAACGAGCCTAGATCGGATTTCATTTATGCATTTGTCCACCAGCTCAATAGCCTGCTCGACGGACATGCCACTGTGATAGTAGCGATCCATAGTTGACAACGAAAAGAATGATCCATAACCGAATGCACCCTTATCAACCTTGTGGAGAGTTGCAAGGTAGTCAATGTAGTACAGAGATGCACCAACGTCCTTGTCATATCCAGCCAGCAGGATATTCACACTGTACGGGCTCTGATTGAGACAAAAAAGATGGTTCAGTCTCGTTTCAGATAAGGCACTTATAGTCAATCAACAAGAAATTACATAAAGAATGAAGCCCACATGCAAATCCCTAGAGCAAGTTTGTATATTTTGACTAGGAAATAGTTGCTGCACTTTGCTTTGACTAATAATAGACACGGATGATATTTGCATATTAGTTTTACTGGAACAACTTTACTAGTTGACCCAAACAATAATCACTTCAGAACATGCAACGATCTGGATTAACACAGAATATGAAACCCATGTATATAAAACATCAATTGGCAGGCTAAACAGAAAAACTTCAGCTGTTATACTTGTAGAATTCAAAAGACAAATGGAACTGCTGAAAATGAATGTCAACACTTAGGCTCAAGTACGTATGTGGCTCAAGTATGTATATTGTGCGTGTAAATGCACAGATATTATTAGTCATCGTTTGTTCTAATCCAAAATTTCTGTAAAGAATAAGGGGGAAGGAATCTCTAATGAAACCTTACATTGACTAACTTTTTTTAGCAAAGCCAGGAACCATGGCATACCAAATCATATTTTGATAAGCATGCATACCCATGGCGACTAGCACCAGATACTGGCATGCATCAGAACCGATACAAGCAAATCTCTGTACATGTCAAAAGTTTGATACAATAATCCAGAACTATGATCGGCTCATATATAAAAGATAAAGAGAGGTGAAGGACTCAAACTTCAGAAGAAAAGGATAAGGGGGAATAAACTAAAGAGAGGTACTCCCGATTTACCTCGACCAGGATAGGCTTCTCTAAATGACCAATGCCATTCAGTATTAGATGTTGATCATACAAACCAACATAATCTGAGACTCTGAGTTAACCACCAAGATGATGTCAGATGGGACAACAAACTCAACTAACCAGTCACTATTGAGGCTACAGCCAGTAGTTGCCATATTCAGAGTGCGTCCCAAGGCATACATGTTGGGGTCTTGAGCTATTTGGGCATAACCATAGGATTCATAACCCCACCAACCATACCCATATTATATACATTATTTCACTGATTAGCATCTTGCTGTGGTTGAACCAAGCCGCATTGCTATCCTGTTTGCTAGCAGCACTGCACCCCAAGAAAGGCAAAAGTTTTGATCTCCCAACTGAGCTCCATTGAGCATCAAAATCTTCTGCACAGGCCTTAGCAAACTGCACAAACCCACAACAGTTTCCAATGGGTAGCTTCACATGAATCAGGTCTTCGTATTGACCAACAACTTGCCGTAGATTTTCATCGTGACTGAAGAATCCGACCCACCAACAAAAATAGCAACGTCGTTTGGATCATCAGATTGAGTTAGGGTGCTCTGGTCCATAGCTTTTGTTAGCAATTGCAAGACCTTGATTTTTTTTGGATGCTACAGGGCAAGGCCAATGCGCATGGGTCTTTTAGAAGAAAATATACAAATTCATTTTAATCACAGCCCCTGCTTGCTCAGTTGGATCCCAAAATCTCATGAAGCAGTGCCCTTTGAGCGTCCTGTTATTCTATCAATGATGACTTTTGCGCCCTTCAAAGAGTAGCGTCTTGAAAGTCTCTTGCGAAACAAAATCTGTCACATCCACAGCTAAATGTCCAACAAAAACCGTATAGTGAGCTCCCGTCGCGTCTCTCCAGATGTAACCCAGTTCAACCTGAATTTCTGCTCTGCATGGCTGTCAAGGCGGCCAGGTGACAGCCTGAGCAGGCTGGGCACCTAGGCCTCCTATGCGGGGCGCCTGGGCACATGCCCTTTTTTTACTTTATGCACAAATATAATATATGATATACAATATATATCACATATATAAGGTACATTTATTTAGTGTTAACAACCTAAATAGTCATGTAAGAGTGAAGTAGAAACCTACAAACACATCAAATCATTTATACATGTCAAATATGATATTATAATGTTGGCGAAGGATGATGATATAAAGAACAAATGGAGAAACTACTTTCATAAGCTTTTCAATGGAGATATTGTGGACAATGCAAGAGACTAAGGTGACATGAATGCAAGAAATAACACTTACACACGACGAGTTTCACTATCTAAGGTCAAAAATGCTTTGAAAAAGATGATCATGAAAAAGGCATGTGGTCCACACAGCATTCCCATTGATGTATGGAAGAGTATGGGGAATGAAAGAAATATGTGGTTAACAAATTCCTTTAACAAGATTATGAAGACAAAGAGATGTCCGATGAATGGAGAAATAGTATTATAGTCCCGATCTACAAGAACAAAGGAGATGTTCAAAGCTACACAAACTACAGAGGTATCAAGTTGATGAGTCACACTATAAAACTGGGAGCAAGGAATGAAATATCGACGATATCGCCGGTATACCGATCGAAATTTCGATACCGACGCCATCGGGTATCGGTTTGAGAAAGTCTACCGCTGGTACCGCAAATATCGGTATACCGGTGGACTTACCGCCACTTACCGCCGAAAACCGAGGGTTACCGCTGCAAAAAGCCCAACTTGCGGGCGATATAGGCGGTATGCCGCCCGGCATGCCGATATTTACGAACCTGTTGCTTGCTGCTGCTGATTGAGTGTAGTTTCTTAGAGATTAGAGGCGATTTCCTTCCTTGGAGCCCGAATCAGCCCCGATCAAGGTATGTTTTCTTAATTTATTTCATTTCTCATCTTCTCTAACCCCTCCCCTCTCTATTTTCTTCTATTTTCACCATAGAACTTCTCCAAATTCTCTAAATACACCCAAAATCTAGATCTACTCCTAAAAACTTAGGATTAATGCTATTTAACAATAGATCTATGATTAATTTATGTAGATATACTAATGTATCACTAGATCTACTACTATTAATTAATATTATCACATAATTTCACTAATTAATATAAAATTCGTAATAATATAATAAGTACTTTTAATAATAGGTATCTAACTTAGGTTTAGTAGAAAAAGTTGTACCAAATACTAATATGAACAAATACAAACAAAAATATACTACAAATAAATATATTTTTCGTTTTTTCATTTATTAAAAATGCTGAAAATTAAAAAAAATGCATTTTTTTTGTTTTTTTTTTGTTTTTTCCACAGATTTATGTGTGTTAGTGTAATATAAGATGGAATGAGTAATTTGTAACACATCACTTGCCTTAATACTAGATAAATGACAGATTTTTTATTTTTTAAAATAATTTCAGACTTTTTTTAATTTATTTAGCCCTTTTTTCTTGTTAATAAAAATCTTAAAAAATATTGTGTTTGCTTCTATAGATACATGTAACATTTATATAGTTAAAGTATTGTTTTTTGTTCTATAATACATAAAATAGAATAATTTCAACATATGAGGAACATGTTGTTTCATACAACAAGTCTTACAGAAGTTACATGACATGGGAGCAATATGTGGAGCATATAAACAACATATTGTATCGAGAACCAGCGCGCCACTCAACATACAACTGATGTGAGTTAGTAATTTACTACATTGTTATATGTTTGTTGTAAATTGAATATTATTGCATAGGTGTGTTAACATGAGTTTATAGATTGTGCTAGTAAAATTTTAGATCTTAATTCTTGCATTTTGTCATCGATATCTTTCATCGAAATCTCCAAAAAATAGGACATATTCCTTAACTCACACATGATTGACCCCCCCCCACATACCCAATATAGAATTTTATTGCATAAAACGTTGCATCTAGGTGTTGAGACCACGCCTGTAAAATTTCATGATTTAATTCGTTCATTTTGGCGTCGGTATGGCCAGGATTGCATCTGTCGATATTTCCGTCGGTATACCTGTAAATATCTATACCCAAGCTGTCGAAACGGCGTCGGTATCGGTCATTTAATTCCTTGACTGGGAGATGATTATTGAGCAAAGGCTAAGATTGATTACATAGATATCAAACAACCAATTTGGTTTTATGACGGGAAGATCAACAATTGATGTTATTTTCTGATAAGGAGAATTATGGAGAAGTGCAGAGAAAACAAAAGAGATCTTCATATGGTGTTTATTGATCGGGACAAGGCCTATTATCGAGTACCCGGGGAAGTGTTATGAAGGATTTTACATAAAAAGGGTGTGTTTATCCAATATATTGACCTAAATAAAGACATGTATGATGGCTCGACTGCAAGTGTTAGGATTCTTGGAGAGACACAAATTTTTCCCATCACCGTTGGGGTACATCAAGGATCAGGATGAGTTGACAAAGCATGTTCAAGATAATATCCCTTGGTGCATGTTATTTGTCGATGCTATTGTGTTGATTGATAAAGGAATAGAAGTATTGAATGATAAAGTTGAACTTTGGAGAAATACATTGGAATCTAATGGATTTATGATCCGTAGAAGCAAAATTGAGTATATGCATTGCAATTTTAGCCAATCTAGAATTGTGAATGGTAGGGTTAAGTTGGATGGAATGGATGTACCAGTATGTGATAAGTTTTGTTATTTGGGCTCAATAATTTAAAGAGAGGGTCAAGATGATATTTGTCACAAGATAACAGCAGGATGGTTGAAGTGGAGTGCAACTAGAGTAGCATGTAACCAGAAGATCCCTCTCAAAAAAGCAAGTTTTACAGAACAGCCATACGGCCAACCATGCAATATGGGAGTGAATGTTGGGCAGTGAAGATACAAGGTCTCAACAAGATGAATGTGGCCGAAATACGTATGTTGAGATGGATGTGCGGGAAGACGAGAAAAGATAATTTGAGGGATGACTATATTAGAAACAAAGTGGGGGTGGTGAGCATTGAGGATAAGTTGCGTGAAGGCCGTCTAAGATGGTGCAGACATGTGCTACGCAGACCGACAAATGCACCTATTCGAAGTAAGGTTATTGAGTCAAGCACAACTAAAAGAAGCAAAGGCAAACCTAAATTAACTTAGGAAGAGCTTATAAAGAGAGATTTTGATTCTTTACATGTTGATCAAAGTATGACCCAGAATAGAGTTGATTGGAAAAGAAGGATCCATGTAGCCGACCCAAATATGGTTGGGATAGAGGCTTAGATGATGATCATGAGATATGATATTAACATGACACATACAACAATCTGTCTAGGAGCCCAAGCGGCCTAATCGTCCCTAGGTGGCTGCCCATGTGCCCAAAAGCCAATTGGCATGTAGGTGTCTGCCTCAAAAACTATGATGCTCTATATTTAGCATTGTGGCGTCGTTTTATCTCTAAATGATTGCTTCAACCGTAGCACGAGATGCAAATTCAATGATACCATATCCTTTTGATTGCCCAGTCTGCTTACTGTGAATTACCTTAACAAACAATTGTAGATGTAGTTCTCCATCTAGTATTGAAGGTCCCCAATCCAAAGAGTTTCCAACTTGGCCTAAAAAAGTCGAGCACCCAACAGAGATGGGTGCCTAGTACTGCATCTGGGCTTCTGCTGCAACATGGTTTGAAGTCATGTCATGGGAACCTGCACAGGCTGCAGTTGGTACATCTACGGTGTCAGCATGGGAGAAGGGGCTTGGGACGGTTGCTAGTTCCACATGGGAGGAGACGGATCATGTGGCTAGTGGTTCTATGGCGTCATTTTGAGGGGGGTGAGCTAAGTCGCATGATTGGGGTTGAAGCAGATGTTGTCGTCCTGCTCGAACATGGGAGGAAGCACCATCTGGAATGTTGTCATGCTTCTGGGAATAGGTTGCATCATCTCGGTGGAGGTGTGAAGATCGGGGATGGAGATCAAGGAAAGGATGTAGTAAGGAAAGGAGGATGGATATTTATGGGAGCATTATCTGAAGGAGTGATGTGGTGTGGACGAGCCCTCCATAGTTGGGGTTGGGGTTGAGGTTGTTGCGACGCCTGCGACATAATAGAAGGAAGCACGATCTAGGGTGGTGCCATGCTTCCACGAGCATGTTGCATCATCTTTGTGGATATGTGAAGATCGATGGAGATGGAGTGAGGGATGCTACGAGGAAAGGCAGATGGATATCATTAGGGCATTGTCCGAAGGAGCGATGTGTTGCAGATGAACCCTCTACACCTACGGTTGAGGCGGATGTTGTTGCGCTACACTTTGGACCATGGGAGGAGCCAAGGAGGTGCTATCTCAGGTGGTGCCATGCTTTTAGGAGCAAGTTGTGTCATCTTACAGGAGGTGCAAACGGCGATGATGGAGATTGAGGGAGGATGTAGTGAGGGAAAGTGGATGGATATTTCTAGGGGTGTCGTCCAAAGGGGCAATGTGATGTAGACGAACCCTCGAACATTGATTGATGGGCTTCTATTCTAACTAGAGTTCGACATTGGATCAGGTTGTACCCATACTTGTCTAGCAAACATGTGATCGCCTCTGGGTATTGGGAGCCTAATCGGTACAGGCATTTGATTGACTTCATAATTTTATAATATTTTTCAATGTTTTAGAAAGCGGGAAGCAAGAGGCATGTTGACAGCACCTTGTGGCTGCATGAGGATCAACAACAATGGCCACCGTGTCTATATGGTGTGTCCATGTCAGACACATGTCCAGGACAGCCACAGCACCTCTTGGGAAGTGTCTGTGCTTCCTGGGTTGCATTCCTACAACAAAGTTGATTATCGGGGCTTCGGTTTATTTAACTGTCATGGCAAACAGCAAATCATTCGCTAACCAAAAGAAAAGGGGTAGGCCAGAGAGGTGGCTCCATCGAAACGGAGGCAGCATCGCGAAATGGAAAAGGGGTAGGCAAGAGGGGCACACGGGAGACAGGCGGCTCCATCAGAGATACCGTCTTGACTAGGACGAAAAAGGGCTAGGCAAGATTGATGCACGCGAGAGAGGCGACTCCATCAGAATGAAGGCGGCGTCAGGACTGAGACGCTGAACTTGTTTTCCATTCAATTTTCTACGGAAGTATAAAACTCATGTCTATATATATGTTTTGAAGTTTATGGAAAATTTGTTACACAACCAATCACCCAAAATTTGATTGGGAATTTGACTTTGCTTGTTTTCTAGACTAGTTACAAGGAACCAAACGAAGCCTAAATGGTGAAGTTGCCAGTTATCAACCTCTACTTTCTACTGGAACCAATTGAAAACCCATCAACTCAAAATATAAGCATAATTCTAACAACCCAGGAACTTTGCTCGTCAATAAAGATAATATCTTCTCAATTGATTTGTTGGGTATGTATCGAACAAGGAGTTGAGCACAAGAAGAAGGCTACATAAGTTTGCCTCAAAGACCGGGCATGGAGGTTGTAGTCAGTTTTTCGTGAGAGAGGGCCATGAAGTAAATAAGGAAATATCAGAAATATTTTTTTGAATTTGGGAGGGGGGAGCTCCCTGGTCAAACCTAAAAAGTAGCTCATGTCTTGAAGTTCACATCCAACTAGTTTAGAATGGGAAAATAAATACTTGTTTTTTCTATGTTGTATTCAAGTTTTGTCAAAAATATTGCATCAATAGATTGTTGAGCTTAGTTTTACTTCGAAGCATCCATAGGAAGATCACTAGCTAATATAACCCAAGCCTCATTACAAATTTTTGGGCAAGTAAAAGCACCATAATTAATACTAAAGCTCTAAGCACCGACCTGAACAACAGATACTTCAGACTCTAGACAAGAAACTGACTAGATATGGAAAAGATATTCACAGTCCATAATTCATAAACAACCCCATTGAGCTAGTCTTGTATCAAACCAAGCACTAGTATTTTAAACAAAATAATTATTCATGAAAGGGATGCCCATCAAGGCATCCATACGGCAAATGCATATATTGATCTGTTCGGTCATCAAACTGCAACAGTATCATACGTCAACACTTAGATGTTCTGTTTCTGGTTTGTCGATGAAATTTCATCACATGTGAATGTGTCAAAGTTGACAGATGGATGAGGAAATTATGTGAAAGGACAGCCTATGTTACTAGTTTGGCAAAGATCTTATTGGTAAGAACAGGTTTCATTCTAGTTGCATTTTTCTTTCATCTCTACTCTTTTCTTAGCATGGTGAAGCAAAATGAAACACCACTGCAGCTACTAATAAGATTATTTTTCTGAAAATATGATAGCATACACTAATATAAGTTTAAAATCTTCCATTCTAGTGTTTCTATTCACTTATTGTCGTTTAATGTTCTCCATAAATAAATTCAAAAGCTAATTATAATTAAATACTTGTCTAGATATGAGCAATGGAAGGCAACAGAAGTCATTTGTTAGTTGACCTTAGTGCAAGTTACCATCCATTGTGTATACAAAAACGAAAGATCCTATTAGACACACTGAAGAGTTGCAACTAGTTATGAGACAAATCATGGCCTATAATAGAAAGTTACAAAGTGACATTAAACAATGAAATTAACAAAAAAGTGGAATGAAATTTGAGAGAAAGTAGTGAATGACAAGTAGGAGAGTAAAAATAAAAGATCATCAAAGCTCCTAATTCATGAACTATTCAGGAATAAAACATAATTTTCAAGAATTGGGAGTTGTTTGGTTGTCACATATTGGGGGGGGGGGGGGGGGGGGGGTGTATATACAAAAAAAAAAAATGGTGATCAGTGTGATAGTGTGTGTGAGAATATCATATTGTGGTGCATGCCGCATAGGCCCAAGCCGAACAGTAAGCAAAGTTGGAGTCTGCTTAAGCGGCCAAGCGTGCTCACATACCCCAATTTTCTAGTAGGCTCAATAGCTACAATTAAACCTAAAAATAGGGCATTGACTTACCCCGATCCTCCAATGTAACCCCTCTACCTACGCAGTAACCCTTCTACCCATGAAGCGAAGTCGGGCCTCTAAAAATAGGCTCACATACCCCAATTTTCTAGTAGGCTCGATAGCCACAATTAAACTTAAAAATGGGCATTGACTTACCCCGATCCTCCAATGTAACCCCTCTACCCACACACAACCTCAATAGAGCTTCCCCACTCCTACTCCACCTTAAATTCCTCAATCCCCCTGCAAGTTGCAGTACTACTGTTGTAGACAAAAGTTGAAACCCTCTCCGACAGTGTCCAAACCCGACACGACATTGCCGCAGTAACAACCAGCTAAAAAGTGAGCTCTAAAGGGGAACAGCGATAGTGTCATCTAGCACTGATAGTGACCAACATTAGCCATATACGTAAACGGTTGCAGTGGAGGAATCCATTCTCGCACATAAGCCCTAATGTCTTCTTCATTTTGTTCCCAGTCGGAGTACATTTGCCTGTCTCCAGAGATCAACTAATCCAACACGGGAAAACGGCTTCTTTAGAGATAAGATAACTCCAACTCGGTTGTTTGTTCATTGTACATAAAGGAGATTAAGTGTTGATTGTTGAGTGAATCGCCTAAAACAGCGCTTACTACACATAAAGGGCAATGTGCCATCATGACCTGAAGTTGACTATGGTATTAAACAGGAAATTAGGAGGAACATGGAGAAGGTACCACACTTGCTAAGGCATCTACATTAAAAATGGAGTGAATCGCCTAAAGCAGCAGTTAGCTCACATAAAGGCATCGTCTCATCATGCCCTAAAGTTACAATGAAATTAAACAGCGCATTAGGCAGAAGATGGGAGTAGATTTCATATTTGTTAAGGCGTGCGTGCCTAAGCAACAAGGTGCCATTATGGAAAGTCTTCCCTACGCCTCACTGGAATTACCGCCATGGATTAATTTTTTTGGCTTAGGTGACAAATTGGTATAATATTCATTTATGTTACCCTAAAGTTCAAACTAAGCAGCATTGTCGACACAGTGTGCCAAATATCATTTTTGTTTGGGATTTAGTACTCATAATTCAAAATTTCTTTTTTGTTTTGTTCTGCCCTTCAACTTAGTCTTGTTTTTAGGGTTATGCTCTGAGTGATGGTCACTAGTAATTTGAAAAATTGGATCAATGGCATTAAATCTGGTGGTGTATATGCAACTTCAAAAAAAAATGGTGATCATTGTGATAGTGTGTATGAGAAGATCATATTGTGGTGCATGCCGCATAGGCCCAAGCCAAACAGTAAGCGAAGTTGGAGTCTGCCTAAGCGGCCAAGCGCTTAGCGTGCTCACATACCCCAATTTTCTAGTAGGCTCAATAGCTACAATTAAACCTAAAAATAGGGCATTGACTTACCCCGATCCTCCAATGTAACCCCTCTACCCACGCGATAACCCCTCTACCCACAAAGCGAAGTTGGGCCTCTAAAAATAGGCTCACATACCCCAATTTTCTAGTAGGCTTAATAGCTACAATTAAACTTAAAAATAGGGCATTGACTTACCTCAATCCTCCAATGTAACCCCTCTACCCACACACAACCTCAATAGAGCTTCCCCACTCCTACTCCACCTTATATTCCTCAATCCCCCCTGCAAGTTGCAGTACTATTGTTGTAGGCAAAAGTTGAAACCCTCTCCGACAGTGTCCAAACCTGACACGGCATTGCCACAGTAACAACCAACTACATGTGAGTTCTAGAGGGGAACAGCGATAGTGTCACCTAGCACTGATAGTGACCAACATTAGCCATATACGAAAACGGTTGCAGTGGAGGCATCCATTCTCGCACATAAGCCCTAATGTCTTCTTCATTTTGTTCCCAATCAGAGTACATTTGCCTGTCTCCAGAGATCAACTAATCCAACACGGGAAAACGGCTTCTTTAGAGATAAGATAACTCCAACTGGATTGTTTGTTCGTTGTACATAAAGGAGATTAAGTGTTGATTGTTGAGTGAATCGCCTAAAACAGCGCTTACATGTGAGTTCTAAAGATAACAGCGATAGTGTCACCTAGCACTGATAGTGACCAACATTAGCCATATACGGAAACAGTTGCAGTGGAGGCATCCATTCTCGCACATAAGCCCTAATGTCTTCTTCATTTTGTTCCCAATCAGAGTACATTTGCCTGTCTCCAGAGATCAACTAATCCAACACGGGAAAACGGCTTCTTTAGAGATAAGATAACTCCAACTGGATTGTTTGTTCGTTGTACATAAAGGAGATTAAGTGTTGATTGTTGAGTGAATCGCCTAAAACAGCGCTTACATGTGAGCTCTAAAGGGGAACAGCAATAGTGTCACCTAGCACTGATAGTGACCAACATTAGCCATATACGGAAACGGTTGCAGTGGAGGCATCCATTCTCGCACATAAGCCATAATGTCTTCTTCATTTTGTTCCCAATCGGAATACATTTTCCTGTCTCCAGAGATCGACTAATCCAACACGGGAAAACGGCTTCTTTAGAGATAAGATAACTCCAACTGGATTGTTTGTTCATTGTACATAAAGGAGATTAAGTGTTGATTGTTGAGTGAATCGCCTAAAACAGCGCTTACTACACATAAAGGGCAATGTGCCATCATGACCTGAAGTTGACTATGGTGTTAAACAGGAAATTAGGAGGAACATGGAGAAGGCACCACACTTGCTAAGGCATCTACATTAAAAATGGAGTGAATCGCCTAAAGCAGCAGTTAGCTCACATAAAGGCATCGTCTCATCATGCCCTAAAGTTACAATGAAATTAAACAGCACATTAGGCAGAAGGTGGGAGTAGATTTCATATTTGTTAAAGCGTGCGTGCCTAAGCAACAAGGTGCCATGATGGAAAGTCTTCCCTACGCCTCACTGGAATTACCGCCATAGATTAATTTTTTTGGCTTAGGTGACAAATTGGTATAATGTTCATTTATGTTACCCTAAAGTTCAAACTAAGCAGCATTGTCGACACAGTGTGCCAAATATCATTTTTGTTTGGGATTTAGTACTCATAATTCAACTTTGCTTTTTTGTTTTGTTCTGCCCTTCAACTTAGTCTTGTTTTTAGGGTTATGCTATGAGTGATGGTCACTAGTAATTTGAAAAATTGGATCAGTGGCATTAAATCTTAAAGCGTTTATTGATTCCCTATCTCTTCTACTGTTTAAATTATTGTTTTCTATTTTTGGCACCAATGATACTTATAAATTATTAGAAATCTAATTTGGTTATGGTTTTGTACCATGAAAATACATTTGTACAAGACGAGAAATGTTAATGAAGAAGATCATATTAGTCTTCCAGGTGATGCCCCTATTAACAAGTATGGTAGATATAAAAGAAGAAGGAAGAAAAGTCTAAATGTGCAACAACTGTCAAAAGAGTTGGCAATGCTATGAGTAAGGTGATTGAGACAAATTAGTGTCTTTGACCACCCCTTCCTGGATCAAACTCGTCAATGCACCAAATATGCATAAAGGAGGCTATAGACAATAAACAAACAGAACAAATGAATCAGTATGTTGTTGTGTGGGTTTACTGGTCTGAAAACTCTTTCAATGCAATATGCAATGATTCTTTTTTTTCAATGTGCCACACAATTGGGCGATGTGAAAGAACTACATTGCCCCGTCTATCTTTGAAGTGAGTAGTCTTTGTTGAAAATTGATGTTGAGAAAACACGCACTGATCTACAACCAAACATAAAATAAAAGAAATATGAGTGCATCATCATGACAAACGCTTGAAGTGACAGAAGAAGCAGGAGCTAAATAAATTATTGGTAAATTGTTAATTAGGTACATGGTTATTAGACTTGAACCGAACCGGCCGGTTCAACCGGTTGAACCGGGAACCGGTCCCTCTACCGGCTCGGTTCTCTCTAAAACCCGAAAATGATGTCTGACCGTCATTGAACCGATGAACCGACCGGTTGAACCGGTGAACCGGCGAACCGGTCCGGTTTCAGTCCAACCGGTCGGTTCTCTCACCCAGCCTATTAAGTGTCCAAGTGTGGTTCAAATCAGGGAGGGGGAGAAAAAACCCTGACTCTCCCGACTCCCGCAACCCCGACTCCCCCGACTCCCCGACTCCCCCACTCTCCTGACTAGCCCTAGTCTCCTCCATAGCTGAAGCTTGTCGCTGCAAGGAGGTTCGTTGCCGCCGGAAGCCCACCGCAAACCGCCGAAGTTGCTGCGACCACCGAAGTAGTTGTTGTCGCTGCCTTGCAAATGATGTTGCCGCCAATGTTGCTGGCACAACTGCTCTCATTTGTCCCTATTGCACGCTGCTTCCAGGTAACATCCTCCTTTACTTCTTCGTCTCCCTCCTCTCCTTCCTACAATCTTCTTCTTCTTCCACTCCAGGCGGCTAGGGCACTGCTTGCCCCCCCTCCCCTATTTTCTTGCTGCGATCTAGTAAAAATTGTTGAAACTAACACCTCCTCTCCCTCTTCGTTCTCCTCTCCCACTTCCTCTTCCGTTTCCTCCTGTTCTTCTACTCCTTCTACGATTGGGCTCTTCTTCCTCTATTACTTCACTGCCTCTATTCCTCTTTGGTCCTTGCCTTATACTTCTTCTTCTTCTACCCTCTCCCAATAGGCCAGTACACATCTCAGTCTTCCTCTACTTGTTGTTGTTAATATCCTCTTCATCCTCTAATTCTTCCCTTCTTTAACTCGTCTTTTCCTTCTTTTCTTATGTGTCTGTTTTCTTCCTGTCATCATCTTCTTCGGCTACTACATCTACCCCTCTTACTGCTCAGATGTTCTTCCTTAACCAGTTAATTTATTTTCTAAATTTCCCTTGTCACCCCTTGCTCGTCCAGCTATCTATCCCTGATGAGCTTCATGATGGCGCTTCAGCAAACATATGAATTTACTGCTGCGGGTTTATTTTACTGATTTGGCTACTGCTGCGTGGCTGCAATATGTTTTCTGCTGCTACACGGGTAAACTTCTCTACTCTCTTTTCTATCTGCAATACACTAATATGATGGTTACATTGGTATCTAATTAAGTCTACATGTAGTGTCGGTATCCTAGAACTTATTATATCGATTGCTATGTTTAAACTTTTTTGGACAATTACATTATAGTGAGCAATTGTGCTATTGTTCATTTTTCATTTGTATATTTCCCATGATTATTATGCATATTTAGATTTTGATATTATTTATGACGTCATGTTGATGTCACCGGTTGAACCAATGAACCGAGAACCGAAGGCTTCACCGATTTGTTCATCGGTTCGGTTCTGACAACCATGATTAGGTATATGCTTCCTCGAGGTAGCTGACGCCTCTTCTAAATCTTACATTGGTGAAGAGACTGTGTCCTTTGTTAAAGTGTATTCTAGAGGTTGGCCTAGAGAATGTCCTCCAAATTGTTAGGCCTAGTTTGGCCGTCGTAATTTAGACTCCATGTAGTTGATAGCAGTAAATTCATGATAACGGATAGCATCATGTATTTTTTGTGTACTGTGTATTAAATTTAGCACGTAAATGGCATTTTCAAGTTACGCCAGAATTGGCAGGCTTCCGAACTACCAGTTCAGCGCCGGTTCTCTGCTCCCACATCTTCCTTTTTGCATGTACTCTCCCCACGCATCGTTGGTTGCTTTCCTACGTCTGCCTACCGCAAATACCAGAAAACTTATAATATGTAGATGATTACCAGGATTCTAAAAGTTTTCATCCAAACTAGACCTTATGGATATTGCTTCTGCAAATGTAATAGCAGGAAGAATTGAAGATAGATATATTGATATCTTTTGGACATCTTGAGCAGCTCAAGCCATTGATCTATTGTTGAGAAGTTTGGCAAAGAACATAGAATTGTCATAAACTTGTTGGCTTCATCCTCTATCACGTAAAGCCCATGAGTTTGATGCGCAAATTCACTAGATGTGGAGAGATTCTTAGAGTCGGAGCAGCCAGGTTTGCTACCTCTTTCTTGACATTGGAGTCCCATGATAAGAAGAGGAATAAGTTGAGGCCTATATTCCCTTTGGATGAGTGGAGCCAATTTAAGTGTTTCAAGATCAAAGCATGTCATGAAAATCAGGCATTGTCGTAGCTCCAACTATTTGGAGTTAAGTTGAATTTGAAGAAAGCGTGTACATGTTTGATCTATTTGTTTAGAATTGTTAATGGTGATATGAAGCCTCTAATTGGATTTGTACATTGTAGACTAGAAGTGGTCAAAAAGAGATCATAACCCTCTCCAAGAGAGTTGAAGTCTCCTGCAAACTGTTTTTCATTGTCATTTGCTCTAAATCCAAAGATAGATTAAATGGTTCCCATACCAAGGCCGACTACTATCTAAACCACTGCTTCTAAAAGGATCTAAGTAAATTTAAAAAAAAAATCCAACTTGATGGATGGCTTGATTAAGTGCATTGAGATTTTCATCACTAATATTGTCGTCAAGACAAGAACATCAAACAGGAGTTGGTCTCCTATATGATGTAGCTTGGCATATTTAGGAAGCCATTAGGTTTGAGACAATGTTTATTCAACAATATGATTAAGAACCGAGTATGAGAAACTCATACTCAATTGATAACTAGGTTATCGATGTTATGCTTATACATAATAGATCGATGTATATGTAAATAATTGGTGGTGCATACATGAAGAAGTACCACATCTACAAGAAATGGCCTTCAATATTTTTAGCTTAACTTCCTCCTATTGTGGTTGGTAAAGAAATTGGAGTACTTTTATATAGATACTTACATGATAGTTGAATTAATTAAATTCATCTTACATAGAGTGTTTCCGTCTAAATCTTGCATGTTTCAAAATGGCAAATCCACACTAAGAAGAGGAATAAACTTGAGGTCATCAGGCTCGATAACTTTGTCTTAAGTCTAATGTAATGTTAAGCTACAATAGAGGGAAAGTAAAGGCAAAGATCCTCTTCTAAGAAGTGATAGGAATCATGTCATTAGGCAAATAGGAGATGACACAAGGGAGGATGATGAGATCCCGATAGACTTGGGATAATACAGTGGAGGTAGCGAGAGTTGATGATGTTCTATGACAGAGGAATACTAGTGCACATATGCATGTTGAAGAGCCTTCTACTTCTACAGCATTGCCTCAAATTGATGAAGATGAGCTTCCAGAGAACTTATCCAGTGACTTGGTGGAAATGATGATTAACCAACTTTTCTTGAATTCAAGAAAGAAGGCGGTTACTTTGATTAAAAAATGATATCATTCTATGAATGTACTATTTGTGTTGCACGTTTTGGATATGAGTATCAATGGTTGTTTAGTGTTTTTTTTGTTTTGGATCTTTATGACATGGTTCATCATCATCATCATCTAAGCCTCAATCTCAACCATGTTGGGGTCGGCTACATGGATCCTTCTTTTCCAATCAGCTCTATTATGGGTCATATTTTGATCAAGATGTAAAGATTCAAAAAATCTCTCTTATAAGCTCTTCCCAAGTTAGTCTAGGTTTGCCTCTGCTTCTTTTAGTTATGCTTGACTCAATAGCCTTACTTTGAATAGATGCATTTGTTGGTCTGCCTTGCACATGTCCATACCATCTTAGACGGCCTTCACGCAACTTGTCCTCGATGCTCACCACCCCCACTTTGTTTTTGATATAGTCATTCCTCAAACGATCTTTTCTTGTCTTCCCGCACATCCATCTCAACGTACTCATTTCGACCACATTCATCTTGTTGAAACCTTGCTCTTCACTGCCTAGCATTCACTCACATATAGCATGGTTGGTGGTATAGCTATTTTGTAAAACTTACTTTTTAATCTAAGAGGGATCTTCTGGTCACATACTACTCCAGTTGCACTCCTCCACTTCAACCATCTTGTTGTGATCCTGTAACAAAAATCATCTTGAACCTCACTATCCCTTTCAATAATAGAGCCCAAGTAACGAAACTTATCACATATTGGTACATTCATTCCATCCAACTTAACCCCACCATTCACAATTCTAGATTGGCTAAAATTGCAATGCATATATTTAGTTTTGCTTCTACTGGTCATAAATTCATTAGATTCTAAAGCATTTCTCCAAAGTTCAACTTTATCATTCAATATTTCTTTTCTTTCATCAATCAACACAATATCATCAACAAATAACATGCACCAATAGATATTATCTTGAACATGCTTTGTCAACTCATCCATAACAAGAACAAATAGATAAGGGCTGAGTGTCGATCCTGGATGTACCCGAACGGTGATCCGAAAAGTTTGTGTCTCTCCTCCAGGATTCCTAACACTTGCAGTTGAGTCATCATACAGTCTTTAAATAGGTCAATGTATTGGATAAGCATAGCCTTTTATGCAAAACCCTCCATAATACTTCCTTGGGTACTCGATCATGGGCCTTTTCCAGAACAATAAACACCATATGAAGATCTCTTTTGTTTTCTTTGTACTTCTCCATAAGCCTCCTTATTAGAAAAATAGCATCAGTTGTTGATCTCCCTAGCATAAAACCAAATTGGTTGTCTGATACCTGTGTAATCAATCTTAACATTTGCTCAATAATCCTCTCCCAAAGCTTCATAGTGTGACTCATCAACTTGATACCTATGTAGTTTGTGCAGCTCTAAACATCTCCTTTGTTCTTGTAGATTGATACTATAGTACTAGCTCTTCATTCATCTGGCATCTTCTTTATCTTCATAATATTGTAAAAGAAATTTGTTAACCACATAGCTCCTTCATCCCCCATACTCTTCCATACATCAATAGGAATACGGTCTGGACCACATGCCTTTTTTATTTTCATCTTTTTTAAAGGATTCTTGACCTCAGACTGGGAAACTCGTCGTGTGTAAGTGTTATTTCTTGCATTCATGTCACCTGAGTCGCTTACATTGTTCACAATATCTCCATTGAAAAGTTTATGAAAGTAGTTTCTCCATTGGTTCTTTATATCATCATCCTTCACCAACACTCTACCATCTTCACTTTTGATGCATTTTACTTGACTCAAGTCTCTTCTTTTCCTTTCTCTTTACGACATGGTTACCATCATCATCTTCACCACCAACTAAGCCTCAGTCTCAACCATGTTGGGGTCGGCTACGTGGATCCTTCATTTCCATTCAGCTCTATCGTGGGTCATATTCTGATCGAGATGTAAAGATTTGAAATCTCTCTTTATAAGCTCTTTACTACATGGTTATGCTTGTTTGAAATGTTTTCCTTCATCTCAACCAATGTGCAAAACCATTTTAATGATTACTTTAATTGCATTTCTTTTTACTAACAAATTATAAATTTAGTTTTACTTCATGTTGGGTCCATACTTGAAATTTTTCAACAAAATATACATATGATCTATATATAATTTTGAATTAATTTATAATTAATTTATTATATGTCGTTTTACATATTTATATACTCTACTCATACTCAGTTGTGCATAGCATATCGCTTACATAATCAATTGAGTATGGTCATGTTTAATTGATTATGTATGTATGCTCAATCTAGCCTTCAATCCACTATATTTACCTTTTGCTTTTTAGTTGCGTTTAGCCCAAATCGTTCCAAAGCAATCTAGAGCGACTATGTTGGTCATTAACATACTTGTCAAGGCGGCTAAGCAACCCTCGATCAAGGGGTGCTTAGGTCATTGAGTTATTATATTATTTTTCATACATATAATTACACATATCCAATTCAAGATGATTTTTGTTACAAGATCCTGCAAATGATTTTTGTTACGGGATCATTGCAGGATGGTCGAAATGGAGAATTACAAGTAGAGTATTATGTGATCGGAAGATCCCTTCTCAGATGAAGAAGCAAATTTTATAGAACTTTTAATGGCTAACCATGCTTAATGGGAGTGAAGGTTGGGCAGTGAAGAAACAAGGTCTCAACAAGGCTTATGTGGCCGAAATGCATATGTTGAGATGGATGTGTGGATGAGAAGAAAAATCATTAAGAAATACCTATATCAAGAACAAAGTAGGGGTGGAGAGTATTAAGGACAAGTTATGCGAGGGCTAACTAAGATGGTATGGACATGTGCAACGAGACTAACTAATGTGCTTATTTGAAGCAATGCTATTGATTCAAGCCAAGGAAGCACAGACACGTTTCTAGACACGGACACTGACACGGATACAGACACGGGACACGGCATTGGATGAGGGGAAAATGTTTTTTTAATATATCAATATGTGTGGATGTATGATAGTATGAACTAGAATTTATTTTTAAGTTTGTCCAGATTAAGGTATCTATGTATATATAATCTTATATGCATGTAGAGGTGTGTCTTTGTGTGTGTAGTAGATATAATGTGAAGAACAAAACTAAACACGTAGTTTTTGTAAATATAGTATATTACAGAATATTTATATATATGAGGTTCATATTACTCATTTAACCAGCTTATTAGACCATAATTTGATTCATATTTATATATATAATCTTATATGCATGTAGAGGTGCGTCTTTGTGTGTGTAGTAGATATAATGTGAAGAACAAAACTAAACACGTAGTTTTTGTAAATATAGTATATTACAGAATATTTATATATATGAGGTTCATATTACTCATTTAACCAGCTTATTAGACCATAATTTGATTCATAGTATCTGATTCAGTGCTTAGACTTTACATATTGTTTTTTCTTTCAACAGATTTGCTTGTAATTGTGATCAGATCTTAGCTCTATGTGACATTTTCTCAGTGATACGACATGAACAGCAGCTGTATATTCAAAATTTGCATCGTCAAATATGGTATTACAGCAGCATCTGCTGTAGTGAAGTGTCCAGGAAGTGTCCGGGCAGTGTCCAGCTGTGTCCGGTGTGCTGAAAAAAATTAAATTGAACTGGACACGTCCCAGCCGTGTCCAAAACGTTTTGGGCCGTGTCCGGGAAGTATCTGTGTCCAAAATATGTCCGACACGGACACGGGGGCTGTCTAGAAGTGTCCGTGCTTCCTTGATTCAAGCACAATTGAAAGCAGAAGAGACTGACCTAAATTAACCTGTCTTGACCAGAATATGACCCGTAAAAGAACTTATTGCAAAATAAGGATCTATGTTGGAATTGAGACTTAGCTAATGATGATTCAATTATAATCCATGTATATTAATTAAGGAATGAGGTACTCGATACCGATGCCATTTCAACGGTGTGGAAATAGTTATTTACCCGTATACTGATGAAAAGTAGGACAGATGCAATATTGGTAGTTTCGATGCCAAAACGGACAAATTAAATCATGAAATTTTACATGTGTAGTCTTCACATCTAAAGCATTGTTTTATGCAACAAATTCTATGTTGGATATGTGGAGGGTCCTTCATGTGCGGAGGTAAGGAACCCGGCATGTTTCTTGGGGATTTTGATGAAGGATTTTGATGAGAAAATGTAGGAATTGCATTGAGAAACTTTACTAGAAAAATCCATAGATGCAATATTGGTAGTTTCGATGCCAAAACAGACAAATTAAATCATGAAATTTTACATGTGTAGTCTTCACATCTAAAGCATTGTTTTATGCAACAAAATTCTATGTTGGATATGTGGAGGGTCCTTCATGTAGGGAGGTAAGGAACCTGGCATGTTTCTTGTGGATTTTGATGAAGGATTTTAATGAGAAAATGTAGGAATCGCGTTGTGAAACTTTACTAGCAAAATCCATAAACAGAAATGGACATACTTATGTGATAACGTCATGTATTGTTCTCATCCCATGTAATTCTCTAAATCTGATCCTATGTCTCTATGTGTATCATATTATATTCTAAAAGAAACTATAGACTAGGGCTTTTTATTGCTCTTCTTCAATATGTGACTCTGACAATTGACTTCATGACTTTGAAGGAAGTTAAGCACCGTCACTATGGTGACGCTTTATCTCTGTCGTCTCTTGTTACCACATGATCTTGATATGCAATTGTGAATTTCTCCATGGATTATTCACAATAGTGGGATAAGTATAAACCATTATTACCATGTCCATTGCATGCATGTTGTGGGGATGCGATAATATAAAAGCGCAGTTACCATGTCCAGGTTGTGTGATATATGTAGCTGCCATATATAAACAGATATAAGACCTTAAAATTACAAAATCTAAACTTTCTTACAATATTTGTTTGTTGTGTTGTGCTAAAATACTAGTAATAAGAACATATGTATACTAATTGGCTTACTACTAAAAATGATTGCAAATGATACTCATATTTAGTGGATTATTTAGATATATGATTATGATTAGAATGTGTATTATGAGATAGTGTTGTAGATCTATGATTTATACAATAAGAGTGACATATAAAAACCAAATTGAGGATCTTTGCCCGTTTAAGGCATTTTAGGAAGAATTATATTTTAGTTGAGATAGATGGGGGTGTAAATGAGAGAAATGGCAGAAAATATAAAGGCATACCTTAGATTAGGCTTGTTTGAAGTTGAACCCTAGTTGTCAAAATCCCCTTGCTCCGCCATTTTCTCATCTCAAACAACAAAAATAGGCTCAAGCATGCAAAAAATCGGTATTAATGTTGGTATACTGGTAAATTTCGTCGAAATTTGAAGGTATTTGGCAATATTTGGCGTTATTTGGCAAAATCTGGCGATATTTGGCGGTATACCCATCTGTACACACCGATATTTGCGATCCTATTGATACAATCGCAAAATATCGCAACTGATGGTGTTGAAATCAAAATTTCAAGCGAAATTTCGCCCGTTTTGACAACACATATCAATCATTGATATTGATAACTATATTTGCATTGGTTTTGTTGAACTTAATCGATCATAACATTACTAAAATTACACATATTGGGTGTGTTGTGTATTGCGTGTGTGTGTTGTGTGTGAGAGAGAGTGTGTGTGTGTGCGTTGGTATTCTCTAAGCGCAGTCTATCCATAAAACAACAAAACCACGCCTAATATGATCCATTTTAGACCAAATCCGACCTAAACTATATCTAAGTGATACTTAACTTGTCCCAGTTTATAGTGAATCAGACCTAACTAGAACTAACTTACACTAATTGCCCTGATACGACATAAACTTAGTAAACCAGTTCTACTTTTGCCAAGTTAGGCCTAAATGGAGAAATATCTGACCTAATTTGATTGTAGATACTCCAGCATAAATCTAGTAGTGATTGTTATCAAAATATAAGATAGGAGGCAAATGGATATTCCTAGTACATTACAAGACGAATAGATATACCTAGTGCAAATTTATGGAGTGCATTTAATTCATTCTATTCTTGACAAATGGTCTAGAGTAAGGAAACAATCCCCTAAAAAACATATAACAAAAATTGATCTGATGAATCTTACAAAGGGTCCAAACACGAGCGTTTACCTTCCTGAGTGCGGTAGCGAGCTCCCCGCGGGTGAAGTTGGCAACGGCCTTGGTCGTTAGAGGTATCCCGTTGCGGAATAGGTAAAGATGGACATTTTTCTGAACATACTCGGTGAACTGGACCCTAACCATCCGAAGCATCGACATAAGCGTATAAATGATGTAGGGGAGAAAGGGAGACAGATAATGAGAAGGGTAAAACAGGGCGTACCGGTCGCCGGCCTCGCCGGACGCGCCGAGGAGCTTGTGGGAGTCCAGGATCATGACCTTGTCCTCGTCGGACTTGTGCACGAGGATGCTGTTGACGGCGGATGTGTCCGCCGCAATGATCGCGAAGCCGTCTCCCACTAGCCCGAACACGCACTCCATCTCTTGCTCTTTTCGCCTAGGGTTCTGTGGAGTATGGCCGGGAAACTTGGGAAGGAAGGTTGTTAGTAGGGTGTTGGAATCAGGTCAGGGACAACCTCTTTCAACTTTCACGAGGCCGGGGACTGACGACCCCTTTCATAGCTTGCATTCGGCAACGCGAACAACAGTGCCCGGGCAGCGACGGCCAGCGTTCCGCTAGTCACGGGTTAGACGCTACTCGCTGCTACTGAAGCAAACAACAAATATGCTACCGCTCTCTTTTTTTACAGACTGGAGCGCTTGGAAGCGTCAGCTTTTGTTAAAAATAATACATCGCGTCGAATAACCCCGGTGGCTCACAGGCGGTGAATGCGCCAGCGTCGATGGAACGGTCAGCGGCCACGCGAGATGACTAATCGGGGGCAGACCACAAGATGGGATCCAGAGCAGAGCTTGTGTTTGTGTGCCACATAGACGTCGTCAATTCCAACCAATGCGTTCGGGGATCCAGCCTCGTCCTGTTTGGTAAAAGGAGGATTAACATGTTCGTTCAAGATTCCATAATCTAATTATTTAGACTAATTAAACCATGATTAGTATAATTATAAATCTTAGATAGCACTAATAACAAAACAGGTCAAATTTGGATGCCAATTAGGTTGTCAAACAGCACGGGGTTAGAAACCAAATTAATCCAATCTTATTCATGCGATTTGAATCTCAAACAATTACTAATCCAGCTTGGATCCTAGTCATGTCCCAAACATATGCGTGATTTGAAATGGCGACTGTATCATCACTAAAATTGTTACTTATTACTATATGAGTGGTAGAGACATGCTAACCATGTGTTATTTAATTCAATTACTATAATTTATAATTATTAAGTATATATGTGTGGTATATTAAGGGCAAAGAAAGGGTTACCAAAAATGTTGCCTACATGCAAGACCCCTGGCAACGTGAAGTGCGACAAGGAAGATAGAGTGGTGGAGGAGAAGTCGTTGGATTGGTTAAAGTTGAATGGTTTCATAAGGAATTGGGTCCCGATCCTTCTACTTGGTCATATCTATTTGTCTCCAAGAAGGAGGAGGAAGGAAGACTGAAACGGTGAGGTCGAACTGGGGAATGGAGCTTTAAGATGCACAAAAGCCACTGTTGAGCGGAATGTAGACAAATGGTGAAACACAACTGCAGGGTATGTTGTAGGTCCCAAGTCTCATTGGCCAACTTTCCATAGTCACATGAAAACTATTGTTACAACTCCAACTTTTGGGTTCATTGGTGAGAAATGTAATTTCTCACATTAAAAATATTGGAACAAATAATGATATAATTTGGTTGGAATAAATGGATTTTGTTTACAATAGCCTGCTGATTGTGTTGTGGGCTTTATTGGCTATTGGGCCCAATAACAAGGAAATTCAATTAATAAATGAATAGTTGAGTTTTTGAGAAAAGAGAGATGTGGAAACCTCTGGAAGGCAAAAGAATGCAATCCAAGGATGGATTTCGTACCTCTTGGGTTCCTTGGGTTCCAAGGGGTCCAAGGTTGCAAAGAAAAGCAATAAGAAAAGAAAAGATTAATTAAGTATTTCTTTATTAAGAAAGAAATTAGAAATAATGATAAAATGTGGAAAATAGGTGAAAAGAGGAATAATTGAGTTATCCCTGGTGGATTTTAGTATCCCAAGGATTCCTAATGTTAAAAGGAATACCAAAGAGGAAAATAAAATAGAACTGAAGAGAAATATTCAAAAAGAGATATTTTAAATAAAGAAAAAGCAAGATAATAAGAAAAGGGATGAAAAAGAAGGAAAGAGGCTAAGAAAATATTCCCAAGAGGGAATTTCGAGCCATTAAGGTTCCCTGAGGTGCAAGGAACTCAAAATAATAATTTCATAGCAAGGGAAAGAGAAAATAGGTGAAATATATATATAATTAAGAGATAGCTTGCACTCAAAGAAAAGTAACGTTTTATTTGATATAATGAGTTCAATTTTGGTAGAGAGATAGATTAAGTCATTATGGACTTTCCCTCCAAATTTGGGATTAATTGGATAATTGGTTTGGGAGTTATGGATTTTACAAAATCCCCTAAAGTGTTGTGATTATCATCAATGTCACGTTTTGTTTTGGTTAATGTAGGGACGACGCCAGCCGTCGGATCAAGATCCGACGCCAGCTGTGCGTCTCCTACCTTGAGTCTGAACAGGAAAGGAGCCGTGCAACAGAGGGATATTTCCCTCGATATTTCCTCATAAATCAGACCATATGCAAACATGGAAAGTACATGGTTGAATTCAGGAGAAGATTCCGTGCAACCTATACCTAGGTTCTTCGCGCTATGGATGATTCTAGAGCAAACACCCAAATTGCCTAAAAGGCAGGCAATGACGGGATTTGGGAACCCTAGAGATCGGTCCTAGACCCTATATATTCTACCCTCTCTCGACTACGCTCACCCTCACGAACCCGAGCAGTGCCTTCCCTAGCTCCCTTGTGCCCTAGCCTGACGAGAGCACCTTGCTCCGGTGAGCCCTCAGTCGCGGCACCGCCGCAAGGCTCCTACTAAATCATGCGAGGAAGAAGGAGTGGTCTCCGTTCGATCAGAGACCATGATGGACCACAGTGAGGATCAACGGTCCGGGGTTCTTCGTGACTTCTGTAAGTCTGTAAGTGGGCGCTAGTTGTGAGAGCCGTGCGATCGTGTGCGATCAAAGAAGACCAGTGATCCGAAGGTTGAAAATTTTCCAGAAAAACTCAGGTAACTCGCCTTTCTGATCTATATTCAAGAAAAAGGTTGAATCTTGTATAAATCGTTAAAAATAGATCCTTTGGCCTAAAAATACAAGTAAGTAGTGCTTTTTAACCAGAAAAATGTGTAGAACATGATATAAATGATAGTAGAGCATGTTTGTGAATTCTTTTCAAGAAGTATAGGGTTTTTCATCTTTTAATGCATTAAATAATGGAAAACCCTAGGAAGAGATAAAAGCAATCATGATGGATATTTATTTTGATTTTTGATCAAAATAAACCTGTTTAGAGTAAAGGAAAAGGTAAAATCATAAAAGGATGATTAATATGTTGCTTTTAGGGTTTTTGTGATCATGTACATGGTTTCATGGAATAAAAACCCTAATTTGGGAAAAACATGAGTTTTAGTGATTATAATTTGAAAATTTCTAGTATACAACTGAAATATAATGATTCTTGAACATAAGTTGGATTAAAGAATCCTTATTGAAGATAATGAAGAATTAGGGCTAAGTTCATAATACTTAATTGATGAAAGTGAGTAATTGCAACCTATTGGATATTAAAAGTGTTAAATGATGATTAAACACTTAGAAACCCTAATTATGTTTAGAAATTGGGTTTAATGTCGTAATTATGTTATTTTGGGGATATGATAACCTGTGGAGAATAATAAGATGATATCATGCCTGTTTTAGGGTTTTGAACGCATGAAGATGCATAATAGCTTAGAAACCATGACTTAAGGTTAATGGTTGTTCATGAGATATAATTGGAAGTCCTTTGTATAAAACTAATGTTAGGTTAACCTCGGTTTAGTAAATGTTAAAAAGGCTTTAATGTGAATATGTGAGTAATTAGGGTTTTACGATTAGAACTGTTGTTCTAGGGTATAAATGAGGAAAGTTGTAAAAAGATCAAAAAGGACCCTAATAAAACCCTAATGTGATCTAGAAAGCCTAAGGTGGAATCCAAGTCTAGCTTTAGAATGTTTTGGATAAACTATAATACATGGATCGCATGCATTAATTTCAGGATATTGTTGATTGATTGTTGATTTATTCTTTATCCTTATTGCTTGGACAATCAAGTTGCTCTGGATCAGGTATGTGGTTAATTATGAATAACCACTTTAGTTTTCCGCGGATTTTCCGGATGGTTAATCGCATTGAATGCAAATTATCTGTTGGATGTTCATACTTGCAAATCATAAAGTCACTATGATTATCACATTAAAAATAAGAGTATGTATTCTCGCACCTACATGCCACCCTGATGGATGATGCCAAAGGTCAAGCTCAGATGGGTAGACCAATGGACACCTTGAGTGGTGACCCCAGGCACCAAGAAGGTGGCCTATGATATTGCATGACTAGTGGGCACCATGAGTGGTGACCCCTAGGCACCAAGCTCGGGATTGAGAAGGTGGCCTTAAGTCATTGGCAAAGGGCACCCTAAGGTGGGTATGCCAGGGTTAGGGCAAAAGCGGTGGAGAATGTCATACTGAAAATTGTAAATTGGCTTGTTAATTAATTTGATTGTGAATATTAAATTGTTAGCCATATTTGCAAGATTTTTTTTGTTCTCACATACCAGTATATTTCAATATACTAACCGACGTTTTGTTTGTCGGCGTTTTAGGAACAAAAATTGAAAGAACAAACAGTAAAGTGTCACATTGTGGAAATGAGAAATAAAGTACAAGGAGGATTAGATAGAGTAAATCAAGATCTTGATAGATAGATTTCCAAAGTTTTCAAAGGTAAGTAAAGTTTTTATTTTATACCAAATTCCAGTTAGTTAGTATAATTTCATAATTATTATTGATTATTTGTCGAACCTTTGATCCTGAAAATTGAATAACGGCTCTGACCTTCGAGTCTCCCTTAATTGGGGGTTACCAGGAGGCGGGGTCATTACAACTATCTTAAGGGCTAGTGCAGACTTTGAAATTATTTCTTTGGGGCGATGATTTCTTTGTTATTAGATTTATTGATCCCGGAGATTTGAAAACATGGTGGATAGTAGTAGGGAAGTCGTTGGTTCCGAAGAAATCTGAATGAGGAGAACCTCTCGAGAAACTTAATTGACAAAGTTGTCGATCTGGGCAAGGCTTTATGATCTTCCCTTAGAGCTCTGAGACAATGAGACTTTCAGTATCACGGGGTGTTACTTAGGTACTCCTTTGAAGCCAGAACTACTCACAAAGAAATTCGAGTAGTAGGAGTTTACTAGAATGCAAGTTCTTATTCCATCAGCCTCAGAGTTCCCAATAGAAGTATGTCTTCTCAATGAAGATGGGGTGGAATATATGGTGAAAGTGGAATAAAAATGGATACCTACAAGATGTAGTGATTGTAATTTGTTTGGTCATGATCAGGGGTCTTGTGTTAACAAAATGATTGTGGATAAAGTTTGGGTTCCTAAGGTTAAGCAAAGGGAGCCAGACCAATACTTTGATTGCTCTTGGGATGTTGAAGCTCAAATCACTTTAGAAATTGTAGCAGTTGTGATTGAGGAGAGTTTTACTCATGTGATCGGTACCAAGTTGAACATGTCAAAGAGAAGTAGTGTGTCTTCTTCCTTCATCCTCGTAAAGTTGTCTCAAAGGTGTCTGCTAAAATGCTTAGGGGGATTTCACTGTCTCCTAATAGATTTGAGAAACTCTAGTTTCTTGATGTAGATGACAATGAAGTTGCAGCTGATGTTTCTTTGCCTATTCTTCCAAATGGTTATAAATCTCATTTTTACTTCATGGAACGTATGTGGTTTATATAAACCATGATGTCAAAAGACAGTAAGAGAGGTTGTTCTTGTTAAAAATTATGAAATTATTTATCTTCTTGAACCAAAGTTATAAGAAGAAAGCTTAGTAAAGTTATTAATAATATCATTCCTAATGGCAGTTGTGTTTCTTATCATAATCGGCATGCTCTGGGAAGGGTCGTTGTTATCTAGAATTCTAATTTGGTTGTTTTTAGGAAAATTTGTGAAGAAGAACAATCCATTCATCTTGAAGTTATTGCTTTTCATAAAATATTATTTCTCTTAGTTATATATGGTCATAATGAAGAAGGCAGAATATTGAATCTCTATAGTCAGTTTCATCAGCATAAAGAGACTCAAGGTGATATTCCCTAGTTTCTAATGGGTAATTTTAATGTTGTGTGTTTTTTAGCACGCATTTGGAGTTGATGAACCTTCATATAATTTATAAGATGCTTTAATGAGTTTGATAATGGTAATAATTTGTTAGACACGAGCCTTGGAGGTTCCAAATATACCTTGGATAATAGGCAAGAAGGTATTAGTTTGGTTATGTCTAAGATAGACAGAGTTTATTTTTTAATTCGACCTTTCTTGATATTTTATTTGAGGTATCGGGGTATTGTCTCTCCTAATTTTCACAATGACCATAGAGTCCTCTCCATCAACTATTGTGAGTTTAAGTAAAAAAACTTTTCATTTTATTAATGCCTGGATAGACATTTTTGGTTTCTTGTATGTTGTTAAGGAGTCATGGGAGATTTATGTTATTCGCAACCCTATATATAGAGTTTGCAAAAAGTTGAAGAGTGTCAGAGACACTTTATCTAGATGGAATAAAAGAGTTGTTGGTAATTTTACTTGTATGAGGAAGATTAAATAAGTGGAAGCTAACATTGCTAAATGTCTTGCTGATAATGACCCAAATAACGGTGTGTTGGTGGAAGAGGCTGTCAGGAAACATAAGCATGCCTCTGAGGTTTATAAGATTAAAGAATCCTTCTTGAAACAGAAGTCTAGATTTCAATAGTTGAAACTAGGTGACATAATTCAAAATTATTTTATGATTCCTTGAGATTTAGAAGATACAAGGAATGTTGTTAAATCTCTTATGATTAACGATTCTCATTGTTTATATGAATATGTAATTTGTTGTCATGTTTATGATTATTATTCTGGCTTGTTTGAAGAAAAGCGGTTTGAATGGCCTAATCTTAGGGATGAGTTAAAGTTCACCAAGCTTAATGAATCTCAGTGTATTGCTCTTTGTAAAGGTGTTACCACTAAAGATATTATAAAGGTCACAAAGAAGTCTCATGGGAACAATGTCGCTGGGCCCGATGGTTTTAATTACCATTTCCATAAGATTTGTTGGCACATTATAGGTAACAATATTACATGTGTTGTCCAGAATTTTTTTTCTAGTGGAAGGTTGTGTTGGCTAAATTGGACATTATTATAATCCCTTTGTTTTGATGATGACAAACATTTCATTCTTGTGAATCTAACGTGCTACCTGAGTGTTGCAGGAACTAGGTGGATGACAAACCTTTGGAAGATCTATATGCTCAAATGTCTTAATTTCATGATTGTAATCAAATGTAAAAACTTGTACAAGTATATAATGTACAAGTACTTAGACATCATGTAAATCAAGCGTTTAGATCTTCCCTAGCCAATCAAAACACTTAGATAGGTCATCCCCTACAATAGTGTCACAAATGCACACCGATACACACACTTATTCAATAGTTTACAATATTGAAACAGAGTCATTCTCGGTTGACAAACTTCTTGACCAAGACACTCTCGGTCGACAATCTCCTCAACTGAGAATTGACCCAAGTAGTCGTTAGACACAACAGACAAGGTAGTTGGGAGTTGGAATTGAAAGTTATACATACTTGCTCCAGACTGTCCCTCAGTCGACAAAGACTTCGACCGACAAGATTCTCAGTCGACAATTCCTCGACCGAGAAGAGCTCTATCTGCACTTTTTAGAATTAATTAACTAGTTGTTGCTAAAGCAATCAGTGGATACATAACAACTAGTTAAGCACTAAGAACCCCCCAGAAAGTGTTTAGAATGTCCTTAAGCACTCATAAGCCATTCCTATAAATAGGACATGCCTTAGGATGCCTAATATACACTTGTGCAATACTTGAGCATACATACTTACAATTGGCAATCCACTTTTGTGAGTAATTGAGCAACTCCAACATTTGCTACTCATTTTCATTGCTCCAATTGCGTGTCCTATAGGCTATCATCTCATACTCACAACACTTACACTTTCATACACATTGGTTAGGAGATCAAAACGCTTGATATAGGAAATCAAGCCTTGTGCTACAACTGTAATTGTAATTTCCATTTTCCTTCTTGTTCTTTCTTATTGCTTGTACTCTCCTTGCTACTCCTAGGGTTGGAGGTTGCGGATTGGAGAGGGTTTATCTTCTCAGGTGGAGAAGGGTCTTCTCGGTGGAGAAGGAGGACTTTGGACTACTTCAAGAAGGCTGTCTCAACGGGAAGCTACGTCAAGAGGAAGGCTACTTCAAGGGGGAGCTTGAAGTTACTTCAAGGAAGGTTGCTTCGAGGTTGGTGGGACTATTTCAAGGTGAAGGTTGTACAAAGGGTGGTGAAAGTATTTGTAATTTTATGTAACATCCTTGCGAGGTAATAAAATTTAAATACTTTCAAAATCCCAATTGGAAACAATTGGGTAGTGGACTGACTCCTTTAGTTGTTGCTAAAGGTGGAACCACTCTAAACACCTTGCCTCCTTCTTATTATCTCATTTGTGATTGTTTGAGTT
The DNA here is from genome assembly GCA_963693085.1 of Alisma plantago-aquatica. Taxonomy (NCBI): domain Eukaryota; kingdom Viridiplantae; phylum Streptophyta; class Magnoliopsida; order Alismatales; family Alismataceae; genus Alisma; species Alisma plantago-aquatica. Next base: position 537,291,615 of record OY856411.1, on the reverse strand, counting down.
GAATTATTGTTAAAACTTTTATAAAGCTCTATTCACCCACCCCCCTCTAGTGGTTTTTCATTTGGTATCAGAGCAAGGCTTCAAGGAACTCTAACAAAGTCTTGAAGAATGGGTGACGGGGTACTCAACAACCTTAACTTAGAAGGGACACTCGTGGCTAGACCTCCACCTTTTGATGGCACTAACTACACCTACTGGAAGAGGAGGATGCAATTCTATTTCCAAAGAATTAGCTGGGATCTATGGAGGATGGTGTCAAATCCATATGACTTTCCTCAAATAGAGTATGCAACTTGGGATGCTAATACGGTAAGATCAACCCAAATGAATGCAAAAGTTGTAAGTATACTCTATTGTTCAATTTCCGTTGGTGAATTAAATAAAATATCAAATTGTGAAATGGCATATGAGATATGGCATAGACTATCTATAACCTATGAATGAACTGTTCAAGTTAAGAATTCTAAAATTGGAATGCTTAAACAAAAATTTGAACAGTTTCGTATGGATCAAAATGAATCAATTAGTGAAATGTATGCAAAGCTTTCTTCTATTATTAATGGTTTGAATGATTTAGGTAAAGCAATTAGTGAAGAGGATCAAGTGTCAAAAATCCTTAGGTGTTTGCCTCCAAAGTACAAACCAAAAGTGACTGCAATCGAAGAAGCCAATGACCTCACTCGACTAAGAATGGAACAACTCATTGGCAACCTAGAAGCACATGAGGCAACCTTGGAGGAAGAAGAAAGATTGGCGGTTGAACACAAGAAGGAGAAAAGAAAGGACATTGCATTCAAAGCATCATCCAAAAATATTCATGACACAAGTGAAGAAGATAGTGAAGAAGAAACACTCATTGTAAATAGTAAGAAGTATAGAAGTTTTAAAACTAACAAAATTTCTAGTATTTCTTCCTCCAGGTGCTTTGAATGTGGCAAAAAGGGACACATGAAAGGTGATTGTACAAAACTCAAGAAGGGAAGAAATCATCTCACAAGAAGAAAGAAAGAGCATATAAAGCTGCATGGGATGATTCAAGTGATGATAGTGAAGATGGAAAAGAAGAAGTAGAATGTCTTATTGCTACAACCAATGAAGAAGAAGAAGAAGAAGAGGTAAGTCTTTTTGATCTACCAAAAGAAGATCTAATTGCTAGTCTTCAATATACACATGAGAAATATATTGATTGCAAAAAGAAACTAAAGAAAGCTACTAAAACTAATGAAGACTTGTATGTTAGATTAAATAATCTTTCTTTTGAAAAGGAGAGTATTACTTCTGAAAATTTGAACTTGAAATCATCTTTAAATGATTGCAATATGAAGTTGCTTACTTTAGAAACAAATCATGATATTCGTTCTCAAGAAAAGGTTGATTTTCTTGCAAAACTGAATGATTTTCAGACTCAACCTATTCTATGTAATCATCTAGATTGCGATGCTATTGTTAAAGAAAAAGAGGCTTTATCATCTAATCTAGATCAAGCAAAGTTAGATATCAAAAAGAAGATGGATGAGATTATCAAGTTACAATGAGAAATTAATAGCTTGAGAAACAATGATGTTCTTGATACTGAATAATTCTTCTAGTTATAATGGAAGGAGAGGTTTAGGATATGTTTCAAAAGGGAAATCCTATCAAACTAAACCTAGAAGAACACAAGCACCCAAGGCCAAGATTATGTATGTACCTAAGAACAACTCAATTCCTAGAAAGAAAAATGAGACTGACTCTATTAGTTGTCATTATTGCTTGCTTCTTGGACACTACTCTTTTTCATGCACATACAAGAAAAGGAATGATGATCTAGTTTGGGTTCCTAAAACTTAGAGATTTGAATTTGATTAGTTGAGATTTGACCTAAAATGTTACTTTAATATACAAATGTCATATCTCAACAAAATTGAGCTTTAACTTTCAGATTCTTGTACATTACTTGTAAATAATTACTGAAAAACAAAACAAAAACATTCTCAGTCGAGAAAATGTTCGACTGAGAACATTGTCGGTCGAGAATTAGTCGACCGAGCAGGTTACTATTTTTAAGCTTGCAACAATCTAATAAAACCTGTACAAATAGCAGCATACTCGGTCGAGAAAAACTTCGACTGAGATAAAATTCGATCAAAAAAATAGTTCGACCGAATCAAGTTCTGCTGAACCTATTTAATTGATTCAGTTTGCTATCAATTTGCTATAAATGATTGATTTAATTTGCAAATCAAGAATGAATCTTGGAGACAAATCTTTAAACATTTTGATAAGCTTGCATTATGACTTACTAACATACTTTGATTAAACTTGTTACAAAACATGGTGATTTAATTATTGTTTTACAATAATCCACATGGTTTGTCCTAAGTATTCCTTGGTCTTGAAATTTGTTTTTTAAATGATCATAATCATTGCATTATGGATATGCTTCTATTGTTCTATCATAATCATGGATATGACTTTACTATTTCACCACGATCATTGTGTCTTCATCTTTTACTTGGTTTGCCTAGAATAATCCTTGATCTATATATACAAACCATGAATGGATATTGCTTTCAAAATGATCATTGTGATTCAGCTCATCACATATTAAGATGAATCTCTATGGCATAAATGCATCTAGACATACTAGTTAAATGATTATCTTGTGCTTAGCTTATGGAAAATGATATTCTTGTTATACTTGATTAATATTGTGTAAGCTATGAAAATGCTTAAATTGGAAATCTGCAGAAATTGCTGCTTGGTTGAAATCAAATTTGACCAAGGGGCGCTGAGGTCGAAGTCAAGGTTGACCTAAAATAAGCTTGACAAAATGCTTAATTGTAAATCATTTCCTTGCACTTAATCTTAATATATTGAAAACAAGATTTTAGTACATAGCTCTCATAAAAGGTTAACTTATTATGATCAAATACTTATTGTGACCTTAGAGTCCTTAAAATATCTTGATTATAAGATTAAGGGGAGCTCACAAAAACTATCTTGACTATAAGATGGAGCCTACAAAACTTTGTAAACATCATAAAGAAAATTTGAGGCTAGTTATGACCTTAGTATCTTTAAAGTAACTTTGGAGCCTACAATATGTATATAATGGAATTCTCTAAACAAATCGGGGCTTAACATCCCGCGTATTTGGTTAGAGATACATTCATGTACTCTATTATAAGATTAAAGGATTCTCATGTCATTTTCAGGGCTTAACATCCCTTGTAAAATGGATGAGAAATCAAAACACATATGCCGTGAATCTAAAAGAATCTCATATCATTTCAAGGCTTAACATCCTTTGAAAATGATTGAGAAACAAATCGTGGCTAAATTTGACAATAAGTGGTTTGCATCCCTTGCTTTTAAAACTAAATATCTTATTAAGGGGGAACATCTAATTAAGGGGGAGTAATAAAAGTCATACTTAATTATTATCTTGGTTATCTTTTTGAAATGACAAAGGGGGAGAAGTAATATAAAATCAAAAATATAAATGAGTTTCATGAAATAAGAGAATGGCTACACTTACAAGCAAGAGAATGGCTACAAAAGGTAAACTTCAGGTATGAAACTCGCAAGATTTACATTTCCTTATTTTATATTTTGGAAATGTTTGTCATATTCAAAAAGGGGGAGATTGTTGGCTAAATTAGACATTATTATAATCTCTTTATTTTGATGATGACAAACATTTCATTCTTGTGGATCTAACATGCTACCTGAGTGTTGCAAGAACTAGGTGGATGACAAACCTTTGGAAGATCTATATGCTCAAATGTCTTAATTTCATGATTGTAATCAAATGTAAAAACTTGTACAAGTATATAATGTACAAGTACTTAGACATTATGTAAATCAAGCGTTTAGATCTTCCCTAGCCAATCACAACACTTAGATAGGTCATCCCCTACAATAATGTCATAACTGCACACTGATACACATACTTAGTAAATAGTTTAAAACATTGAAACAGAGTCATTCTCGATCGACAAACTTTTCGACCGAGACACTCTCGTTCGACAATCTCCTCGACCGAGAATTGACCCAAGTAGTCGTTAGACACAACAGACAAGGTAGTTGGGAGTTGGAATCGAACGTTATACATACTTGCTCCAGACTGTCCCTCGGTTGACAAAGACTTCGACCGACAGGATTCTCGATCGACAATTCCTCGACAGAGAAGAGCTCTGTCTGCACTTTTCAGAATTAATTAACTAGTCGTTGCTAAAGCAATTAGTGGATACCTAATGGTTAGTTAAGCACTAAGAACCCCCTAGAAAATGTCTAGAACATCCTCAAACACTCATAGGCCATTCCTATAAATAGGACATGCCTTAGGACACCTAATACACACTTGTACAATACTTGAGCATACATACTTACAATTGGCAATCCACTTTTGTGAGTAATTGAGCAACTCCAACATTTGCTACTCATTTCCATTGCTACAATTTCATGTCCTATAGGCTAGCATCTCCTACCCACAACACTTACACTTTCATATACATTGGTTAGGAGATCAAAATGCTTGATATAGGAAATCAAGCCTTGTGTTACAACGATAATTGTAATATCCTTCTTGTTCTTTCTTATTGCTTATACTCTCCTTGCTACTCCTAGGGTTGGAGGTTGTGGATTGGAGAGGGTTTATCTTCTCAGGTGGAGAAGGGTCTTCTCAGTGGAGAAGGAGGACTTTGGACTACTTCAAGAAGGCTATCTTAACGGGAAGCTACTTCAAGAGGAAGGCTACTTCAAGGGGGAGCTTGAAGTTACTTCAAGGAAGGCTGCTTCAAGGTTGGTGGGACTACTTCAAGGTGAAGGCTGTCCAAAGGGTGGTGAAAGTATTTTTTAGTTTATGTAACATCCTTGCGAGGTAATAAAATTTAAATACTTTCAAAATCCCAATTGGATAGTGGACTGACTCCTTTAGTTGTTGCTAAAGGTGGAACCACTCTAAACACCTTGCCTCCTTCTTATTATCTCAATTGTGATTGCTTGAGTTGAATTATTGTTAAAACTTTTATAAAACCCTATTCACACCCCCTCTAGTGGTTTTTTAGGTTGCTAAAAGAAGTCAAATGCACCTTTATCTCTCTGATTCCTAAATCCAAAGAGGTTGTTCAGTTGAAGAATTGGAGACCATTTTCTCTTTGCAAAATTTTGTACAAGATTATTTAAAAGATTATAGCTAACAGAATCCAATCTATTATGCATCTTATTACTTAAAAATATTAAAATGCTCTCATTAAAGGAAGGTCTATATTTGATTCTACTCTTCGTGTCAATGATTTCAACAATAATATTGTGAAGAGTACTACTCCTAAAACATGTGTGAAAATGGATATTATGAAGATGCATGACTCTATGAAGTGGAGGTCTCTCATTAATGTGGTCCACAAGATGAAGTTTCCCCAATGATTTATTAGCTGGATTTCTAAGATTTTATTCTAAAAGTTTTAGACTTCTGATTAATGAAGTTCTTACCGCTACTCTATTTTCCTCCATAGGCATTAGGTAGGGAGATCCCATGTACCTCTTTGTTTTGGCTATGAAAGGGTTCTCTACTATTATGAAGGATGATGTCAGCAAAGGCCTTCTATTGGGTATCAAGGCTTCAAATGACTTTACTATAGATGTTGATGAAAGCTTTGTTAAGTCTCTTGTAAGGATTCTTAAAGACTTCAGATATTTCTAGAATGTCTATGAGTGATGAGAAGAGTATTGTCTTATGTAACAGAGCTTCCAATATTGCCTCTATACAAGATATGTTGAGTATGAAATTTGGTGAGCTTCCTATTAAGAATTTGCGCTTACCACTTTTTAAAGGCAAAACGACCAAGAAGTTATGTGTCCCTATTGTGGACAACATAAACATAAGATTAGAAGGTTGGAAATATAGTATCATTTCTTTTTTAGGGAGAGTGATAGTTGTTATATCTACCCTCTCATCATTTCATACGTACCAGACTTCATCGTTTCCCCTTCCAAGCAGTATAGTTGAGGAGATTGATCAACTCTATAGAAATTTCTTCTTCTTCAGTCCTCAAATGAATAATTATGATCATCTTGTACCTTCAAAAGAGGTGTACATGCCTAAGAAGGAATGTGGTATTTCTATTGCAAGAATGTTGATATTAACAAAGCATGTGTCACTAGGAATGTTTTGGAACATTGCCTTGAAGAAGGACAATCCATGGGTTAAATGGGTTCATGAATGCTACTTGAAAGGATATTCTATTTGGAAGGTTAGAATCAATTCTAACTCCTCATGGCTATGGAAACATTTGCTTCATATTAGACCTTTTCTTATTCTTATAATGCAGGTTGTGATAAAGAATAAGGCTAATGCTCTTATCTAGAAAGACATAGGGGTCCTTCCGGGTACTTTTCTTTATGATGTTTGGGATGACAAAGACATTCTGAAGCTAGGCAAGGGGAGATTTGATGTACGGTAGATATCTTCTAAAATCAAGTGTGGGATGTTTCTAATTCAAGGAATCACATGCGGATTCTACTAGTAAAGATTTGGAAAAGGACCTGGGTTTAGGATCCTATTAGAAGGAAAAGAGATATATAAAATTAAAGATTTCTAGGAAGTTGTTAGGGAAAAGAAATCAGATGTCGAATGGGAAATTGGCTCCGGAAAGCTAGTGTTCCCAGTAGATATAATATGCTTTGTTGGAGGATTCTTCTTAATAAGGTTCTTATCCAAGATCAGTTGCATAGTAGAGGCTTTCCGTTCCCCTCTATCTGAGTGTTATGTAAATTTCAAGTAGAGGATATTCATCATCTTTTTTGTCTGTGAATATGCTACTTTGGCTTCGACCAGACTTCAAGAGTATAGATACATACACCATACTCCTTTGTCTATCCATGGACTACTCAATCTCAGTATCAAGAAGGACACGATTAGTTCTCTCTTGGTTCTCTACTACATTTGGAGGGACCAAAGGATTTTTTAAGACAAGGTGAATTTTTTTGACAAGTGGTGGTTAAATTTGAAGTTTGATATAGATACACTTCTAGCATGATTGTATAGTTCCTTTTTGTTTTGCTTTTGTCTTTTTTCTAGGATTTTGCTTCCTATAAATCCATCTCTTCTTTTCATTTCATGCATTGTATATTCTTTTTCATAAAAATACAAAAAAGGGAAAACACACTTTATAAGACCTAAGAAATGTGTGATATACTTGACAAAATGTTGATTTTCTGGATCGGTTGAAAATGAGTTAGCAATCAGTACTACATCACAAATACACCAATTTAATACTAAAATTCACTTTGACATGTGACTGGAATAAAAAAACACACACATGTTACATTAACAAAATAGAAAATAACAAACAATTAGAATCTACCAACCAATTGATGACAAGTATTATATTTTTGAGATATAAAACACACACAAAGTTTGAGAAAATCATGCCTAAAAACATGGGAACTATAGGGAATTAGGAAACAATGAATGGGAAAGAAGATAGGAAACAAAAACAAACACAAACACCACAATTGAAAAATATTGCTCTAGAAAATAAACAAATAGTTAGAATCAAATAACCAACAGATGACAACTATTATATTTCCAGGTTATGAAATTTAATCAGAACTATAAGAGAAATGTGCCAAGCAAACACGGAGCTACTAGCAATTTAGAAACTTAATTTTTTGTGTGTGAAAAGTGTTCCAAACAAGCACATTTGGAAAAAGTTGACAAGTAAGATGGTACAAAAAAAATACACATTTCATGAATCTTTTGTAGAATAGTTAGATATAGATTCATAGTAGTTTATTTAAATTCTATAAAAATGAAAGAGAAAGACAAAGCTTGATTAATGGTCAGATGACTATGTTCAACGTCTAGCATGTCGATACTAAAATTACTTATGTTTCTCTACTTGGACATGTACTTGCTGACGACTAATATATAATTAGTACTCACAATGATTTGCATACAACCAGCTAAAAGTAGCATGTCAGTTGACTATTAGTTGACTCCAACATGTAGGACTTTGACATATAATATATAATGTACTCACAATAATTTACATACGACCTTCTAAAAGGAAACAACTCGGTTAACTATTCATTGACTCCCTATGACATATAACATGTGATTAAAAAGTTATTATAATCACATTCTTGGACATGTTCTTGTTGACCGCTAATATATAGTCAGTTTTCATGATAACTTATATGTGATCCACTAAAAGAAAACAACTCAATTAACAATCAACTAAATTCCTCCGACCTATAGTGTGTAAAATTATTTGTACTCTCCTTCTTTAAATGTGATTTTTGACAAGAAATATATTATTAGACTCACAATAATTTACATAAACTTGTTAAAAGAGAACAAGTCAATTAACTATCAACTATTTCCCTCCGACCTATAATGTGTATTACCTTTTACTTCATAAAAAATAAGCAAGTAGGCATACAACTTGACTATTGAGCTCCCAAACAGGTTATATAAACAAATAAACATGTTTTTAAAGCATGCATATAAAGCTCATAAACCCTTTCCAAACTTTTCTAAAGTTTTAAAACGAGTAAATTTCTTTTCAAACTTATCCAAAGAAGTAGGGTGGTGATGTGAGACCATGGCCCTATATTAAGTTGAGTAACCCTCTAATTTTTTTTCAATAATTGCATGCTTGATTAAATTTGGATATCAATTGATTAAGGGGCATCTCTAATCTGGCTCAATAAGGATTTTTTTGTTTGAAATTCAAGTTTCCTTGAAAGTTGTGATGTTAATTGTAGATTCAACATACCATGAGGACCTAATACCATATTATGTGAGGAGTATCTAAACTTGTGTTTTCCTTCATGCTCGTACTTGTTTGAGCCTTGATATAGTTGGTTACATGAGGACTCTAATCTTACTTCAATTGTACCTTATTTGCCTCAATTTGTTATTTCATGTACAATTGTGTACTAAAATGCAATTTCACCTAATCAAGGCCTTAGTTGTAAAATTGGGTATATGTTACCTAATTGCATGTTTTTCTTTGTAATCTTGATTTTTTATGAATTTTGAACTTGTTATGTATGGGTTTTAGCCCTAAGGTTTCTAACCATGATCCAAGTTATTATTGTGATTGATCAAGACAGATGGAACTCTGAACTGACGAGCGTCTTGTACCTCTCAACCAACGAGAGTCTTGGAGCTCTCAGCCAATGAGAGTGATGATGGACCTCTCAATCGATGGAGTTCGCAGATTCAAAAAATGATGAGAGTCCTAGACTCAACAATTGTTGAGAAGTCTAAACATGTTCAGTGATGGAATCAGTTGGTCACCCATCGATGGAAGTTTTTCATTGGGAAGTGATGAAAGTTTAGCATTAGTAGATCAAAGATAAATGTAGTTGTGCATACCAATGATATCTGTGTGTTTGAGAATTGATGGAAACCCTAGACATGGCAACCAATGAGAAGGTAGGCTTGACAACTGATGATGTTTCTGAGTTGTCAATGACAGAGTGTGACACCCGCTATCACACATACAATGAGATCACACAAATCCATGCGGAAATTACCATTAACAGTGGACTATCAAGAAACACAAAAAATTAAAACCATTTTCCATAAAGATCCACTGCCAGATAACTCTTCACAAGAAGTCTCAAAGCTTGTCATATATATACAACATGGTGCATTCCTGCTCCATCTGACACAAGTTTGCCATTATCAAAATATGTACATGTATAAACTATAAGCAACAAAAATATAGTAGTCAAAAGCTCAAATTGGTTGTAAAACCAGAGCGTGACTATCCCCTCAAGGACCTGAGAGTACATCGACGACGCATAAGACTTTTATCTACAATAAGACACAACTAACAACACACCACCTCAAATTGTAGGTCTTCTTCCTACTTCTATCCTATCTCAACTTACATGATCTCTGCCACCTCGTGCATGTCCACCTAAAAAGTTGTGGAACTCACAGGGTGAGACAAAAAGTCCCAGCGGGAGATATAACTCTCTGCCAACATTATTATTATTACACATAAATCTTATGAAAGAGAGCAGAAGAAACCTTTATTGAAATAGACCCGTTCAAACACTTGTTATATGAAGAGTAGAGCAACATCATCATTTAAGTAATTCATATATCTATGACTGAGCAATAGACCATCTAATCACTTTTGGAAGGAATATGAACATGTATACCATTTAACAACTATGTCATATAAAAGCATTCGTAGCCTCATCCAATGTTTTTGTATTCTGTCCTTAAGTAAATATGTTATACGACTGATTATATCTTTCAACAATCAATCTTATGCCATGTGGAGATGAGGTATACCACTCATACTCCAAGCGACTTATTTAGGTAGCATCAGTTCCATACAAGGTCCATAGAAGAGTCAGACTCCATGACCTCTCATTGCTCAGTTAGTACGAGATTACTTGAAATGACATTACAAGTCAAACTGCAATTTAGCTAGCCTGGGTATATAAGCTCAATGCTAGAGAGATACAACCCATTGTTGTTCCCTTATCAGGGTATGACTCGTGGTCAATCCTGATTATATTATGGCATGTAGCCACACTCTTATCAGGGTATGGTCTGTAACCAATCATGATTGTATATTGAGTCACGGCCTACAACCTCACTCTTGTTAGGGTATGACTCGAAGCCAATCTTGAGGTTTGCAGGAAGTAAGGAAATACTCATCTTGCACCTCGCATATTCAAAAATATGCGCTCTGAGTAAAAAATCATTTCACCATTCAGCAAGTTCTGATGATGGATGGATCTATGGCCAGGGAAATTACATTTTTAGTTCCACTTGATGAAATTATGAGTGAAATTCTTATATATATCTCCAAATGAAAGATGGTTGGGCATATAGATTTGAACCCTACTTTGTTTTGCATGGATAATTAAATGCGTAAGTAGGTTCCAATGAGTTTTTTCTTGATAAATTTTATAAATCAATGCACCAAGTGTTTTAAGTATATTTTTATATAGATTATAAACTTAACCTTTACCCTCTCCATTTACTCAGTGGAGAACATGGTAAGGGTAAGGGGAGGGTAAGTATATTTCCAAGAAGTGTGATTACCCTTACCCTTACCCGCCGCCCTCTAGAGGGTAAGGGTAAGAGTAATGGTAAGTCTTTACCCTCCCCATACCTTACTGTACTGGTAACATTAAAGATATTTTCCCATATCTAACTTATTTCTTTTGTTATTTTCATGCTTCCCTAATATACCATATGTATATAGGAAACAATATACTTAATAAAGCCCACAAATATTATTGTTTTAAATGAACAAGTACTTTGGTATATGGCTTGCAATAAGTGTCACAAGAAAACCAACACCACTTACAATGCAAATCACGTCTGCTAATGTTGTTATAGTTAATCTAGTGCAAATTCTTGGTAAGTACTACCTTGAATTTCTCATCATATCTATAAGTTAATTTTCTTCATCCATTATTATTTTTAGTAATTTATTTCAAGTGCATTCTAGTACTTCAATTAGAAGACGATACTGATGTAACATTGTTTGTATTATTTGGAAAACAAGTGCAAATCTTCTCTCATGTGATCTTAGTATGTTGATGACACTTGGTCTCATGGTAGGTGGCATTCATATCATAGCATATCAAGGTATACAAACACATCTTTCTACATACACATCTATAATACGAATTTATTTAAAATATTTAGGAACAATATGATTGTAACGACCTCACTTTCAATGTCCCCCAATTAAGGAAAGACCTTAAAGTTGAGAGCCATTACCTATATTCCCAAGGATCTAGACTTAGCAAATGATAAATAACAGCAAATAATTTCATTTATCCCATATATTGTTTACAAATTGTACAATGATATTCTTCATAAAACTAATACCTATTGAAAAGAAGTAACTAAACTATCTAATCCTCCTGCATATCTTTAATACCTTCCATGGATTTCATCTTTATCTTCATGTTTGTATCTTGTGTATGAACTACTAAAATGTCGACAAACAAAACACGATCAACATATTTCTATAATGGTACATGGGTTCATCGAATAATCACAAGTATATATAATCAACCATCAATTATTTTCACATAAGTAGATGTATTTTCTTTCATATTCTAACCCATATCTGGTCTACTATATGAGGTGTATCCACTATCCATCATTGGACTTATGTGTGTTACCCTTCGCTTAGTGAAACCTAGGGTTCAGAATATCATTATATACTTTATGAGGGACTTTATAATTTGCATGGAATAAATAAACATAAAAAAGAATTCATTCATTTAATACCCAAGAAACCTTGGAAAACATCAGAAGTCGATACATGTAATCATAAGCGTAACCACGTACCTTGATGGTGAGCCATGAAGATTATACAAACATTATCCAATCAAGCAATCATCATGTAATCTGCATTATGTTAATTCTAAAGTGTCACCAATCATGTTATTTGCTTTAAACCTACTCGGTCCTAATATTGGGTTTAGGTTTTAGATAAAGAATAAGGGTATTGACCCTATTTTTATTGCATACTTAACATTAGGTCAACCCTAGTTACTAGATCCATCTTATCCTTTTATTAAGATCACTTAGATCAAATATGTTCAATTGACAACATAGCAAGTTAGGATCTTTAGCCCTAATTTTACATACTAATGATTATCCAAATTAGAGACCCTAATTACCTTATCATTATTACCATCATTTCATTTATTTACCATTATGCTCAACAAGATCAGATACTAGCATAAAAGAAGGCTTTTAATGCTTTCAACATTATCATACCCAAATCTAGGGTTCTTAGGCTTTAATCATTATATTAACACATATTGCACTAATTTTCAAATAGTGAACATAATTAGACTCTAGAACTATTTTATTTAGATTCCTCTAGTTCTCATGATCAATTTTCATATATCTCATGTCTTCATCTGAGCATCCTACTAATTGCTACGATTTTTGCAAGATAAAACAATATTGGCTAATTAGTGCATGCCAAGTCAGCATCCAACTTATTCCTAATTATTCCATCTAGTTAAAGATTAAGAGACGGGAATTACCTCTTTGCCCATGTGGGTGACGTTCATCCTCAAGGACATTCGGGTCCTTTGGCCAACGACCGTCTCCTTCCTCGCGTAGCCATTAGACTGGGTGTGTACTCTGCATACAGCTCCGGACTGTGATCAGGCCTCGACCGCCTCAACGTCCCCAATTCCAGTCACTACTTCCACCATCCAGACAACCTCACGACCGCTAGGATCTAGGCTTGCGACCCACTAGCAGTGAAGTCCCCCCCTCAGTTGTCCGCCGCCTGCTGTGTGAAGGCTTGTTCATCGCTCAGCTGTTCTTCCGACACTTCACTACCGAGTAGGGTGAGAAGGCATGAAGCAATGGAAAGTTGAGTTCTATTGATGGAAACCAAAAGAAGGGTATTTGGCTGCCCTAGACCCTGTCTTGGTACCCAGAACATTACATGTTGCTACCTTACAGTCCTGTCCGATAGGTCTATCTGAGAAAACTCTAGGATGGAGGAGGGTTCGAGGGAAGCAAAAACTCTCCATAGAGATCATCATGACCATCGAGGCTTAGGCCAAGTTCTGTGTGTAGTGAGGGCTTCCTCCACGGTCATATATATATATATATACCTACACCTTAGGCAAAAACCCTACAAAGGGAGAGAGAGGGTGAGTTTCCGCCAAGAGGAAACCTGGTTTCCCCTTTCACACCTACGTACCATGATATATTAGGATGGAAAGGTGATTACATCTTAACCTATGGTAGGGTGTTTCCAAACTTAATTACCATTTCCCATAATGCATCTCAGCCTAAATGAATTCCTTTCCAAAAGGGTACTGTTTTGATATATCCCCCAAAAGCATTCAATGGAAGTAGTTCAAACATGTAATTTTTTTAAATCTAGATAACCCACTCATGGTAGATAACTTTAATGATTTTCCAACAATTGAGTGCTTGTTTCCAAGTGCTAAATATCTCTCTAAAGGATACTATTGTATCAATGAAAGTCATTATTGAGAACATATAAACATATGACACACATTAATTAGTCGATTAATAATCCATTTAAGAAACTCTACAAATTATTCTCTTTCTCTCTCTTTGGTATTTTCCTCCAAATTTATTATCTTTAATCCATGGAAATTTACTTATGCTCTTTCCAAATTATATTTAATAAGTTGTATTTTTATAGGGATATCTTTCATATATAGAAGTTGCTCCTTTACACATTATTTAAAACAATACTATTATCCCATGGAATATCCCTTTTCCCTCCCAATTTCTAGAATTCTCTTCTCTTCATTACTAATTTTGAGTATATTAAGGATTAAAACAAAACAGTACTAATTATTGCCTCAAACATGGTGTTTCCCATAATGGCTAGATAATTATTCCTTTAGTTATCTAAAACACCATGAATTTTATTTTACCTTGGAAACTCGACAATTATATCATAATTCACTTATTTATTTATTCATAAAGCCATTGCTTTTTATTATATGCAAAGCCTCTTATTTATTTAACTTGTGTCGCAAACACCTATGCCACAAATGCAAATGCCATTATTATTCCATGAATAATATTGTCGAGTGAAATTACTTATCAATTCTTACTTAGATTTTTATAATTCAATTTTACCAAAATTGAGGATATTATGTTCACCCCTCCTTAAAAGGAATTTTGTCCCCAAAATCCAAACATAGTGAGCTTAAGGTGAATGATAACTCATCTTAGTTTCAAACCTTAGGGTCAACAACCCTTCTTAGATATCTTTAACATAATTTATGAATATGCAAATATCCTCATATTATTACTAATATTGGTACTTGAATTCAATTCAAGGTATATACACATCCATAGTATCTACATGATATCACCTCTTGTGATTGCGTTTTTGTTTTTTATTTCAATTTCACTTGGTGACTATTTTTCACCTAGGTTTCCAATTTATCATTCATTTATTTCTTCATATAAGGGTGAGGAAACACCTCAAACCCAAGCCTTATAATTAGTCTCAATTAGTGTATTCATTCTCATATGTCATCATTAAGCATAACACATGTCTACCCAATCTCTCTCTTTCTCATAATGAGATGAAATAAGCATTTGACTGCAGCCCAAACACAAAGTTCATCCCATTCCAAGAGTAGAGATGGCACATCCACACATTATCTTTCAATTTCATACTTTAAGTTGAATCATTCTCAACATGACTCTAAACCATACTTGCTTTTAATCCCAAATATTCTTATATTTCATGATGTCAAGTGTCCCTTTCTCACACTTATGTTTGGACGCAACTTCTCTCAAGTTTTCATGACTTCTTGTATCTTTTACATTTTCACCTCAGGTGTTATGAGCCATAGACACTTCCTTGAGGTCTCTAGGGGTATAGGTACTTTTTGGAGTGATCTCATTCTTATACATCTAGGTAGTGCCTCTCACATTCACCCATTTGGCCACATGATCATTATGAAGGTATCTAATCTCCTGTCATGGACCTTGGGCAAACCTAGCTGGTACCTCCCGACCATAGGGTCTTATGCATTCATGGCACAGTCAACCCCTAATTCCATCGATCCTATGTACCTTTTATACACCCTACTTGACCTTAGGATTGACTTAGGACTCTACCCTTTCCAGGGGCTTCTTTACTAGCACATTATTTTCATATGTAATTCTTTAAACTGATTTCCTCCATCTCTTATATTGCTCATTACTCAATTTATATCCCCTCATTAGACTAATGGCAATGTTTCCTTATCAGACTCAATATGATATGGTCAGTCACTTACATAATGACTTTTCCTCATGTCCTTCAGAGATGGCATACTTGGATTCAAAGAATCATACTCAATACACATGCTTTCAAATTTATATCCTTAATTCTCCACCCTGTAGGTGACAATTAAGGTTGTCTCAAACTTTAAATTGATCTAGTCAACTTTCCTTTCTAGGTAAGGTCCTAATCTAGGGTTCCTTCATGGATCATAGGAGGAAGTTAGGCTCTCTAGCCACAAACTGACCTAAGGTCTAAGGTTTTGCCTCCTCTATAGGTACTTTTCCCACTCTTGGGGTGACCCACCCCAGGTTGGCACACGAGCCCTAAAGGTTTCATATTTTCATCTTTATGCATTGTTTTCATAATAACTCCTCAACCCTTATTTTCTCAATCTCTGGGATACCCTCTCATGGGGTTTTGTCCATGTATTGGACCTGGGCCACCTTCTCAATCTGGAGCTTGGTGCCATATCGACCTTACCTGGTTGGGGCTTGATCATTCATCTACACATTGAACTTGGGCCACCTTCTCAATCTGGATCTTGGTGCCATATGAGTCTTCCCAATTTGGGGCTTGACCACTTCATGAACTTCCCAATCTGGGGCTTTGTCATCCACACTATAAATTCATGCCACATTCCCTGTGTGGGGCTTGGTGACGTACTAGTCTTCCCAATATGGGGCTTGACCTTTTGTGATTTTCCCAATCTGGGGCTTGAACACAATGACTTTCTTTCAATAACCAAACTCCCAGAGATATCATGGGGGTTTGAGAAAGTTACATTTTGAATTTTCATTTTCATATATATAACCATTGATTTCTTATGTTTCTCAAAACCTTTTTCATGAATGTCATTCTACACATACACGCATGCATGGGAGACCAGATCACTTAACCTCATTTATTTTTAGATTCTTTCACATGCATCCTTCATGCATCGGTTACCATTTCTATTTTATCTTTCCTCTTACCCCAATTGGGTTCCTATGTGTAAGGTTTCTATATCACCACACTATTCTCATTTCTCATTATTAGGGTTTGGGTTAGGGTTAGAGACTACACCCTACCTCTTAGGGTTTCCATGTCCCTTGACCCCCCTTGGGTTCTTCTAGACCAACCATAGCCCATCTAGAGTTTACCTTTGCTAGGAAAAGCCCATAAATTTTTTCTTTACCTCAACATTATTTCCACATTGTGTGTATATTATTACTTCCATATTACATGTACATTATTATTTCCATATGTACATTATCATTTCTAATTACATGTACATTAATTGGCGGAGGATGCCTTAATCCTACTTCTTCTCAAAAACCTTAACTTGAGATGAGGAGGGAAGTTTCTTTTAGGGTTTATTAAGCAAGAGGATGAGAAGTGGATGGATCAACATGAGAAGGAACCCTAAAGGTATTTTACTTTGGGCAAAGACTTCCGATTTTGGCCAGGCAGGAGGCACGGGTCCGGGAGTCCTCATAAGTCGACTAGCAGTGTGGAGGAAAATTTTGCCTGCCCATGGTCGTGGTCCCTTCTAGACACCATCATTTTTAGAAAATGCCCTAATAATTCCCTCATATTTCTACATATTACTTAAAATTATACACTACTAAATATTATTTGAAAAATATGGCTCTCTGATACCAAATGTAATGACCTCACTTTTAGTGTCGCCCAATTAAAGAAAGACCTTCAAGTTGAGATCCATTACCTATATTCCCAAGGATCCAGACTTAGAAAATAATAAATCACAACAAATAATTTCATTTATCCCAGATGTTTTTTACAAATTATACAATGATATTTCTCATAAAACTAATACCTGTTGAAAAGAAGTAACTAAACTATCTAATCCTCTTATATAGATTTAATAACTTCCATGGATTTCATCTTTATCTTCATGTTTGTATCTTGTGAATCAACTACCTAAAACGTCAAAAAACAAAATGCGGTCAACATATTTCTATACTGGTATATGGGTTCATCCAATAATCACTAGTACATATAATCAACCATCAATTATTTTCACATAAGAACATGTATTTTCTTTCATATTCTCACCCATATATGGTCTACTATCTGAGGTGTATCCACTATCCATCATTGGACTTACGTGTGTTACCCTTGGATCAGTGTAACCTAGGGTTCAAAATATCATTATTTAATTTATGTGATACTCATAGGGACTTTATAATTTGCATGAAATAAATAAACATCCAATAGATATCATTAATTCAATCTTCGAGAAACCTCGACAAACATCAGAAGTCTATATATGTAATCATAAGCGTAACCACATACCTTGATGGTGAGCCATGCATATTATATAAACATTATCCAATCAAGCATGCAAATCAAGCAATGATCATGTAATATGCATTATGTCAATTCTAAAGTGTCACCAATCACGTTATTGCATTAAACCTACTTGGTCCTAATATAAGGTTTAGTTTTGGATAAAGAATAAGGGCATCAACCCTATTTCCATCACATATTTAACAATAGGTCAACCCTAGTTACTAGATCCATCTTATCCTTTTATTAAGATCACTTAGATCAAGTTTGTTCAATTAACAACATAGCAACTTAGGATCTTTAGCCCTAATTCCACATACTAATGATTATACACATTAGAGACCCTAATTACCTTATCATTATTACCATCATTTCATTTATTATCATTATGCTCAACAAGATCAGATAATAGCATAAAAGAAAGGCTTTTAATTTTTTCAACATTATAATAACCAAATCCAGGGTTCTTAGTCTTTAATCATCATCTTAACACATATTGCACTACCTCTTGAATTGCGAACATTATTAGACTCTGGAACTATTTTATTTATATTTCTCTAGTTCTCCTAATCAATTTTCATATATCACATTCTTCATCCGAGCATCCTAGTAATTGCTATGATTTTTGCAAGATAAAACTATATGGCCAATTAGCGCATGCCACGTAAACATCCTACTTATTCTAGCCAGTTAAAAATTAAGAGCCAGGAATTACCTCTTTGCCCCTGCGAGTGACGTTCCACCTCAAGGGCATCCAAGTCCTTTGACCAACGACCAACTCCTTCCTCGCGTAACTGCGAGACCGGTTGTGTAGTCTGCAGACAATCCAGACTGCGATTAGGCCTCGACTGCCTCAACGTCCCCGATTCCAGTTACTACTGCCACTGTCCAGACAACCTCACAGACGCTAAGCTCTAGGATTACCACCCACAAGCAACAAAGTCCCCCCCAACTTGGTTGTACGCCGCATACTGTGTGAAGGCCTGTGCGCCGCTCGACTATTGTTTCAGCGCTTTGCCACCGAGCAGGGCGAGAAGGTATGAAGCCACAGAAAGGCTGGTTCTATTGATGGCAACCAAAAGAGGGGTATTTGGCTGCCCTAGACCCTGTCTTGGTACCCAGAACATTACATGTTGCTACCTTGCAGGCATGCCTAATAGTTCTATCCAAGAAAACTCTAGGATGTAGGAGGGTTTGGGGGAAGCAAAAACTCTCTGTAGAGATCATCATGGCTACCGAGGCTTAGGCCAAGTTCAATGTGTAGCGAGGGCTTCCTCAACAATCATATATATATATATATATATATATATATATATATATATATATATATATATATATATATACACACCTTAGGCAAAAACCCTATGAAGGGAGAGAGGATGGGTTTCTGCCAAGAGGAAACATGGTTCCCCCTTTCATATCTACGTACCATGATATATTAGGATGGAATGGTGATTACATCTTAGCCTATGGTAAGGTGTTTCCAAACTTAATTATCGTTTCCCATAATGCATCTCAACATAAATGAACTCCTTTCCAAAAGGGTATTATTTTGATAAGCATTCAAAGGAAGTAGTTCAAGCATGTAATTGTTTTTATCTAAACTACCCACTCGTGGTAGATAATGTTAATGAATTTCCAACAATTGAGCACTTGTTTCCAAGTGCTAAATCTTTCTCTAAAGGATACTATTATATCAGTGAAAGTCATTATGGAGACCATACAAACATATGACACACATTGGATAGTTGATTAATAATCCATTTAAGAAACTCTACAAATTATTCTTTTTCTCTCTCTTTGATATTTTCCTCCAAATTTATTAGCTTTAATCCATGGAAATTCACTTATGCTCTTTCCAAATTATATTTAATAAGTTGGATTTTATAGGGATATCTTTCATATATAGAACTTGCTCCTTTACACATTATTTAAATCAATACTATTGTCCCATGGAATATCCCCTTTCCCTCCCAATTTCTAGAATTCTCTTCTCTTCATTACTAATTTTGAGTATATTAAGGACTAAAACAAAACAATACTAATTATTGCCTCAAACATGGTGTTTTCCATAATGGCTAGATAATTATTCCTTTAATTATCTAAAACACCATGAATTTTATTTTCCCTTGGAAACTTGTCAATTATATCATATTTCACTTATTTATTTATTTATTTATTCATAAAGCCATTGCTTTTTATTGATATGCAAAACCTCTTATTTATATAACTTGTTCTTGCAACACCTATGCCACAAAGGCGAATATCATTATTATTTCATGAATAATATTGTCGAGTGAAATTACTTATCAATTCCCACTTATTTTTTTATAATTCAATTTTACCAAAATTGAGGATATTACAATGATCTTATTGGGAAATGGAAAGCCCATCTCACAAGGATCATCTAAAACTCCAAGTACAAGCTGAAAAGAAGTACAAGAATTTATGTAGTTAAAATTTTTGAAGATCCAAGAAGAAGGAAATAACTCGAGTTCATCATGTTAAATAACAAGACATTTTCATGTACTTTTATGTATTATACAGTGTGTATATATGTGTCTTGTATGATGCTTAGATGTACTATTTAGGTATAAATGACAACTTTGAAATATGCAAGACTTTTTATGTTAATTAGTACCATTAGCAAAGTTCAAATGTGGTCCACGTGCCCTTTGCTAGTTTTACATAAAAAGACTAGACATGCTTTTTGCAAATGATCACTAAATTAAAAAGAATAATAACACAACTGGGAAGATGCATTCTTTATTGAATGGATTCCATATAGAATAGACATTTGTAGTTTGTAATATAAGTGTAAAATAGCTGGATACCACAAGGAACGAGTGCTAAATGTACTTACAACTAAGAGGATTTATCAGGCCAAAAGATGAGACATTATAATAAAAGAGATGATTAATTGAAATAAAATCTTGCCATATAACAACAATAATAATTCATAAACAGTAAATGTAAATAATTACACTACTTCTATTTATGTAGGGTCAAGAGCCATAAATCTCAAGCCTAAGTCAGATGGAAAGGCGCGCCTTGGGTAGAAAGGCGCACTTGGGGTGGAAAGGCGCACCCCATTATTATGGTAAGTACATATGTACATACTACTATAAATAAATCTAATCTATTTGCACATGCACAAGATCTAAAAGCAATATATTATTTCAATTATCGTCAACTTGATTCTAATAAGAGAAAGAGATTATCACAAGAAATAGGCAAGATGACTTTAATTGTGGAATCTCATGATATCAATAATAAAAAATGAAATAGTAAGGAAGTAGGAAGGCATATTCAAAGATGAACAAGTTTTAACCAAGAATGCCTCATATGGAATTTTGTTTGGTGAACATAATATTCACAATAGGGAAAGATGCACAAACCTTAGTTGAAAGCCTACATATCCAATATAATATAAGATCATGGTAACAGACACACCGACCTATATTCATTATATATTATTTGAATTAGGATCTCAATATTTCATTCTTCTTTTTATTTATCTACTTAACTAAACTCTTAGTGAATGAAAACTATGGCAAGGGAACAATGACTTACCGCCTTGGAGACAAAGTCATCTAATCTTTAACAAGTGGGGTTGAAACAAGCCTTAGCAAAATAGACTCTTGATATTCTCCAGTCACAAACAAGGTTAACCATTGACTAGTTACATAGAGTAAGATCTTCGTACTCTTGATCATTGTTGATGAAGAAGACATAACTGAAGATTAGTAGCTATTTTCAAAACATATATGGAATGCCAAAGGGATCAAGGAAGATCGAGGGTTTGGTTGAAGTTCGCAATGTCCATGAATCCAAGTTGTCTATAATGTCCAAACTCTTTCAGTTGTAGCTCGAGAGATTTGGTGGTCATAGTTTGCTGCATGTACTCTTCGATCTTTTTCATAATTCACCATGTATTGTCATGGAGTTTGAATAGTCCATCAACATGAGGAAAAGGACCAAGGGCAAATGTTGGAGCTAGCGAAGCATGATTTGTGCACCGCAAATATGATGCTTTGATGATATTCCATGTTTCTTTGGAAAAGAGGGCATCATGGTGGTAGGATATGTTGCTTTGTGGTCATGGTGGAGGGGAAGAATAGGGAAGGGAGAAGAAAAAAGGAAATCATGAGCAACCTTCTACATAGCACCGACTTAAATAGGATCACCAATAGAGAAAGGAGGTGAGAGATTTTATAGAACCAAGAATAAGAGTCAAAGATTGTTGTTTGACTGGTTTCTTTTTTGCAGACATAAAATTTAGTGTAATAGGAAATCTTTAGGAAAATTCAACAAACTAAAGAAACAATATCCCCTTATATACTAGTATTTTTATCCTTTGTTTTATATTTTATTTAAGGAAACAAACATTAAATAAATAAAGTAAATTTGACATGTAGTCTAATTATGATGTGTATAATACAAAATTAATGTATCTTTCTTATTTTGAAACTATTTAAAAGTCATTTAATTTATTTATGTCCTTTT
The DNA here is from genome assembly GCA_963693085.1 of Alisma plantago-aquatica. Lineage (NCBI taxonomy): Eukaryota > Viridiplantae > Streptophyta > Magnoliopsida > Alismatales > Alismataceae > Alisma > Alisma plantago-aquatica. The sequence continues at coordinate 537,269,041 of OY856411.1, read as the reverse complement.
AGCATTATCCTGATAATTTATTTTATAATTTATTTATGGGAACTTAGAATTATCCAACTGACACAAAATATCATAAATAGACTAACTAATACATGACAAATCCAAGTTTGACATTATTTCTTGTTTTCTAAAAGTTTAGTGGAATATTTAATATATAAATATGTTTTGTTATTTTTAAATAAATATTATCATAATGTATATTACATTACTATATTTGGTTTTTATGATCCTTTATAAATTATGTATTCATGAGTGAAGTATATCCTTTTTATATTTCTTTAAATACATATTATAATTACATTTTCAGTTAAGTAAGTGTAATACAATTTCCTTCTAATAAAATTATATCTATGTAATTAATGTTAAGATAGGTTCTAATTTTGATTTATGATCTTCCCAAAACTACTCTAAACTTGCATATATCAAATTTGATTTAACTTATAAGAGAAACATGTGAAGATATTCATGATATCTACAATATAACATTTTTTTGAATTTGTCTTAAATTAAAATAATGATGATGAGATTACTAGATTGATAATTTTCCACTTTTGAGGAATTGAGGAGGAAAGTGGTAAGGTTTTTTAGAAAAGCGTACAAATAATATTGTTATAGTTTTTCAATTGGTATTCATTCATTTATTAGATTTATTTTATATTGCGACATATCTCAATGGAATGTAACCTTCATAATGGGAGTCAACTTCCTTTATGGTAGGCCAGGGAGGATAATTCTACCTACATTCCATTTATATATAAGAGAGAGATACCAAATTAGTTTTTTTTTTAATTCATATATTGTATAAAATGGAACAATATCAACAAATTCCATATACAATCACCATATTTGGAAATGAGAATTTTATTGAAATTATTTTATGACAAACAATTTCACACATTTTCATTAGTTTTTGTAAAGTAATTTGTTAGCCAAAGACAGGATAAATTGTCCCACTTCTGTGAAATTCCCATTAGTAGTTAATTAGATATTTATGCATGTTTTTAACATTTATTCATATATATGTATATGGTAATATATATTGCTACATGTCTTGTAAGTATTATTGGGTGTGATAACTAAATTATAACATAATTGTATAAATACATTTACAAAGCAGAAACTAAGTTTACATATTTTGTTACACGTTACTCCAAATCACACCATTTTTTATATTGCTTTCCATTCAAACGTCTACTTAAACTTTATTATAATTCTTCCAAGAAATAATTACTAGGTTTCCCAACATAAATTAATTTTCTCATTAATAAGAAATTGACTTCTACGACCAATAAGAAAGGATAAAACTACTTTTCTCATTAGTTTTCACTTTTGAAGTCATTAAATAATTTATTCAACACTTCTAGCCCTTTCTCCTATTTTCTTCTTTAAATGAAATTAGGATAGTTATTATTGTTCAAATAAAGTGAATTCGGCACCCAAGCTAGTTGGGACCTAAAGAACAATGATTTTGCCATTATATGTCACTTTGAGATTTCCTTTTTTGAGTTACGACACCATTAAGATTTTTCGCTCATTACCACTATATTTATCAAAATATTATATTTTATTATCAACATTCATTAAATTAAATGTTATTATCTTCACATTGTTGCCAAAAGAGCTATCTTATGTCTTTTTTTCATGAAATTCCACATTTTAGAACATTTAACATATTTAGTCTATTAATTCCATATTTATTTAAATAGTAGAACTTTATTAATATTTATGGACTTGGAATTACCAATTGTAACTCCAAAGCATATTATTCATTTTTATTTAGCCATTGTGTTAGTAAAAAAAATGTAACATATTTCATAATTTTATCTACATGTTGGAACATAACTAAGTCATTATGTAAATATGTTTTATTTTTTACCCTTGTTGGACAAATGTAAGAAACTAATCTTACTAGATTTCTAATCATGGAACAGGGTAAGATTCTAAGTTTTTATTCGCTACATACACGGTTAAGTGTAAACACTGCAGTTTCTAGAGAATAACCCCAGAAGGAGATCAGAAGATCAGCATAACTCATCATTGATCGCACCATATATAACAATGTGCAATTCCTTCTTTCTGATACACCATTGTGCTGTGGTGTTCTAGGTGGAGTCCATTGTGATATGATACCACAGGCTCGCAGAAGGTCCTCAAACTTTTGGATCAAGTATTATCCACCTCAATTAGAATGAAGTGCCTTAATACTTTTACCAAGTTGATCATGTACTTCATTCGTGAAATCCTTGAACTTTTCAAGAGTTTCCGACTTATGTTTCATCAAGTGAACATAACCATACCATTGAAGTCATCAATAAAGGTAATGAAGTACTGATAGCCACTAGCATTTATTCTAAAAGGGCCACATACATCAATATGTATAAGTCCTAATAGATCACTAGCCCTCTCACTATTACCAGCAAAAGGAGTTTTTGCCATCTTACCCAACAAACAAGACTCACATGTCTATATTGATTCAAAACCAAAAGAGTCTAGATAACCATCTTTATGGAGTCTAGATATGCAATTCTCATTGATGTCACCTAGACGACAATGTCAAAGATATGTTTTGTTCAAGTTATTGAGTTTTTGGTATTTACGTTATAAACATTTGCCTTAAGATCTAATAAATAAATGCCATAGGGAAGATCTCACCTTTTAAAATAGAACATTGACCATTATTTATATGAAATTCATATCCATCATTGTCCACACAAGATACAAAAATAATGTTTCTATTTATGGCAGGTACAAAATAGCAGTTCTTTAACTCTATTACAAGCCCTGTGGGTATAGATAAATTATAGGTTCCAACTATAGTGGCTATAACTCTCGCTCCATTTGCAACACACAGTTCAACCTCACCCTTTTGTAAAGGCTTACTTCTTTTAAGATCCTGCATATTTGAGAAAATGTGAGATCCACATCCAGTATCTAGTACCCAATATGAAGAAGTAGACAAATTTATCTCAATAACGTATATACCTAAAGTGGAGATCTCTATCCCCTCATTCCTCATTTCCTCCAGGTAGAGAGGGCAATTTCTTTTTCAATATCCAAGCTGGTGACAATCGTCAGTGACGCCCTGTCGTGCCACAAATGAGATTACTCAAAACCAAAAGTGGAAATAACACCAAGCAAGTGGATTACCAGAAAGCACAAATAATTAAAACCGATTTCATTAAAGCACCATAAATAAAAAAAAATTATAACATATGAGTCAACAAGGTCTGTCACATGCAACACATAACATATCACATGGTGTTTACATCACTATAGGTCAACGTTCCTGTCATCAACCTATTACATAAGATATTGGTTCCACAAATATATACAAGTACAACTATCATAACCATACAACCATGGCACACAGGAAAAAACATCGTATCGATCACGTAATCACATAACATCTCAAAAATACCCCAAGGACTTGAGTGTACAAGGATGACTCTAGGACTCTAACACTAAAAGACTAGCAACACATCCAACCTTATCGGCTACTACTCTTGTTGTTGCTCTTCCTCAACTAAACGACCTCTACCTCTTCGTGCACAGTCACCTAAAAAATGTGGAACCCACGAGGTGAGACCAAATGTGCCAACAAGAGATATAACTCTTCACCAATGCTATTAAAGCACAAATAAACTATATCGATGAAAGTAAGCAGATAATTAACATAGCTAGCAAGTTGAGCAGATTCAGCTAAATGATATGTATTCAACAGATAAGGCAGGTTAAATAAGACAAGTCAGCTACTACTGAATAGTAGATCAAGCTATATTCTAAAAAGGAATATGAAGAACATGTATAACAATTGATTTCTCTTACCGTCTTATAATTCAAGAAATCACTAAAAGGGTAAGGCAAAGGCTCAACCAATGTGAGACGTATGTCACCGTAAGCACATACACTACATGACTGTATTACTTCTTTTATTATGCCCTAAGGATTTGAGTCGTACCACCCAAATTCAATTGCCCCCTGCGAAGGGCAATCGATGGTGCCATACAAGGTCCATGGAAGAGCCGAAATCCACAACCTCTCCAACACCTCTTGCTCAACATAGGAGAACACCGCTGAGACATACCAATCAACTATAAGAGGGTGACACATGGTCACAAAAGGATTGGCTCACACATGGCCGTCCATATATACAAACGCCTAGCTTACATTGGTACATGTAACAATGATAGAAGAACAGGCTCATGCATGACCATTCTTAAAAGAAGGAGTGGCTCACTCATATCCATCCATATCACAAGGAGATTGGCTCACGCATAGCCATCTCACACAACCTATAATTGTGGACGCAAGAAGATACTCGACTTGCACCCCCACATATTAAAAAATATGCACTATGAGTAAAACTCGTTTCACCAATCCAACAAATAAAGCTGTCACTAGAATTGGATCTATTACACAGGGCAAACTACATGGCTAGGTTCCACTTGATTAGTTAGCTAATCAGTGACTTTTAGCACCAATCAAGTCACAATGTAAAAAGCCAAAACAAACTCTACAAGAATAAGAATGTATTGCAACTTCAGAAAATGTAAAACATATAAGGCGTGAACTTGTCACACAACCACCACATGGTACTCAAAGTTTTGCCATCCACGAGGCAATCACCAAAGTCACATATCACCATGGGATATCAATCCCTCAATCACATCACATTGAGGACATCACCTCTCAATAGGCATCAAGCCATCACCATGTCATAGGACCTATCACATTAAGCCCTGCATGTTCGTCATCACCTTATTGTCTCATTAATGTGCATAAGCACCACCCTGTTTCACATAATCAACACCATAGCATACACAATCCATGGCATACATGTCACCTGCAAGGTTAGGGGCTTATAAATAAGATATAGAAAACATTCTACATGATGAACATCTCATGAGAGAGAAAGCAAACACATACTTCAGCATTAGGTTTAGGGTTCCAAGTTTTATCCAATTAAGGTTTTGGTAGGTACATACAATTACTAAACCCTAGATATAGCATCTCCCATTTCCTTGGAAACTCTTAGGGTTTAGAAGCATGATTAAGGTTAAGTAAGCATCTATCCACATAACACTACACATGGCTCAAACATTACTCATAGATGTACATGGATTAGGTCCTCAAGCATGTGTCATCACCATACCTCAACTATATGTTGCTGCCACCACCATCTTGGGTCGTAGCCACTCACCATGCACATGTTGCGACCACCATCACCTAAGATGTCACAACCGCGGCCAACCTTCCTCATGTCACTATTAGGACACACCAAGGGTGTGAGAACCTGTTACACTAAATGAGATTACTCAAAATAAAAAACACGATTACACATTAATTAAGCAAAAGCCCAGAAAACATGTTAGATTAAAACCGATTTCAATATAACCATCATGCTCTAAAATATCAAACAAGATCCCAAAAAAAAATCTTGTATTCTTATTCTACCAAGAATCTCTTATAATTGTTCCATGGCCTCAACCACCACATATACATATTACATAGGAAACATTTCCACATTTATCATTTGAACAAGCATATAACATGCTATCAAAAACCTAATTCGATTGAAACACCATTTACAAACTTTTTTCCCGGACACGAGAGTACATGGACAACTCTAGGACACACTAGACAACTAAAATACCATCTTTAGGGTTCATCACCTCAGAATCTCTTTGTTTCTATGGTCCTACTTCCACTGTTGTCGATCACCTAAAAAGATGTGGTGACCCACGAGGTGAGACCCAGTCCTAGCAAGAGATATAACTCTCTCCAATAGATATTGATTACATCATATTAAATAGTAAAAAATTGAGCAGTTGGAGTATTTAATAATCAATTGGGCAGATTGAACAATTCAAGCATGCTAAATGGGTTAAGAAAATGAGTTTAGCAACAAGGGTAATTATCAATGTATATATATAGGTAACAGATAAATCCATTTATTCTATCACATATCTACTCAGGTTTCATAAGATTGCATTTAATAACAATCATCATCATTAATTTGACCATCATCACATGCCTTGCTAACAACACAAGCAATCTAGTAGCATAAGTATCCCTGACATCATGAATATGTCTAATAACATAACATGGCTATCAATATTGGCCTGTCAAATAAAGGGAACATATCTATATCATAAGTAGAACTAACATCATAGCATAATTAACTGCATAAGCATAATTAGCAGTTTAGGAATATCTAATTACATAGGAATGGATAGCAATATTAAACATAGCTAGAAACATCATCTTAACTATCAGTGTCAGTATATATGACAAGATAAGCATGTTTATAACATGAGAATATCTCCAACATATGCATATCTATCATCTTTTATTGTACTATACATGATCTTAGTGAAAATAAAGCAAGCAAGGGTTATCATCCAATGTGAAGCATTGTGTATAACCCTAAATAGATATGCTACATGGTTGTTTTACATCTTTTATTACGCCCTGGGGAGTTTGAGTCCTACTGCCCAAAGCCCAACCGACCTTGCGAAGGGCTATTCAGTTCCGTACAAGATCTAGGAGTGCCAATATCGTAATATCTCACCCCCTCAGTCAGTACGAGTAAAAAGGTAGTGACAGATCAGTCAATGCTACCACTACAATGACATATAGTCAAGCTGCTAACAACTAGTCCGCCCTTAGTATAGGTCATGACACTATAGAACAGGCTCACACATGGTTGTTCTATAAGAGATGCTTGTAGTTATACTGCTGCCTTTTATATTTCACAATATCTGAGGCATGACCGCAGTCATCCTCCATAACCTACAATTGTGGATGACAAGGATATATCCTCAACTTGCCACCCCCACATACTCAACAGTATGCACTCTGAGTTTCCCTTAGGAATACTCATTTCACCATCCAACAAGTTCTGACACTGAAGATGGTTCTAGGACACATGGAACTACATGATTAGAATTTCACTTGATTAGTTGTTGCCAATTGAGTGAATTAAGGCTGCATCAAACAAGTGGACAGACAAACCCTAATTCATATCTAGCAAACATTGCTATATAAAAACTTCAGAAGATATAAAACATATGAGGCATAATATCTCATCTCAACATCACATGGCAGTATTCACCTTCCAATCAAGAGATTATACTTATCATCAAATCATCATCACCTGATACTATTCTCTTGCCATTCATGAGACTATACTTGTCATCATACTATCACATGATATAAATCCTTAAAACAATATCACATGGTATCAACCCTTGTCAACATAAGAGGATTACACCTCATTCAGGGATCAACCATGCCCAAAGGTCATTAAGACCATCATATCATTTCCTGCAAGTCCATCATTATCTTTCTATGCCTTATAATAAGGTTCAACAAACATCACCACACATGTGATACACAGGCTCAACATAATTTGCATTAAAGAATTAAAAGATGTTCACATGATAACATTGCAGGATTACCTTAGCAATTAAGAGCATTCCTTGATTATAACAACATATAAGGAGGCTATATAATTGGCCATCATTATACTTATAGTATACAAGTTTAGCATAAGAAAGCATAAATTATGAAACTATGGTGACCACCAATGAAACACATTAGAGTTTCAATCAATCATTAGAAGGATATTCCATCATTATATTAATCATTCTAAAAAGTATAACATGATTAACCATCATTATCTTCTTGCAAAGGGTTAGGTTGAGCATGGTAGGTTACATTAAAGTTATAATTCAACATTCATTGACAAACCTTAATCCATAGCATCCCCATATAATCTTGGATGCATAAAGGCACATCATCATCATCACATTCCATACCATTCTCAAGTATGGATCCACACATAACTCAAGGTGTAACTATTAGGTTATAGTATACTTGAGTTCCACAATAATAGAAGGGACTCCATTGTTCTATTATTCCACTAAGGAAGGCTTATCATAGTCAATCACCATCACCTAAGTTCATTAGAATTAAGTGTAACAAGCCATATCACATTAGAGTTACATATCAATACAATATGGTTATTATCCATTCTATTCATATGAGGGCAAAGGTAAGACTATCTTATTAAAGGCAACCTTCCATTGGTTCCATCATCACTCAACCCATATCACCATACCACAACATCATCTTAGAACCATTGGGTGTAGAAAAGGTAATACCATTGGTTATTTACATAAGTAAACACCTTAAACCAACCATATGTAAATCCATCGAGTTGTGACCTAGAAAGAGTCACCATTAAACCCTAAAAATCCCTTATTTAACAACATAAATGGGGAACCATAGGTTGTAGGATTAAAACCCATCATTGTTTGTACATTTTAAGCAAGCCATCATCTCAACAATTGAGATCCTTAAATTGATCACTCAAGGGAAACCATCAAATTCAAATGATTAGAAATCATATATAATACTATAGGTTTCAATCCAAACCATTGGATGTTGAAGAATCCAATCTCAACCATTGGATCAAGTCCATTATTCAAAACTGTTAGATGAAGAAGTGTTAGATCCTAACCATTGGATCAGTTTCATAGTTTAAAACCATCATTTGGAGTATAGGTCTAACCCTTGAATCATTTGACCTAAGAAACTATTGGGTTAAGGCTTAATTGAAGCTACATCTAAATCCTTGGCTCACCATTAGTTGTGGTGACCTAATCTACCATTGGTTGTGACATATTAGGTCACCATCAGTTGATAGGATCAACACTATATTCATTTAACACCATCGGATATTGAGCTAATATCATCATTGATTGATAACATCATTAGAGAATCAAACCATTGCTCATTGAGATTCTAAGAGAGCCTAACACTGACCTAAGGTGTTACTATCATGCTCACACCATTGTTCATAACCCTTGGTCACCACCTTTGGTTGTCATGAAGACCACACCATCGGGTCATATGTTTAGAGAAGAAAACAACCTAGAAACTCTAATATGGACCATCTGTTGATAGGTTTTTAGCACCATAGGTGGTGATACCAACCTGAACTAAGTCATCTCCTTCCTTAGGAAGAATGTGCACATAATTACAGGTTCATATAGAACTGGAAACAAAGTAGGAAACACCATAAAAATCGAAATCCCAAACAAGCTTAGCTTCTTAAGGCTTAAATCACCATTTTTAAGCAAGAACATGAGCTAACAAGCTTATAGTAAGCAATATAAGTAAAGAGGGTTATAAAAATCACCTTTACTGAGAAGAACATATTTTTAGCAGCAAGGAAATCGAGCAAAGAAGGCAAGAAAACCCATGTTTTAGATTTAAACTCGACCAAATAGGCACTTTTCTCCACAAAGAAGCAAAACCCTATAAGAAGAAACAAGAAAGGTAGATTCTTGAGTTCTAGAGCAACTTCTACCATGGAACAGCAAGGTTCCAACCTGAAGAAAGGTAAGAGGAAGAAGAAATGGGAAAGAATTGGAGGAAAGAAGGGGATACTTACTTCTTTAGGTCAAGATCACCAAGAAGGAGCTTTAGAAACCCTAAAGAAAGCAAATCATAACCCTACATGCTTCTACCTAGAAGAGCCATACCTTCTTCTTCCTTAGACAACAACTCCATGGCCAAACAGAGGAGGGACGATGATTTTAGAAGTATGGAAGTAGTATAGAGAAAAAATTTCATTTGGGAGCTTAAGGATAGATATATAAAGCTCGGAGGATAAGGTAGAGAAGAAGCATGACGTGTACAAGTAGCTCCCTATGTGTCCATGGCCTTAAACTATTAAGGATATACAAGCAACCACACAAGCTGCTGACCCAATGTTCATGGAGACCTGCTTAGGCACCGTTTTTGAATTTCCAAGCCAAGAAAATAAACCATTGGTTGATAGCTCCTAAAGGTAGCTCATCCATCAAGGGGTAAACCCTAAAATACCCTTGAATAAAAAACACCTCCAAACTAAGGTTTAATTGAGCATTCAATGGCTCAACAAGCTCAAGAATGATAAGAGAACATTCGAGGACCATAATTCAAGTGAAAAATTTTAGAGAAAACATATCAATTGGGTAAATTGCATAAAAGTCCAAAATATGCATAAAATTGCATAACTTGCACAAACCGTGTATAAATTGGACCACATTTGAAAATTACGCTTGTCACATGATACCAAAACAAATCACAATGTTATATTAGGGTTCTAAGAATTAAATTATGGTAATTAAGCATTAATCATTTAAGCAAGGTTAGGGGTCTCACAAAGGGTGTATCAAGTCTCATCCCACAAGCAACCAGGTCACATTTAGCTAGGGTTAGGGTTCAACCACCTAAGGTAAAACATATGTCATGACCCAAGAACTAGAACCATCTCGGCCCACGCCAAAGGAATAACTCAAGACCAAGCCATGTCGTGACCAACCAAGGAAGAAGGAGACTTCTCAACCAAACCAAGGTGTGTGTCAGTCGTCAAGGAAGTAGGTGTCGCCACCATCAAGGAGAAGGATGTCACGACCTCCACAAGGTCGTCCGTCGTGACCCAAAACCTCAAGCCAAAGATACGTCGCAACCCAAGACAAAATAAGGCATGGTGACCACCAAGACCAAGAACTAAGATCAAACCAAGATCAAACAGAGATAAACCCATGACTAAAATAGATGACACAACAAAGGAAACCCATCATCACCTTAGAGGAAAACCTCATGCAAACATGTCATCAAACCCTAAAACGAGCTTCATGAAACTACTATGAAAAGAACCTCAACAAGAGATAGAAACCAAGATCATCACCTCCAAAACCGACCAAAGACTTCATAGGACACTAAAACACTCGATCGTCATGCATGCAACTAAAACCATGGTCAAGAAGGTAGGAAAACCACCATGCACCTCAAACACAAAAAATTGGGTATAAAAGAATTTAGGGTTTTAGATTACATCCAAACAAAGAATGATCTCAACATCATCCAAGATCTAGAAACTATCATCAGCTATTAGCACATTAGGTAACATCTAGAGAGAGGAAACAACAACATGCAAGCATGGAAAGTGCAATAATAGGGAAGACTAAGAGTTATATAACCCGCCTTAAAGAAGATCAACTTCAAGGAAGGTAAGCTCCATGCACACAATCACCAAGGAAGATCAAGATCCACTTCTGGACACAAAATCACCTTAATAAAGAGGATACACCAAAGTCAAATTATGGATCATGAAAGAGGGCAAGAGGTTCAAGGCCTAACCAAAAGAAAGAAGGGGGAAAAGAGAGAAGAAACTCCCTCTCACTTGGGTGTCTCCTTGTCAAAACATGGCCTATTACCCTTGTGATGAGGAGCTTACTGTCAAGAACGACCACCATGTCAAAACATGGTTTAGGACTGAGAAAAAGAAAGAAGATGGGGTAGAAGATCCAAAGAAACATTAACAAGGAAGATAAAAACTCACCAAGGTAGAAGATGACCAAGGATCACCACAAACACCACATGTACGAGTTGAACCACCTTCAAAGCATCAAGAACAAATCCTACTTGCTCCACCAAGCTCTAAGATTGTCCAAGCAAGGAAGGAGAAAGAGAATGGCCAAAAAAAGATCACTTACATGGAGAGAAGAGGGTTTATATACCAAAGGAGGAGAGAGGTAGGGAAAGGGATGATGTGTCAACAAAAGAAGGCCCCAAAGGGACACTTGCCCACACAAGAAACTAACATGCAACCACATAAAGCCCACATGAAAAAGGTGGTGATACACTCTAGGTTGGATATTAACCACCTTGGCCACCCAACCCTCATGTCGTGATCACAACACACCAAGGGAACCACCCATGAACGTGACACACCACCAAGGACCACTAGGTCGCGACACAAGGTCACCACAAACCCTAGGTCGAGACACTCTACACAAGAGCACCCATCTCGGCCCAAGACACCCAGGACCATCTCAGTCACAACAATCATACCTAGGGGAGGTGTCTCGACTGCGATACCATCCAACCAGGCTCTAGGTCATGACCTAGGTAGAAACAAACCAACAAGGGTCACAAGGTCAAGGCACACCAAACCCTAGAAAACCCTAATCACCACTAAGGATGACACTACCCAACTAAGGATCCACTAAGGTGCCCCAAAGCACTACAACCTCCCTCATGAAGCCAATAGAGAGAAGAAATACTCTAGAGGTGGAAAATTAAAAGAATACCCCTTCAAATGGGTAATTTGTAATTTGCAACAAAAATAGCACATAAGGCACACACAACATCCAAACAAGATCAAATTGGAGACTTAACTCTCCACATGCTCTAAGATCATCTCAAATGATTAGAGCATGGTTATAAGCACAACATCAAGCCAAAAAAAAGGTTAACTCAAAACACAGGTCAGGGGTCTTACAACAGTGGTGACAATTGCCTCCCTTGTTCACCCCTCCCTTAGCTTTAAGTGTAGAAGATTTGGGATTCTAGCCAAGTTTAGAACTCTTATTAGCTTTGCCTTTTCCCTTTGACTTCCCTTTTCTTCTGATCATTATCACAGACTTAGGATTGTCTTTCTTTATCTTCTCTTCAGCTATTCTCAACATGCCAAGCAATTATGCTCAATATCACATATTGACTCATAATAGCATGGCCATGCATTTCTCAGTCTCACTTATCAAGTGGCCAGGATATCAAACTCCTATCAGAGGGACAAATCCCATCTACATCACTCATAGTCAACCCCATTTGTCACAGTGCACCTGAGCACCTCCTTTATGGAAACCCTTATTTAGGGTCACACTGGATGATGTCAAATTACACTGAATGACATGTGATAAGTGTAGTGATTTCAATTCTAAGAACCACAATAACCACCATCACTATGAGAGATGACCCGACTAGCAATCATGGTTTCCATGTATCAGTCTCAAGTTGGGTCTGTCTGATGCACTGTTCGCTAACAAGTATATATGTGCTTGGTTTGATATTACATATCATGACTAATGAGATTCTGTCATCGACCAACACACATTCTAGTCTTAAGTTTTATCGATGTCTATTAGCCTTCCGCAATAACATCTGACTAGGGACATAACAAGAATGCATACACTTTTGACATCTATATGATCTCATCGTTTAGGTCCTCAACCCAAAGATATACATCATTGAGTAATATCATTCTTTATACATTTATTATGTTACACCACTGTCTCATAGCTGAATAAAATATAATAAATTTGTAATTTGCCTTTATGATTAATCAAATCATTTACAAGGTATTCCATTACAATCATCATATGATTGGCTCTCTGGGCATACATGGCAACATGCTTGCTTGCACCCCCAAGTCTCCTAAGCACATGTTTAATGAGCTGAGGTGTCTAAGGAAGGATGTTTAGTGAAGGTTCTAGCATAATTACTCCCAACCCACTTTGGTGGTGGTGGGTTTTTCTCACGTTACATACCGACCTGGCCAAAGTGATGTCTATTACTTGGAAAAACCGTAATCTCAAATTTAATCACTAGTTTGATTTAAAAAGAAAATGAGTGCATGTTTGAACTCCTTGAATAGAGGGTAAATAAATGATTATATGTTAGGAATAATATGAAAAACCCTACTAATACAAAGCTTGTTAAAAAAGATTTTTCTTGCCACATGATAACTTTGACATAAAAACCCTACAAAATATGATGAGTTGAGACTTAAGTAATATGCTATCCTTTTATATATGTAATTATGATAATTGAAAGACTATAAAAAAGATACAAACCCAAGATTATACCTTTATAGAAGCATATGTAAAAAAAGTAACATTTAGATTTACATCCCAATCCACAATAAGAAAATTAAATATTAAAACATGATACTAGATTTTGAAATCACAATTTTCAGAGACATAAAACTTTAGATATAATATGTTGAAATAAGTATTATGTTGATGTCGAACCCTACACATTGAAAATGGAGAAATAAAAATGAAGTATAAGTAAAATTTTGACCCAATAAAACGTCACATAAAGATAAGTGACAAAAATATTGAGTAAAATTGAACAAAATTTTAAGCTTGGGTATGCTTACTATAATTTATCTAATAATTTTGTGGTGTAACACAATTTTTTTATATTCATAGTTGGAACTCTTAACCTAGAAATGTGTACATGACCCTAGAGGAATTATATGGACCATGCATCACTAGATGGTCAGGTGAATCTTTATGTTTCACAAAAATCTAAATTCCTAAAATGTGTCATATAGTTGGGATGATGGGGTAATCATAATATAATGAAGACATGAGGAGATTGTGACTTGGTTCTCACATTTATTTTGGCCATTTCTCTATTTGGCATCAAAAAAATTTTCCCCTCGAGAAATTGTTTTCTTTATAATACTATATGTACAAAGGAAAATGTATTAATGGAATTCTATTGATGATTTCTTGAGCTAAGTCACGATCAAGGAAGTATAAGAAAACCCTAGAGGGGAGTCATATGAAACCCGTATAACCTAAATCTTGGGATAGGGTAATGATTTAGATAATGTGAATGATACACATTGTAGTTGACATGTCTAAATAGATTTGTAGTTGAATCCTATTAACAGGTGGAGAGTAGTACCTGATTAGACCATGGATATGATGATATCAAGGACGAAATCCACTTTTAGGGGTGGAGAGTTGTACATACTAATTTTTTTACTCAGTCTATTTTAAACTACAATCATAAATTTCCTTTAACTTTGGTTCATTTATGAATTGGTCCTTCATTCTAAGTCTCAATCATTATTTTGATCAAATTGTCAAGTTCTTTGACACAAAGTATACTCCAAGTGAAGTACTTGTATGTAAATGAATTACTATCCTTACTTGAGTAATATTTTATAATTTGTCCCCCAATGAATCACTTTGACAACATTTTTACAAATTGTAAGTGTGATTCTCCAATACCAGTACAAAGTCTTGCAATTCCAAAATACACTCACTCATTTTGTTAACTAATGGCTTTGGAATAAAATGAAAACATTATTTAGAATATTATATATATATAAATATAGATTATTGAGTGATTGATGATAGACAATTTAATAGGCAAGACAAAGCTTGGAATAAAGGATTTAACAATTTTCTTATTATACTTAATAGCAATTAGACACATGGTGAAATTCTTAGAGAAATAAGACACACAGTTTAGAAGCTACAAAAGAAGAAGGTAATTGGAAGACTATGGACCTTATGATAAATCATTTTCTATTTATTATCTAAACTAGAAACGTAGAGACACCACCCATCCCTGTGGCAACCCACCATGCTAAATGAGATCACTCAAAACCAAAACATTATCTATCACTAAATAATCATGTTACTAAAAAGGTGCATAATTGAAACCACATTAAACTTTCTCAAACATGTCCAAGAACATTTATATAGAGGTACAACATCTTTCATATAGATACAACCATACCAGGTACCTTTACAACTATTCTATTTCTATGGTTTCAACCACAACATGTATATAAAAGATATTATCCACATATTTACATCATATACAAACATCAACACACTAACAAAAACTAGAGTCAATGTACATCATCTACAAATCTTCCCCGCCCCGACCAGAGAGTACAGGGATGACTCTAGGATACACTAAACAACCAGGCAACCTTCTTACTCTATGGATCTCCAAACTTCTCCTCCTCACTACCACAGATCTGACGACATTGTTATTGATCACCTAAAAAGATGTGGTGACCCCCAAGGTGAGACCCATGTCCCAGTGAGAGATAACTCTCAACAACGTCTATTGCTTATAGTAGTTTATATAATTAAATAGACAAAGCAAGTAATATTACAAAGATGAAAGATTAATATAATCAACAAAGGACCATTCACAGCTAAACCCAATAGTACAGTTGATTTCTCTTACCACATCATTTAACACCTACATATTAAAAGAGATAAAGCAAGGGTTACCAACCAATGTGAGTCACAAAGTAATCCTAATAGATATGCTACATGACTAAATTAATTAAGCCCTGGGTAGTTTGAGTCATAGCACTGAAGCTGCTAGCTGACCATTGTGATGTTGCAATCAACCCCTTCAAATATCTAGGATGACTGAAATCCTAAAATATATTCCCTTCCGTCAGTACGAGTCTGACGTAGTGACATAACAGTCTAACTATGTAACATCCCAAAATTCTGTAGTAATTTAAAACCTTTAATGTAGTTTTTTTTTCTGAATAATCTTTTATTATGGCCCTGAATGCAAATAGTCCAATAAAGTACTAATTCTAGGATTACAATGCAAAGAGAGATAAGAGAAGGACTCAAAACAAGTTTTTCCTTTATTTTAATGTGTTGTAAATAATTGTGTAATAATGGTAATATGTTTTTCCCTTTTTCTTTTTATTAAATAAGTCAAAAAGTAAAGAAAGAGAAAGAGAAAGAGAAAGAGAAAGAAGCAAGAAATTCGAAATTCAAATCACTTGGGCAATAAGTATGCTTTTCCTTTTTTTATAGATTTCAAGATAAATCCTTTAATGTTCATTTTTTTTCTCTCTCCTCTTCTTGGTTTTTGCCAAAAAGGAATCATAATATGTCTCTTATTCAATAATTTCAAAATTATGAGAAAAGGATACTACTTTAGTATCATTGAATCACTTTCCCTTTTATTTTATGAATACATAGGATGGAAGTGATATTGCCTCTTATTTTCTCTCTCCTTCTAATAAAGAAGTCCAGAAGGCAAGAAAGAGGTGTGGAATGACTTTTAAAGAGTCAATAATGTTTATCTCATAATTTGAATCAAGAACTCACAATGGAAACCTTTATATCAATTATTTAATTAGTTTGTGCATTTAAATTAAGAAAGAGTGACACAAATAGAAATCCTAGACTAAATGTTTAAGAAACATAAATCTAATTAGCTAGAAAATTTCTAGACCCTTTAATTAGTCAATGGTCCAAATTTGGACTCATTTGGAGTTTTTTTGACCCTCCAATTAAATTAGGAAAGTTTTGTATATAGTTTGATTAGATTTACAATTAATGCACTTGATTTCACAAGGTCCAGGCGTTTAATCCCTGTCACGCGCCTTCTTTTCTCATTTTCCTTCTTGGGCATAATCGGACGACCCATGTTTATTTGACTCATGATCAGACGGTCACAAACCCGTCTCCTACCTCCGTATATCTCGCGGGCCATATGTCCGTTTCACAGTGCAACCTTCGCGATCTCTCTCTCTCTCCAGTTCATGTACAAGGCTAGAAATTCAACCATTAAGTCTAGGAGGAGAATACGCACCTTGACATCCCTAATTTTACCCTCTGTGGTGGACTACAACAACTTTCTCTATTTGAACAGGGAGCCGCCGGCCACCCTCCATAGCCAAACCTGTATAAAGAGGATAATCACCCTCAGAAAGACCCCCTTTGCACCCGAGAAGTTCTGCACTATTCAAGTCTATCATCCCTGCCTCCAATTCTCGTGCCAGTCCCTCATTCCCCCATTTCTTCCATCTGTTTCTAGAGCCGGAGAAACCCCCAACCGTCCTCCCTACCCAAGCCACCTCGCAACCAATTGATTCCGTCCGCGAGTTCATCCAGACGAGTCGAAGGTCCTCGTGCTCTCAGTTTTTGCTTGGAGGCTCTAGATCCCAGAGTCAACCATCGGGTTGACTGCCCAAGCAGGCTGCTCGCGTGAGAGGAGAAGGCCCAAGGTTGAAGACAATCAGGGCATGAGTTTTACCATCCTGCCCTCAACTCGCACTTTGGATGTCAGGGGCACTTTACTCTTTTGGGCTTTAAGCAAAAGTCGCCCGCATGGCCCACTAGGTAAGTAATGTTTCTCTGACGTGGCCTTCTGTGATTGGCCAAGATCTATTAATATTGCAAAAATTCATAGAAATTGCTAGGATGGTCAGATCAAAATAAGTTTTATATGAAAATTTATCAGGAAAATGAGAGGAATGCAAATAAAATATAATTGAGAATGGATAATGCTTCTTATTCAAACAAATGCATAAAGGTGCTTACTTTAATATGATCTAATGCATCAAAACCCTAGATTCATGGATTTAATTCCATCACTTGTTTAAACGATCCTAATAGTCAAAGTCTGACCTTTTTGGATAAAAAGAGAATATTAGACCTAAATTAAGAATAAGAATACAAGTGTATCAACATTAGGGTTTTAGGTGATAAATGGAACATGGATTGATATGTTGAATGTTATGAACATGATGCTTAGGGTTTTCAAACCCCAAGGATGTGAGTAGGATTTACTGAATCTAGGAAAGGAAATCAGATCTTCCCCAAGTATAAGGTAAGTGGTCCATGCAATTGAACATAGTTAATTTTTTTGATTTAAAGTATGCATGTATGAATTGCAATGAATGCCATGTTTATGTTATTTACTGTTCCTAATTGCTAATGTCAGCAAAGTTAAGATGTATTGAATTGCATATTATGTATAATAGCATCTTCATGAATCTTAATGATAAAGTTACAAATAAGGTCAAATGTAAAGTTAAGATTTTTAAGAGAAAGAAGAAAATGTTAACGTTAAGCTTATATAAGTACCTCATAAGAGAAGAGGCACTTCGGTGCATAAGAGAAGAGGCACATTTGTGCAACCCGAGGTTACTTATATAGGTCAAGATAAAAGAAATTGATCTAAAAGAAAATGCATGACTTTTCAATGTTCAACGTTTAATGTTAATGTTTATTTTCAGTTTTCAAGTTTTCTTATATTATAACATGTTCAATCCACTTACCATTTGTTTGATGCATGGCTGGGGGCGTGATGCCCACAGGTAAGGAGTAAGATTAGGATGGAGAAGCTTTTGACATACAAGAACTAGCTCAAGGAATCCTCAAGATGAAAAGACCTAGTGGGGTGCCGTTTACCAAGGCGATCCAAGACATAAATATTATGTAAAGTATGCATAGTTCTATCATAAAAATAGATTAGACTTCATAGGTGAGATTGATGTAGTTTCTTTTTGCCTAAAACTATGTATGAATCATATTTTATACAATGTCAAGTGTTCTATTTATTCAAATTGCAAAAAGGATTATCATTTATGTGACACCCCCTTGAGTAAAGAGCTTCCGCTCAGTGATTTATACATGTGATGAAAATTGGGGTGTTACAAACTACAAAATTTCCTAGTCCGCCCTGAGTACACAAGGCGCAACACTAGAAACCAAGGTATAAACCCTAAATTCTGAGGTACGAGTGCACCCGTCCTCAATCATATATGTATACATTTGAGACATCCTCCACCACTCTCCAAACCTTGGGATCAGGATGACAACTCCTTGCACCTGCATATACTCAATAGCATACGACTTCGGTTCCCCTCCTAGAATACTCATTTTACTATCCAACAAGTCTTGACACTGGAATAGTTCTACAACTTAGGGTACTATAGGATTAGGGTTTCACTTGATTAATTAATCCAGTTGAGTGTTTTCAGACTGCATCAACCAAGTTACATAGAAACCACTATATTGTTTCTATTAAGTTTGTAGTACATAACAACCCTAGAAGATATAAAACGTAAGAAACATACTCCTTACCACAACCTCATAGTATACTAGTACAGTGTAATACATGAAGAGGTCTAAACTTCCACAAGGGTTCAAAACAATCTGCAAAGCCATTCAGGCCAAACTATAATAAGTTTCCTATAAAACATCATCATCTAAGATTTTGCATAGGGTTCAATATGTTAGTACTTAACATAAATATTCATCAATCATAGGAGTTATGTCATTTCCAAGAGTAACATAACAAGGTTACCTTTAGCATTATGAATGTATTTATTCATCATTTCAACATTTATAGAAGATAGAAGTATTAAGCCATCATCAGTTAACCATTATAAGAAAGGTTCAAAGGTGTGGATTTGATTTGTATCACCATATCAACATACATAGTTAAGACATTTGTTGATTTATCACACAAAGGCAAACCATTGGTCCATTAATGGACTTAGTAAAAACATCAATTCATGTAATTAGCATACCCATCAGTTCATGGTCAATAAAAGCCATTGGTTCATATACTTAATGTAGCCATCAATTTATATACTTATCATACCCATCGGTTTATGTACTTAGCATAGCCATCGGTTCATTCACCAAGTGAGACCATCGTTTCCTTCACCAAGTGAGACCATCGGTTCATACACTATGTAAAACCATTGTTTCTTAGACTTAGTGGAATCCTTAGTTCATAGACTAAGTAAAGCCATCAATTCACACACTAAGTAAAATCATCGACTTTAGTACTAAGTAAAACCATCAGCTCATACACTTGGTGAAAACAATTATATACACTATGTAAAACCATCATTTCATACCTTCAAAAACAAGGTAGACCATCATAGAAGAAGAAACGTTGATATTATATGAGGGTAGTTTAACAACACAAAACTATCACACATATATGCAAAATAGTGTACAAAAGATCATCTTTCTTCATAATACCAAGTTTCTAGGGTAAGGTCTATATAGAACAAGTTAAAAGTAGGCATGAAACAAGTTGAAAGTTATATAACTCACCTCAAGGTGAAGAAGAACGTCCAAAAAACAAGGTATCTCAAAGAAGAGAAGGTGAAACCCTAGCTTCCACTTCTAAAGCTCTGAGGTAGCTCCTTTCGTCAAGATCAGGGTATATCTATGGTAAAAGAGAGAAGAAAAGGGGTTCTTCAACCATATGCATGAATTCCATCAAGAACACTAGGGTTCTGCCCAAGGATGAAGAGAGAAGAAAGAGAATAGGAAGTAAACTAGATTAGGGAAGAAGATCTTACATGTATGAAGCAAGAACTAAGTTTGAAAGCTCCAAACAACCCTAGAGATGCTTGATCCAAGATCTAAAGCAACATGCATCCAAGATTTATCCAAGCTTCACCCTCAAGGAGCTCTCACTTCAAAAAATGATGGGTTTGGATGTCTCTAGTAGAAACAACAAGAGGGAGAAAGAAAAATGTTCCTTTGGAAGAGGGGAGAGGGGTAGGTATATCTAAGGTGAGAGAGAACGATGGTCAAGGGTTAAAAACTATTCTTCCATGTGTCATAACTCAATATTTCTTTTTTCATGCACTATCATAACTTCCATCAGTTTCTCTTCCAAGAAGATCCATCAGTTTATCCTTTGGTGGAACCATCAAGTTGCATCATTAGTGAAACCATCAGTTTGTGTAGTATACTCACCATATTGCAAACCCTAATCCTCCATCAGATTGTGCACTCTTTAAGGAGAACCATCGATACTAGAGTCACAAGAGAAAACCATCGGTTTCTTAACTACCCAAGGAGAAACCATTGGATCCTTAACCCACAAGGTGAAATCATCGAATCCTCATCATACATGGAGAAACCATCAGTTCAAGCCCTTAGATGAGAAATCATTAGTTCTCAACCTTGAAGGGGAAAAGGAAACATCCGATGGTGCATATATGTATCCAAAAGGTGCAAGCATATCAAAAACATTATGAATATTTATGAGGCACATCATGAATGTGATAAAATTACAAATAAATCCCTAGGAAAGGGAAAATTGCATAAAGGTCCACATAAACACATAAATTTCAAAAGTTAACCAAACAAAGTTCAAATTGGACCAAAATTGTAACATAGAATTTTCACTTGATATAAAACATAAACCAATTTTTAATTTAGAAACTAAGCACCCAAATAAATCAATAAAACATGTTTTAAGCATAAAACTAGGTCAGGATCTTACAACCATAAACCCTTAATAGGGATTTTGCCCCCAAAATCCTATGCAAACAAGGATGTGTACTTCCTATGCATCTCATCTTCTAACTCCCATGTGGATTCCTCTACACCACGATGATGCAAAAATACCTTCACTATGGCTATGTACTTCTTACTAAGCTTCTGTACATGCTTATCTAGGATTAAAACTAGACCTTCAACATAAGAAACGTCCTCATCCAACTCCACTTCCACTGGCTGTAACATCTACTTTGTACCGGGTAACACTTTCTCAACATGAAAACTTGGAAGACGTTGTGCTACCTGTGCAACTCTGGGGGTAACTCTAGCTTTTACCCACCTTTCCAACTCATGCTAAGGTCCCATAAACCTAGGAGCCAACTTACCCTTCTTACCAAACCTCAACACACCCTTCCAAGGGGAACCTTGAGATACACTCAGTCTTCAACTTGTAATTCTAGTGGCCTATGATAGTTAACAACATATAAAATCTATCTATCTTGAGCTGCTTTTAACTATTGTTGGATCACCTTAATCTTCTTTATCGTCTACTGTACTAACTCAAGACCAAATAATTGATACTCACCTATGTCTTACCAACAAAGAGGTGACTGACAATGCCTCACATACAAAGCCTTACATGGTGTCATGCCTATGCTTCTTTGGTAGCTGTTGTTATAGGAAAACTCAATCAAAATTAGATGGACATCCCAACTACTAAGAAACTGAAGAACACATGCTCTCAAAGAATCTTCTAGAGTCTGAATGGTCCTTTCTGAATGACCATATGTCTATAGGTGAAAGGCTGTGTAAAGCTTCAACTGTCTCCCCAACACTGTATGCAGACGCTCCCAAACATGCTCATGAACTGAGGACCTTTTTCAGACACTATGGTAACTGGCATGCCATGCAAAAAAACTACTTTGCCAACGTAGACCTGTGCCAACTTCTCTACTGTATAGGTTGTCTTGACTATGACCAAAGGTGAGCTAACTTTGTCAGTCGGTCAATGACCACCCAAATGGAATCATGACCTTTAGCTGTCCTCAGAAGGCCAACCACAAAGTCCATAGTTATATGATCCCATTTCCACTATAGAATTGGCAAAGGTTGTAATGTCCCTACAAGCTTCTGATGTCCCCTCTTGACATGTTGATAAACTAGACACTTGGCCACAAACTAAGCCACATCATGCTTCAAACCTGGCCTCCAATACAAATCCGTCAGATTGTGATACATTTTTGTACTTCTAGGGTGCATCACGTACATTGAGGAATGAGCCTCCTTAAGTACCATCTCCCTTAGACCATTAACGTCTTGAACCACTGTTTGGTTTTGGAAGCACACTATTTCATCATCTAACGCATGAAAGACATCATGCTTCCCGCTGTGCAACTTTGATATGATATTTTGTATCACAATATCATCCTTCTGTGCATCTCTGATCTGCTATATTAATGTCAGCTTGTGTTATAGCTATGCCAACAATCCTATCAATAAGGAAACCTCTAACTATACATTCATCAGTTGAAGCAAAACCAGCATGTCCCACTTGTGAGACACCATGGAGTGTAACTGTGCTTTATCTGTAGATGATGATGAAGATGATTTTTTGCTCAATGCATCAACCACTACATTTACCTTTCTAGGATGATAGTCTATCGTGTAATCATAGTCCTTGATCAGCTCCATCCACTTTGTCTCATGTTCATCTCCTTCTTTGATATAATATACTGAATATTCTTGTAATCTATGAAGATTTGACACTTTTCCCCATATAGATAGTGCCTACAAAATGTTCATGGCAAGAACCACATCAGCTAGCTCTAGGTCATGAGTTGGATAGTTCTCCTCGTGTTTCTTATACTGTCGTGAAGCAAAAGAAATCACATTCTTGTCCTGCATCAACATGCATCCCAAGCCATTCTTTGAAGCATCACATAAAATGATGTAGCCTTTCCCTTGCTCTGGAAACACTAACATCGGAGCACTCATTAACTTCTCCTTCAACAACTGAAATAGATGCTGACACTTGTCATCCTAAACAAAAGGAACACCCTTCCTAGTCAGCTTGGTAAAAGGTAAGGCTACGACAATAAAGTTCTTAATGAACCTCTTATAGTAACCAAATAGACCTAGAAAGATTTTTACTGCAGCCAATATCTTGGGATGCTCCCACTCCAACACTGATCCACCTTCTTAGGGTCTACACAGACAGCTTTGGAGAGATGACATGACCAAGAAAAGACACCTCAGTCAGCCAAAACTCACACTTACTAAACTTAGCATACAATGCTGCCTCAATAACTCCAACACTCGATGAAGATGTTTCTCATGTTGCTGAGTGTCTCTAGAATATATCAAGATATATCTATGAAATCGACTACGAATTGATCAAGACACAGTCTGAACTCTCTGTTCATCAAGTCCATAAATGCTACCGGTGCATTGGTTAGCTCAGGCATAACCACAAACTCATAATGACCTACCTAGTCCTAAATGCAGTCTTAGGTATGTCATCCACCTTGATGCTCAACTGATGACATCCCAACCTTAGGTCTATCTTGGAAAAAACTATAACACCTCTCAACTGATCAAACAAATCTCCTATCCTCAACAATGGGTACTTGTTCTTCATTGTGACTTTGTTCAACTACCGGTAATCTCTACAAAACCTCATAGAACCATCCTTCTTCTTCACAAACAACTTTGGGGAATCCCAAGGGGAAGTTCTCGCTCATATAAAACCCTTTTCCAACAACTTCTAAAAATGCTTCTTCAACTCCTTCGTTTCATCTAGTGCTATCCTATAAGGTGCCTGAGCTATGGGTTGTGTTCTTAAAAATAGGTTGATCTCAAAATCATTCTCTTTAGGGGGTGGATGTTGGTATGTATGCCCAGAGAGCCAATCATGTGATGATTGTAATGGCATAACATATAAATGATTTGATTAATAATAAAGGAAAGATTCCAATTTATTTTATATATTTAGTTATGAGATAATGAATAACATAATAAATGTCTAAAGAATTATATTACTCAATGACGTATGTATTCAAGTTACTAACCTGGTAGATTAGATCATATAGATGTTAAGAGTACATTTACATATTCTCATTATGTCCCTGATCGGTTGTTAGTGTGGAAGGTTCATAGACAATAATAACACATAAAATCAGAGTGTGAGTTGGTTGATGACTAGATCTCAATAGTCATGATATGGTAATATCAAACAAAGCACACATATACATGTTATAGAACAATGTATTAGATAGACCCATCATGAGACTGACACATGGAAGCTATCATCATGGAAGTCATAGTCAACTCTCACAATGATGGTAGTGTTTGTGGTTCTTAGACTTGAAATCATTGCAATTAAGTGCTGATTTGTTGATCAACTCGATAGACCAAACCTTGATGAAATTTCACTAGAATCCAAAGGTTGGATGAGCCAAACGGTCTCAAGACTGTTTGGAGCTCATACAAACGATCTAAAGACCGTTTGGTGGTCAACCAAGACCGTTTGGAGGTCTAGGGTTGAGTATGGTTAGGTGTTTGAAGGTCTAAAGGTACCAAGCTGATATACAATGCAATGCTGATTTGGTGATCAATCCCATGATCCAAACCTTAATTGGATGGCTTGGATTTGAGTGATTTGATGGGAAAACGGTCTCAAGACCATTTGGAGGTCATCCAAACGACCTCAAGACCGTTTGGGGTCAGGTCATACCCAATTTGGATGATGGTTCAAAAGTTTCAAAGTAAACAATCTTGCATTGATGAGTGTTGTTGAATCATCGATTCTAAACCCTAATTCAATTGATTCAAACCCTAATTGATGACTAATTGAGGGTTAATTGAGGGTCAAATCAGGTGAAGGTTGACCTATTTAACTCAATTGAAGTATGAGGATAGGTCCAATTGGTGATTGGTTCCATGAATTCAATGATTGAAGGAATCAACATTGGAAACCCTAATCCAATTTGATTGGTTGAGTCCATATCTGGTCCATGCGGTTTTGAGGAGGTTTGGACCAAACGGTCTCAAGACCATTTGAGACTAAACGGTCCCAAACCATTTGAAGACCAAAGACCATTCAGTTTCAAAATTGTTTGGTGATGAAACCTCAAAAACCGATTGAAGGTTGTTGGTAATTTAATCACTTGGTAATTGAAGGTAATGATAGTTCCAATAATCCTATGATGGTTAGTGATGATAACCAATGAAGGTACAAAGGTTGAAACCCTAATAGTACCTAAATGATTAGTGCCAATTAAGGGATGAACCTTAATCGCTTATAGGATCAATGACTTGATAATCATAGTTGTATGTACTCAGCTGAAGGGTGATATGACCTAATCAAGTTGAGAAGTTGATAGCATGAATTCATACATGAATATGATTCATGTGGTGATTAAGGGTTGTGATCCTTAAGTAAAGAGATCATGAAACCCTAAACATGAACATAAACCCTAATTGACAGGGTTATTGAACTCAAATCATAGTTGAGGGAGTATCCATGTAAATCCATAGTTGAGGGTGTATCCATGTGAAAACCTAGTTGAGGGAGTATCCATGTGATACCCTAACTGAGGGTGCATCCATGTGAAACCCTAAATGAGAGTGATTTCATGAGAAACCCTAATTGGAAATTGTGGGCTTCGATCTCCAAACCACGAAATAATCACGATTTAAACTTGAGCGGAAGCAATCGATAATCAGCGGAAGACAAAAATCACGGGAAATTAAAACTTTTCGAGATAAGAGCTTGAAACCACAAACCTTTTCCATAGAAAAAGGATTTAAACTGTATACATCTCTGTCAAATTACTTCTTGAGTAATTATATACAACATGATACAAAATCTCAAGAACTCATGACCAAAACACTCCAAGTCCTGAGAGTACAGAGGACACATAGGACTGACTCTAACTACACCACATAGCAGGCTGAATCTCCACCTGAGATTTACTACTGCTCCTGGTGCTACTGCTGCTGGGATTGGTCACCTTTAGACCGGTTCCTCCGTCTTCGACGACCACCTAAAAAGTTGAAGTCTACGGGGTGAGACAATTATACATAATTGCCCCAGCGAGAGTTATAACTCTCCACTAGAAGCTTTATAAGAAAACAAAGAATAACTTAAGCAGTAAAAGCTTTCAAAGCATTCATTAGCAGTTTTGATAATAAGCAAGAGTTCAACATTTATGAAACATGAAGAACATATACTTTATCCAGTGTAACATCAATCAAGTAATACTACGCTATTGATTATGTTTTTCAAACATTATTATGCCCTGTGGAGATGAGGTATACCACTCATACTCCAACTGATCGCTAAGAAGTCACATCAGTATCATACATAGGTCATTAGAAGAGCCGGATTCTTATGACCTCATCTTCCTTAGTCAGTTAGAGGATTGTTTGCAGGACATCTGGCAGGACGTCTGCTATTTATAGCTCACCAGGGTAAACTGGACCTTCGCTATGTTTTTAGAGTTACAGTGGCATTCTGTACTCTCTTCGTCATCGGAAGATTTCTTGATTATCTTTCACCGATGCGGTGTTTGTGTTTACTTTGGGAGAATAGTGATACATCTCACCTTTTTGGGTTTGTAGTGAAGGTTTGACGGACTATAAAAATCTACATCAATTCCTACACTAGGATGTAAGGTTCTACACATCCATATACCCCACATACTCAAAAGTATGTGATCCAGGAGTTCCCTTGGGAAAACCTGTTTCACCATCATTTAAACTCTGACAATGATGGATCTATGATTAGGGCTCTACATTACACTTGATTAGTTAGGTACATTCAGTATTCTTTTAACATCATACATGGTTCTTCAAACAATAACATTAGCATAACAGCTATAAATGAGAATACTAAAATGTAGCAAGCCTAACCCTTTTCAATCATCAGTTCTCAATCATTTCACCACAAGTCATCTGTTAAGCATGACCTTGATGGTATTTATGGCTCTTACAACCCATAAATCTCAATAGATGTCACTAGCAGTGCATCAAGATATTTCACTTATTCATAAAGCTTAAGACATGCTTTCAATGAATATAGTATTATAATCCATACCTGGATATGATCATCATCTCATAACAACCTGCAAGGTTAATTCAACTGGTAATAGTAAACAATTCATCAATCAGGGTTTACTTATTCATCTTTCATGTCACCACCCTAGAATTAGGGTTTACTATTCACTCCATGGTGAATTGTACTCATTACATCATCATGTATGAGAAACATCATCATTAAAGCTCTTAAGTAAGATTAAGATTCACTAGTTATCATAATTAGGGTTTCCATGATCTCACATAGGTGGATCATTCCCTACTCATGTACATTCATGTGTATTGAAAGTATCTTACTTAAGTTTCCACCATAAAAGGGGTACTTTCTCTCTCTTAGGATACTTTCTCTCTCCTCTTACTAGTAGATGGTGATAACACCACTCTAGATCAGGTTGGGTTAAGTCCTCATTGACTAACATAAGCCAAAACATCACTATCATGTGATTAGGGTTTGATTAAAACAAGGTTTTACTCCATTAAACCCCTCAAGGGTATTTTGGTAATTTACCTCATGATCACCATCATGGGTAAACTCATTAATCACTTAGTCCCTTAATGACCTAGGTTACCATTAGGGTTTAGATTAGATCATCATTGAATCAATTACATCATCAATTGATTAAGTACAAACCACCTTGAACACCTTCAAACAGTTTCAACCTTCAACCACCAAACGGTCTTGAGACCGTTTGCCCTCAAACGGTCTTGAGACCGTTTGGGTGCGTTGACCGTTTTGACTTTCAAACCGTTTGAAGCTCATGCGGTTTGAAACCGTTTGATCAAATCAACTTGAGATCGATTGGACCAAACGACCTTGAGATCGTTTGAGCCCAAACGGTCTTGAGACCGTTTGGTCCAAATGGGCTCAAACCGTTTGGACCTCCAAAGTGGTTCAAAAGTTACAATTAGTCATGGTTAAGTATGTTGAAGCCCTCAATTGGCCAAAGCCATATTAACCACTTATAAATTGAGTCAATTAGGATGAACCTCAATCACTTGGACACCAAATTAACCCTCAATTGAAAGTCAATTAGGGTTAAGTCCATCTCAATTAGGGTTTCAAATCGGATGGTCATTAATATTCAACAATGTGAATCAATTCAAGGTTGAACCTATCAATTGACCTCCAATTGGGCCCAAACTTGGCCCAAACGGTCTTGAGATCGTTTGGATGACCTCCAAACGGTCTTGAGACCGTTTGCCCAAAGTTTGACCAAAAACCAAGTCGGTTGGTTTAGGGTTGAACTCCAATTAGGTCTAAAAAATCAGCATTTTTATCAATTCATCAACTTATTACAATTGGACCTTCAAACCATTAGATTATCTCAACCCTAGACCTCCAAACGGTCTTGGGTTGTGCCCAAACGGTCTTGAGACCGTTTGGAAGGACCCCCAAATGGTCTTGAGACCGTTTGAGTCATTCAACCCAAAACTCAACAAGATCTATGCTTTAAAATAGTAATTTTAACCCGATTAGGGTTAGGATGTTGAAGTGCCTTCAACTCTCAATTGGTTAAGAATTAATCTTTGATTCTTTGCAGGAATAAAATTCAACATATTACCAACATACCCTCAAACGGTCGTCCCTTGGTCAACCCTATCAAATGGTCTTGAGACCGTTTCAATCCAAACGGTCTTGCAAGACCGTTTGAGAGCAAACGGTTTGAAACCGTTTGACCTTAAACGGTTTGCAACCGTTTGGACCAAAAGTGTGGCAACACATCCCATTATCACACAGATAACAAGGTGTTACGCAAAAACGTGCGGAAAACACCATAACCACAGATTATAAAAAACACGGGTTAATTAAAACTGATTGCAGAAAACTGATAAACTGTGAAACTATTACTTTCCAGTCCTCATCCTGCACAGAAACATGTCATATAAATATGTACATACACAAGATCTGACACGTGTCCACAGCTCAGGAACAGCTGTCCATCCATCACATGAGTTCACCACCTGTTCATATATACATAAAGGCCCACATCCGGCCAACAGCAGGATATACAGATATCATCGAACGATCTTCATGAAACATCGTCAAAACACTGCCAAGGACCTGAGAGTACAGGGATGACTCTAAACTCTACTACAAAACATCCAAAACAGCAGCATGTCCAACGCTTGCCTTCTACTGCTCATTAAGCTGCTCGTCCGCAACACCACAACCATGACCACGTCTACCTCGACCACCTAAAAAGGGTGTAAACCAGCAGAGTGAGACAATTGAACAATTGTCCCAGCGGGAAACATAGCTCCCTACCACAACTATAGAACCTCAGCAAGATAAACAATTACAACAATTATAATATGAGCAGATATATCGGAAGCAGTTGTATATATAGCAAGATCATTCTTACCGGCAAGCATACCAGCTGTACCAAAGCATATAACCAGATGTCTTTCAAAGGAACATGATTATCAAGATAAGATATATCACTATGTAGCAGGATTATTAGAACAGGGTATAATGTCACATAACCTGATTACCAAGATAAGACAGATTGCCACATAACTTGCAAGGTATAACAGAAATATTACACAAACAAGGCCTCAACCAATGTTTCGTGTTCGATATGATCAGTAAACACTAAACGACTGTATTACATTTTATTATGCCCTGAGGATTTGAACCGTACCGTTCAAGTCCAACCTTTGGTTACGAAACCCAAGCCGGTGCCATACAAGGTCAATGGAAGAGCCGGACTCCACGAACTCCCACCTCATGGTCAGTACATGAGTACAACACAAGTAGGACCGCAGTCACATGCTGAAGTGGTCTAAGCCACAGGGTTAGCTCCATAGGCTACCCATTCTCTAGCCCGCCTTGGTACAGGTCACGACGCTAGTAAAAATGAGCCACAGGCCTGATCACCGTGCTCTGAGCCATGAACGCATTCATGCTCCATACATCACATATCCTGAGCCATGGGCCTATTCACCATGCTCTACATACATATCTGAGTCTGCAACTGAAGTTACACTCTTACCTCCTCATTTTCAGGCTAGGAGCAACCTACACATATTCAACAATATGCGCTTCCAGGTTAACCCGTAGGAAAACCTGTTTCACCATCACCAATTCCTGACGATGATGGATCTATGGCCAGGGCAAACTACATGATATATTTCACTGTGATTAATTAGTAACTTTTAGATGGATTGCAGGATTCAACCAAGGTGTATAACATGCAAGATATAACAGAAAGTAAAGAACATTATATTAGGATCTGATCACATCAACCTGATCCATCTCAAGGATCCAACATCACATGTTACCACTTGGCCTCTTGCCAACCATCCAGATCCATCTCAAGGATCATCACATACCACGGGGTCTCAATCCTTCATCATGTACTGTCACTGCCTCTTAAGGCCCACATCATCATCATGGAATCAACACATCACATACATAATCTTATAGAGCAATTATCAAAATACTGTTACTCATTACATATGTCACATAGCCCTTTCATGGCTAAGTCATCACCTGCATGGTTAGGGTACACAATAATCATAGATTCAACATAAGGAATATGCTCACTATCATGAAATATCATTCAAGATA
Organism: Alisma plantago-aquatica; assembly: GCA_963693085.1. Taxonomy (NCBI): domain Eukaryota; kingdom Viridiplantae; phylum Streptophyta; class Magnoliopsida; order Alismatales; family Alismataceae; genus Alisma; species Alisma plantago-aquatica. Next base: position 537,237,703 of record OY856411.1, on the reverse strand, counting down.
ACCTACTTATCAATATGACACTTATTTGGTAACCGAGTATGTTAAGTACATCATTAACAAACCATACTGATGCTTACCCTTATCTCAAGATTATACAAACAATCAGGGTATATGGAGATCATGTTATGTATACAAAACTAACACTATTATTACCAAGGTCATTACTATGCCATCAACTGTTGTCATCTGTATCATGAAGCAACCTTTAACATAACTGTCACTTAGCATCATTATTACCAACATTATGATCATTAAACAGACTACTAGAGTAGTTATCATCATTCTCATTATCATTAACAATTAAGCATAACAGGTCACATCATGCATCTATTACATGAGGGCTATCATCATATACATTACTATCATTAGCATCCTTATTATATGTAAGGCATCGTATTTCATATTGAAAGTATCACAAACACCACCATCGTTTAATTAGTTAATGAATAAGCATCCACTTCCATCACATGAGGGACCGTCACCAAAGAAACTCATACCCTCACTATAGCCTCACAACCCTCATCTAAAACCTATCATCCAACATGGGTATCGGCCAACCTCACTAACCCTATCGACCATCACCCACTACTACCCTATCGGCCAACACACTCTACTAACCCTATCGACCATCACACTCATGCACATAGGGTAGGGTATCGCCCAACATGGCTATCATCCATCATGGTATCGGCCATCATGGTATCGGCCATCATGGTATCGGCCATCACGGCACATAGCCTATCGTCCAACATGGCACTACTTGGCCCTATCGTCCACCACATGGACAAGGAGATAACTCAACACAAGAGCACCCATTCTATCGTCCAACTCAAGGACATGTCGCCCAACACCATCAGACCTTATCGCCCAACAAGAGAGAGAGAGAGAGAGAGTATCGCCCATCTCCAAGGGTACTCACCATATCGGCCAACAAACCCTAGCTCACCCTATCTCCCAACTCAAGGGCAAGAGTATCGGCCAACCTAAAGGACTCATCATGTCGCCCAACACCAGCTACCATATCGTCCACCAAGGGGAACACCATGTCGTCCAACTCAAAACAAGGTGTTGCTCAACCCCAGGAACCATATCGCCCAACATGGTCACCATGTCGGCCAACATCCATACTAGGTCAACCTATCGTCCAACCCAAGAGGAAGGGTGTTGCCCAACACCAAGAACACTGATATCGTTCAACTTAGGGGCAAGTGTGTCTCCCAACACACTCACAAGGAAGGGGTATCGCCCAACCCTAGGTCATCTTCAACCTTCAACACAAGGAAGCCCCAAACCCTAGAAAGCAAAGGTATACAAAGGAACCCTAAAACCCTAGAGGGGGATATCGGCCACTAAAGAACATAAGCAAGATGCTCAAGCAAGGAACTAAGCTAGTCTACTAACATGTAACAAGGTTAAAGATAGAGGTAAGAGAGTTAGGGTTAGAAACTATGCAACCCGCCTTAAGCTCCAAGCTCCAAGGAAGAAGAAGAGCTCCAAGCTCCAAAGCACTTCAGGGTCCAAAGCTGTCGTCCACCAAGCTGCTCCAGGAAGGTGTATCGGCCACCACTTCAGCTCCAAGGAAGTGTATCGGCCAACACAAGCTAGATGGAGAGGAATATCATGCACTCAAGGTGGAGGAGAGACCAAAGGACCAAAGGAGACTAAGGCAAGGAGAAGAGCTACCTATATAGGAGGGAAGGGAGGAGAAACCAAGGTACAACCATGCTATGTGTCGTCCACCTAAGGGACACATGTCCACCAACTCAAGCCACCTCTCATGCAAGCCATAAGGCACTTGTCCAAGATGTGCACCATGTGTCCACCAACCAAGCCAAGCCATCTGGGCGACACAACAAGAGCTACTGGGCGACACACCAAGCAAGTGGGCGACACACCAAGCAACTGGGCGACACAAGGCTCAAGCAAGCCCAAACAAGGAACTCTAAGGCCCAAACAAGCTCAACTCAGGCCCAAAGGACTCAAACAACAAGCCCAAGCCTTCCTCTCAACCCTAGAGGAAGCAAAGAGGGAAAACATCTCACAAGATGGCAAACTTGCTCACAAAACCCTAAACTTGGGTTATTTGCAAGTAGCCCCTCAAACTCTCAACAAAGCACAACAAAACCCTAATCACCACTAAAGGTGATTAGCAAGCACCAAAGCACCAAGATCAAGCAAAACATACAGGGTAAACCCTAAACACAGGTCAGGGTCCTTACAGCCATAAACCTCTACAAAGGGATTTCGTCCCCGAAATCCGAAGAGAAAAGCGAGGGATACTTCCTCCTCATCTCTTCCTCGAGATCCCACGTGGCTTCCTCAATGCCACGGTGATGCCAAAGGACCTTCACAAGAACCATATCCTTTCTCTTCAGCTTCTTGACTCTTCTGTCAAGGATCATCATAGGACCCTCTTCATAAGTCACATCTTTGTCAAGCTCAACTTCAACTGGTTGTATCACTGTTCCTGTATCCGGATGACTTTTCTTCAGCGTACTGACATGGAACACTGGATGTAACCTGTGCAACTCTGGAGGCAATTCTAACTCGTAAGCCACCTTGCCAACACGTGCTAAGACTGGGTAAGGCCCCATATATCTGGGAGCTAACTTACCTTTCCGTCCAAACCTCAGCACACCTTTCCACGGAGAGACTTTAAGATACACCTTGTCTCCCACCTGGAACTCCAAGGGTCGTCGGTGATTGTCTGCATAAGACTTCTGCCTGTCTTGTGCCGCTTTCAACTGTTGTTGTATCACCTTGATCTTTTCTGTCGTTTGCTGTACTAACTCAGGGCCCAAAAGCTGATATTCACCTGATTCATACCAACACAAAGGAGATCTGCACTTCCTCCCATACAAAGCCTCATAGGGAGCCATGTCAATGCTCCGCTGATAGCTATTGTTGTAGGCAAACTCTATCAAACTGAGATGTACGTCCCAACTGCCTAGGAACTACAAAACACAAGCACGAAGAAGATCCTCCAAAGTCTGAATAGTCCTCTCAGACTGTCCATCTGTCTGCGGGTGGAAAGCGGTACTGAACTTCAACTGCGTTCCCATCGCCCTGTGCAACTGTTCCCAAAAACGACTTGTAAACTGAGGACCTCTATCAGAAACTATCGTTGCTGGCACACCATGCAAACGATCTATCTCATCCACATATACTCGAGCGAGCTTTTCAGCTGTATACGTGGTCTTCACAGGTAAGAAATGGGCAGACTTCGTCAATCTGTCCACTATCACCCAAATGGAATCATGATTCCTAGTTGTCCTGGGTAGACCAACTACAAAATCCATGGTTATATGATCCCATTTCCACTGTGGTATAGGCAAAGGTTGCAATGTACCTGCCGACTTTTGATGCTCAGCCTTGACTTGCTGACACACCGCACACCTAGCCACAAACTCAGCTACATCTTTCTTCAAGCCGGGCCACCAGTACAAGTCCTTCAGACTATGATACATCTTGGTGACGCCTGGATGCATAGCATACATCGACGTGTGTGCTTCCTCGAGCACCAACTTCCTCAGATTATCAGCATCTGGAACCACCATCCTTTTATGATAGCAAACCACTCCATCCTCGGACTCATGGAACCCATCACGCTTTTTGCTGCCAAACTCTGATCTGATTAGCTGTACTGTATCATCCATTTGCTGTGCATCCTTGATCTACTGTCTCAACGTGGGATTGATTTGCATCTGTGCTAAAAGTCCAGCTAACGAGGAAACCTCCATCTGTACGTTCATCTGCCGTAAGGAGACTAACATGTCCCGCCTATGGCATACCAAAGAACTCATCTGTGCCTTCTTGGGAGTAGAAGACTTTCTGCTAAGCGCGTCTGCTACCACATTCGCCTTACCAGGATGATACTCGATAGTGCAATCATAATCATTGATCAACTCCATCCACCGACGCTGTCGCATGTTCAACTCTTGTTGTGAGAAGATGTACTTCAGATTCTTGTGATCTGTAAAGATCTGACACACTTCCCCATAAAGATAGTGTCTCCAAATCTTTAACGCATGAACCACTGCTGCCAGCTCCAAGTCATGGGTTGGATAGTTCTCCTCGTGTTTCTTAAGCTGTCGCGAAGAAAAAGAAACCACATGATCTTCCTGCATCAGCACACAACCCAAACCTTTCTTGGACGCATCACAGAAAACAACATATCCTTTTCCAGATTCTGGCAAGATCAACACTGGAGCACTGGTTAGCTTTTCCTTCAAACTTTGGAAAGCTTGCTGACATCGATCATTCCAAATAAAAGGTACATCCTTCCTGGTCAACTTCGTCATCGGTAGAGCTATCGAACTGAAGTCCTTGATAAACCTCCGGTAGTATCCTGCTAGGCCAAGGAAACTAGGAACTTCCGTCGGCGTCTTCGGCTGTTCCCAATCCACAATGGATTCCACTTTCTTCGGATCTACTTTGACTCCTTCAGCATATATCACATGACCTAAGAAAGTCACTTCATCCAACCAGAACTCACACTTACTAAACTTAGCATACAACTGATGTTGACGAAGGAGAGTCAACGCTTGACGAAGATGTTGCTCATTCTCTAGCCGATTCCGACTATAGATCAAGATGTCGTCTATAAAAACTACAACAAACTGATCTAAGAACGGACGAAACACTCTGTTCATCAGGTCCATGAAAGCAGTAGGTGCATTGGTTAATCCAAACGGCATAACCACAAACTCAAAATGACCATACCTCGTCCTAAAAGCTGACTTTGGTATGTCATCCGCCTTTATCCTTAACTGATGATATCCAGACAGTAGATCGATCTTCGAAAACACTGTAGCACAACGCAACTGATCGAACAGGTCATCTATCCTCGACAATGGGTACTTATTCTTGATCGTGACCTTGTTCAACTGTCGGTAGTCTATACACAACCGCATCGAACCATCCTTCTTCTTAACGAACAACACGGGAGCACCCCAAGGTGACGTGCTCGGTCTGATGAAACCTTTCTCCAACAACTCTTGTAACTGCTTCTTCAACTCTACCATCTCTGCTGGAGCCATCCTATAAGGTGTCTGTGCAATCGGCTGCGTTCCCGGAACCAGATTGATCTCAAAATCGATCTCTCGGGGTGGAGGAACACCAGGAAACTCCTCGGGAAACACATCTGCAAACTCTCAGACTACTGACACTTCTTCAAGGTTAAGGCCTTTTGCCTTGGTATCCACAACGGTATCCACAACGTGAGCTAAGAACGCCTCACATCCTTGTCGCAACAACCTATCTACCACCATAGCTGACACCAGACACGTCGGAAGAATCTTCCTATCTCCCTGGAAGATCCACTTCTCTCCAGCAACATCAAACACTGCCTGCTTGGAACCATAGTCCAAGACAACCTTATACTTCTCTAAGGTATCCATCCCAAGGATAACATAGAAACCATGCATATCAAGTGGTATGAGATCCACCTGAATGCTGTGTCTCGAAAAAGACAAAACACAAGATGGACACTCTTCTCGAAGCAAAGAGGAACCATCAAGAGGGGTTTCGAGCAACAAGCTATCCTTCTTACAACTAACAGGTAGATGACAGTTTTCAAGCATACTATAGGCGATAAAAGAGTGTGTAGCACCTGGGTCAACCAGAACAGATATAAAGCAAGAAGAAGACATATCAGAATGAAATAACTCCATCTGACCTGTCACCACTCGCGGGTTGACTATCGCCTCCGGCTGATTCATGGCATAGAATCGAGCCGTAGCTTGCTGTCCACGACCTCTGCTCCCTTGAGCAGACGATCCAGCTTGAGACGCTTGACCACGTCCTCGTCCTCTGCTACCACTCGGATGTGGTCTCTCAGACTTCTGGAAACTCTGCCTCGGTTGCTGCGTCACTTCAACATCTCTATTCGGGCAATTGAACTTCCAATGCCCGACTTGTCCACAGAGATGACATGCTCTATTGTCAACTCGTGGCCTAGATGGCCCTGTCACTGCCACCGAAGCTGAGCTGTGCACCTTAGATGGTGAAGAAACATAACCTTTTCCCTTACTCGGAGACCACTGAGATGGTACACCATCACTTCTCATCACTGACGGTGCTGAAAACCTGGGTTTCTTGAAGCCACCAAACCTTCGTCCTTGAAACTGAGCAGGTCTTTTAAGAGACACCGACTCTCTTTTCTCCCTTACTGTCCTCTCGATCCGTCGAACTGATTCCACAAACGTAGCAAACCGCTCTCGGTTTTCCAGCTCAGACACAGGGGTTGTCAACTCAGCACTCAAACCCTTCTCGAAATGTGTGATCCGTTCATCATCTATCGCCGCCATGTGAGGACAGAACCTCAACAGATCCATAAACTTAGCTTCATACTCGGTGATGTTCATCGTTCCTTGCCGCAGCTTCTCAAACTGACTGATCTTCTCATCCAGGTACGTCTTCGGAAAGTATCTGGTGACGAACTCGCGTCGAAACACTTCCCAACAGATCACCTCACCAGGCCGCTTCTCTTCCTCGATGGTCCACCAGTGACCAGCACTACCCTTCAAAAGGTAGACAACATGCTTTACTTTGTCTGCTTCGGGGATGTCGAGGATCCGGAAAGCCTTTTCAAGACTCGTCAGCCATAGATTTGCATCCGCTGGATCAGCCGTTCCATTATAATCCGAAGCTCCGACTCGGCGAAGCCGCTCAAAGGTCTTCCCAATACCTGATGCTTCTCCATGGGGAACCTGTGCTCGTGGAGGAGGCACTGGAAATCGCTCAACCATGAGATTCATCGTAGCCATTAACTGCCCCATAAGCTGTTGGTAGGCAGGGTGTTCAAGTATGGCTGGGTCAGGTTGGGGGACCTCAGGCACCCGATCTTCATGTGCCTGTCTATCTGCTCCATCAACCGATGCAGCATCACTATACTCAGGAGCATGTTCTTCATGGTTTCCAGACATCTTGGCTTTTCTCCCGCTGAGGGCAGAAGATTTTTGTACGATTAACCTGGAAAACTCATAAGAACAGACTCAACCTAGTCCTAGATCCCTGTAGACTCAGCGAACCTAGAGCTCTGATACCAAAACTTGTGGCAACACATCCCATTATCACACAGATAACGAGGTGTTACGCAAAAACGTGCGGAAAACACCATAACCACAAATTATCAAAAACACGGGTTAATTAAAACCGATTGCGGAAAACTGATAAACTGTGAAACTATTACTTTCCAGTCCTCATCTTGCACAGAAACATGTCATATAAATATGTACATACACAAGATCTGACACGTGTCCACAGCTCAGGAACATCTGTCCATCCATCACATGAGTTCACCACCTGTTCATATATACATAAAGGCCCACATCCGGACAACAACAGGATATAGAGATATCATCGAACGATCTTCGTGAAACATCATCAAAACACTGCCAAGGACCTGAGAGTACAGGGATGACTCTAGACTCTACTACAAAACATCCAAAACAGCAGCATGTCCAACGCTTGCCTTCTACTGCTCCTCAAGCTGCTCGTCCGCAACACCACAACCACGACCACGTCTACCTCGACCACCTAAAAAGGGTGTAAACCAGCGGAGTGAGACAATTGAACAATTGTCCCAGCGGGAAACATAGCTCCCTACCGCAACTATAGAACCTCAGCAAGATAAACTATTACAACAATTATAATATGAGCAGATATATCGGAAGCAGTTATATATATATAGCAAGATCATTCTTACCGGCAAGCATACCAGCTGTACCAAAGCATATAAGCAGATGTATTTCAAAGGAACATGATTATCAAGATAAGATATATCACTATGTAGCAGGATTATTAGAACAGGGTATAATGTCACATAACCTGATTATCAAGATAAGACAGATTGCCACATAACTTGCAAGGTATAACAGAAATATTACACAAACAAGGCCTCAACCAATGTTTCGTGTTCGATATGATCAGTAAATACTAAACGGCTGTATTACGTTTTATTATGCCCTGAGGATTTGAACCGTACCGTTCAAGTCCAACCTTTGGTTACGAAACCCAAGCCGGTGCCATACAAGGTCAATGGAAGAGCCGGACTCCACGACCTCCCACCTCATGGTCAGTACATGAGTACAACACAAGCAGGATCGCAGTCACATGCTGAAGTGGTCTAAGCCACAGGGTTAGCTCCATAGGCTACCCATTCTCTAGCCCGCCTTGGTAGAGGTCACGACGCTAGTAAAACTGAGCCACGGGCCTGATCACCGTGCTCTGAGCCATGAATGCATTCATGCTCCATACATCACATATCCTGAGCCATGGGCCTGTTCACCATGCTCTACACACATATCTGAGTCTGCAACTGAAGTTACGCTCTTACCTCCTCATTTTCAGGCTAGGAGCAACCTACACATATTCAACAATATGCGCTTCCACGTTAACCTGTAGGAAAACCTGTTTCACCATCACCAAGTCCTGACGATGATGGATCTATGGCCAGGGCAAACTACATGATATATTTCACTGTGATTAATTAGTATCTTTTAGATGGATTGCAGGATTCAACCAAGGTGTATAACATGCAAGATATAACAGAAAGTAAAGAACATTATATTAGGATCTGATCACATCAACCTGATCCATCTCAAGGATCCAACATCACATGTTACCACTTGGCCTCTTGCCAACCATCCAGATCCATCTCAAGGATCATCACATACCACGGGGTCTCAATCCTTCATTATGTACTGTCACTGCCTCTTAAGGCCCACATCATCATCATGGAATCAACACATCACATACATAATCTTATAGAGCAATTATCAAAATACTGTTACTCATTGCATATGTCACATAGCCCTTTCATGGCTAAGTCATCACCTGCATGGTTAGGGTACACAATAATCATAGATTCAACATAAGGAATATGCTCACTATCATGAAATATCATTCAAGATAACCTACTTATCAATATGACACTTATTTGGTAACCGAGTATGTTAAGTACATCATTAACAAACCATACTGATGCTTACCCGTATCTCAAGATTATACAAACAATCAGGGTATATGGAGATCATGTTATGTATACAAAACTAACACTATTATTACCAAGGTCATTACTATGCCATCAACTGTTGTCATCTGTATCATGAAGCAACCTTTAACATAACTGTCACTTAGCATCATTATTACCAACATTATGATCATTAAACAGACTACTAGAGTAGTTATCGTCATTCTCATTATCATTAACAATTAAGCATAACAGGTCACATCATGCATCTATTACATGAGGGCTATCATCATATACATTACTATCATTAGCATCCTTATTATATGTAAGGCATCGTATTACATATTGAAAGTATCACAAACACCACCATCGTTTAATTAGTTAATGAATAAGCATCCACTTCCATCACATGAGGGACCATCACCAAAGAAACTCATACCCTCACTATAGCCTCACAACCCTCATCTAAAACCTATCATCCAACATGGGTATCGGCCAACCTCACTAACCCTATCGACCATCACCCACTACTACCCTATCGGCCAACACACTCTACTAACCCTATCGACCATCACACTCATGCACATAGGGTAGGGTATCGCCCAACATGGCTATCGGCCATCATGGTATCGGCCATCATGGTATCGACCATCATGGTATCGGCCATCAGGGCACATAGCCTATCGTCCAACATGGCACTACTTGGCCCTATCGTCCACCACATGGACAAGGAGATAACTCAACACAAGAGCACCCATTCTATCGTCCAACTCAAGGACATACATGTCGCCCAACACCATCAGACCTTATCACCCAACAAAAGAGAGAGAGAGAGAGAGAGTATCGCCCATCTCCAAGGGTACTCACCATATCGGCCAACAAACCCTAGCTCACCCTATCGCCCAACTCAAGGGCAAGAGTATCAGCCAACCTAAAGGACTCATCATGTCGCCCAACACCAGCTACCATATCGTCCACCAAGGGGAACACCATGTCGTCCAACTCAAAACAAGGTGTTTCTCAACCCCAGGAACCATATCGCCCAACATGGTCACCATGTCGGCCAACATCCATACTAGGTCAACCTATCGTCCAACCCAAGAGGAAGGGTGTTGCCCAACACCAAGAACACTGATATTGTTCAACTTAGGGGCAAGTGTGTCGCCCAACACACTCACAAGGAAGGGGTATCGCCCAACCCTAGGTCATCTTCAACCTTCAACACAAGGAAGCCCCAAACCCTAGAAAGCAAAGGTATACAAAGGAACCCTAAAACCCTAGAGGGGGATATCGGCCACTAAAGAACATAAGCAAGATGCTCAAGCAAGGAACTAAGCTAGTCTACTAACATGTAACAATGTTAAAGCTAGAGGTAAGAGAGTTAGTGTTAGAAACTATGCAACCCGCCTTAAGCTCCAAGCTCCAAGGAAGAAGAAGAGCTCCAAGCTCCAAAGCACTTCAGGGTTCAAAGCTGTCATCCACCAAGCTGCTCCAGGAAGGTGTATCGGCCACCACTTCAGCTCCAAGGAAGTGTATCGGCCAACACAAGCTAGATGGAGAGGAATATCGTGCACTCAAGGTGGAGGAGAGACCAAAGGACCAAAGGAGACTAAGGCAAGGAGAAGAGCTACCTATATAGGAGGGAAGGGAGGAGAAACCAAGGTACAACCATGCTATGTGTCATCCACCTAAGGGACACATGTCCACCAACTCAAGCCACCTCTCATGCAAGCCATAAGGCACTTGTCCAAGATGTGCACCATGTGTCCACCAACCAAGCCAAGCCATATGGGCGACACAACAAGAGCTACTGGGCGACACACCAAGCAACTGGGCGACACACCAAGCAACTGGGCGACACAAGGCTTAAGCAAGCCCAAACAAGGAACTCCAAGGCCCAAACAAGCTCAACTCAGGCCCAAAGGACTCAAACAACAAGCCCAAGCCTTCCTCTCAACCCTAGGGGAAGCAAAGAGGGAAAACATCTCACAAGATGGCAAACTTGCTCACAAAACCCTAAACTTGGGTTATTTGCAAGTAGCCCCTCGAACTCTCAACAAAGCACAACCAAACCCTAATCACCACTAAAGGTGATTAGCAAGCACCAAAGCACCAAGATCAAGCAAAACAAATAGGGTAAACCCTAAACGCAGGTCAGGGTCCTTACAAAAAGGGTCCAAGGTCGTTTGATAAAGTAGCATAGGAATTCACGCCCATCATCTTCAACCTTGGTTAAGGTCGGTTATTCCACCATTTTGCTTGCAAAAGTGCAAGGAAGAAGGGAGGTAAAAGAAGAAGTATCATGCTAATTTGCAAGAACTAAGTATACATATAAAGCAAAGAGTTTAGAGTTATAAAACCCGCCTAAAGGTCGTTCCTTGAGCTCCAAGCTTTCAAGCTCCAAGCTTTAATGGCGTCTTTGAGCTCCACAGGTTCGGCCAAGGTGAATTCTCCAAGGAAACGTTGGAAAGGAAAGGCTAGAAAGATAGAGCTAGGTGAGCTAGCCATGAATCTAACCTTGAAAATGAGTTTCCTCCATGAATTCAAGCAAAAGGGATGATCTAAACTTACCTAGAACCCTTGGTCGTCCCTCTCTGCTCTAGAGCTAGCATTGGTCGGTTGAGAAAGAAGAGAAGAAGTGAAGGAAATGAAAGGTTCGTTCACTTGTTACAAGGAAAGGGCTTATATACTTTAGGCCTTTTTACACCATAAGGACCTCTAAGGTATGGAATTTACATCTAAGTACCCCCTTGCTCAAGGCACGTCCAAAATCATCTAAACTTATGCAAAGCTCATGAAATCTCAAGATCTAAGGGTAAAGAAAGCCAACTTTCAACTAAGGTACATATATGAAAGGTTTCCATACCCATATTAGGTGATTTTTACCACAAGGATCATTTTTCTTATCTATTTATTCATTGACGTCCCCTTTTCATCATTTCTACTCTAAATGATGGAAAAAGTTATAAAAGATGTTCTAGAAAGTGAATTTTACAAATTACACCCCTCAATTTGGGTAAATTGCACTTTACTCCAAATTAGGGTTTTTAAGCACAAGGATCATTCCACAAGCTGCATCTTGATGCCCAAGCTTGGAAAATCCTTCTTACTTCATCATATTTACTCATATGATGTCTTATTATCATAAGAACATCTTAACCTGTGAACATTGCAAGTTAACCCCTTTAACTGGGTAATTTTCACATAGGTCCCTGCACTACAAAACAATGCTACAACTTTACATATAAAGGGGCAAAATTGAAAGTAAATGTTCCTGAGGAACTTAATTACATGCCAGGGAGTATTCACAAGTATATAATTACATATTTAGTCAAAACTTCTAGGGTCAGGTTATAACCCAGGTCAGGGATGTTACAAATTATCCACCCCTTCACAAGGATTTCATCCTCGAAATCGATAAAACGTATTAGGAGAAAAGAGCAGGGTATTTCCTTCTTATCTCATCCTCTAGTTCCCAAGTGGCTTCTTCAACACCACGATGGTTCCAGAGGACTTTCACGAGGCTTATATCTTTCTTCTTTAACTTTTTAGTTCTGTTATCAAGGATTGACACTGGTCCCTCCTCATATGTTACATCATCATTTAATTCTACTTCCATTAGTTGTAGAACTGACTCGGTGTTTGGGTGACATTTCCTCAGCATGGAAATGTGAAACACAGGATGTAACTTCTGCAACTCTTGAGGCAACTCTAGTCTATAGGACACCTTTCCAACTCTCTCAACAATTGGATAAGGTCCCATAAATCTAGGAGCTAACTTTCCTTTTCTTCCAAAACGAAGGACTCCTTTCCAAGGTGAGACCTTGAGATACACTCTGTCTCCAACCTGGAACTCTAGGGGTCTACAACGTTTATCAGCATACGACTTCTGCCTATCCTGTGTAATCTTAAGCTGTTGCTGTATAACTTTAATCTTCTCTGTAGTTTGCAGCACAAGATCAGGACCTAACAACTGGTGCTCACCAGTCTCATACCAACACAAGGGTGATCTACAACGTCTACCATACAAAGCTTCATAGGGTGCCATATCAATACTATGTTGATAGCTATTGTTATAGGCAAACTCTATCAAGTTCAGATGTAGATCCCAATTCCCGGTAAACTGGAGAACACATGCTCTCAACAGGTCTTCCAAGGTCTGTATAGTCCTTTCCGACTGTCCATCAGTCTGTGGGTGAAAGGCTGTACTAAACCTTAGTTTGGTGCCTAAGGCTCTGTGTAACTGCTCCCAAAAGCGACTTGTAAATTGGGGACCTCTGTCAGAAACTATTGTGACAGGAACTCCGTGCAAACGCACTATCTCTTGTACATACAACTGTGATAACCTTTCAGCAGAATAGGTTGTTTTGACAGGTAGGAAATGTGCTGTCTTTGTCAACCTATCAACAACTACCCAAATGGAATCATGTCCTTTGTTTGTCCTAGGTAGGCCAACAACAAAGTCCATGGTCACATGGTCCCACTTCCATTGTGGTATGGGTAAGGGTTGCATTGTTCCTACAGGTTTCTGGTGCTCAGCCTTGACCTGCTGACACACAGAACACCTTAGAACAAACTCAGCTACATCCTTCTTCATCCCAGGCCACCAATACATATCCTTCAAGTTTCGATACATCTTGGTGCTCCCTGGATGCATGGCATACATTGAAGAATGAGCTTCCTCTAGAACTATCTTCCTCAGGTTATCTACATCAGGTACTATCATCCTCCCATGATAGCATGCCACCTGGTCATCTGAATCATGAAAACCTTCTTGCTTCTCACTACCATACGCGGATCTAAACTGCTGAACTGCAGCATCTACTTGTTGTGCCTCCTTTATCTGCTCTCTTAGGGTAGGTTTAATCTGCATCTCAGCTAACAAACCAACTAACAATGACACCTTCAACTGTACATTGTTTTGCCTTAAAGAGATAAGCATATCTCTCCTAAAGCATACTAAGGAACTTAGTTGTGCTCTATCCATGGTTGATGTTGCTGATTTCCTACTCAAGGCATCTGCAACCACATTGTACTTTCCCGGATGGTAATCAATTGTACAGTCGTAGTCCTTGATTAACTCCATCCAGCAACGTTGCCTCATGTTAAGTTCATGCTGAGAGAAGATATACTTAAGGTTCTTGTGGTCTGTGAAAATATGGAAGGTTTCTCCGTAGAGATAATGTCTCCAGATCTTCAAGGCATGGACCACAACAGCTAACTCTAGATCGTGTGTCGGATAATTCTCCTCGTGTTTCTTAAGCTGTCGGGAAGCAAAAGAAATCACTTGTTTATCCTGCATCAACACACATCCAAGTCCATTCTTGGAGGCATCACAGAAGACTACATATCCTTTTCTTTGTTTAGGTAGCACAAGCACAGGTGCACTTGTCAACCTTTCTTTCAACAACTGAAAAGACTGTTGACACTTATCACTCCAGGTAAAAGGAACATCTTTCCTGGTTAACTTGGTCAAAGGTAAGGCTATAGAACTGAAATTCTTAATAAACCTTCGATAATAACCAGCTAACCCCAAGAAACTTCTAATTTCCGTTGGTGTCTTCGGTTGTTCCCACTGTAGAACAGATTCCACCTTTGCAGGGTCAACACGAATTCCCGAGGCAGATATCACATGTCCAAGAAAAGATACCTCCGGCGGCCAGAACTCACACTTGCTAAATTTAGCGTATAGCTTGTGTTCTCGTAGTAAGGTCAGAGCTTGGCGAAGATGCTGCTCATGCTGCTGGGCATATTTACTATAAATCAGGATGTCATCTATAAAGACGACAACACACTGATCAAGGAAGGGTTGAAAGACTCTATTCATGAGTTCCATGAATGCAGCTGGTGCATTGGTTATTCCAAACGACATAACCGTGAACTCATAGTGACCATATCTTGTCCTAAAGGCAGACTTGGATATGTCACTGTCCTTAATGCGGAGTTGATGATATCCAGACCTTAAGTCTATCTTGGAAAAGACCGTTGCACCACGCAACTGGTCAAAAAGATCATCAATCCTCGGCAAAGGGTACTTGTTCTTTATTGTTACTTTATTGAGCTGTCTATAGTCAATGCACAACCGCATTGATCCATCTTTCTTTTTAACAAACAAAACTGGAGCACCCCAAGGTGAAGTGCTCGGTCGGATAAAACCTTTCTCAAGTAACTCTTGAAGCTGTTTCTTGAGTTCTGCCATTTCGACAGGTGCCATCCTATAAGGAGTCTGGGCTATAGGTTTTGTATCTGGGACTAAAATGATTTCAAAATCAATCTCCCGAGGTGGTGGTATACTAGGAAGTTCTTCAGGAAACACATCCTCGAATTCCCTGACTATAGGAACTTCAACAGGGTTGGGACTCTCCTTGGTAACATCTACCACATGGGCCAAGAATGCATAACATCCTTGCCTCATCAGCTTATCAGCAACCATAGCTGATACAAGACAAGTGGGCAGAATCTTTCTTTCTCCTTGAAAGATCCATGTGTTGCTTTCATCAGCAAACACTGCCAACTTGGACTCACAATCCAAGACAACTCGATACCTTTCCAAGGTATCCATCCCTAGGATTACATCAAATCCTTGCATATCAAGCGGTATAAGGTCCACTTGAATGCGATGTTTAGAAAAGAAGAGGATGCAGGGAGAGCATACCTCCTGCAAAATAGCAGACCCACTCAACGGAGTTTCCAACAACAACCTATCTGCCCTATGACTAGCTGTCATATTGCAGTTGCGAATCACTCTTCGAGTGATGAAAGAGTGCGTAGCACCTGGGTCAATCAGAATAGATATTACACAAGGTTTAGACATATCAGAATATAAAAGTTCCATCTGACCTGTCACCACTTGTGGATCAACCACTGCCTCTGGTGGGTTCATAGCATAGAACCTCGCTGTCGCCTGGTGTTGAGGTGGTGCTGATGATCCAGCTTGAGACGCTTGTCCACGTCCTCGAGTTGCTCCTTGAGATTGCATTCTCTGAGATCCTTGTTGATTCTGTCTCAGAGGCTGTGTCACACTGACAGGCTTAGATCGACAATCCTTCATCAAGTGTCCCACTTTACCACAGTTGTAGCAGCTTCTCTCCAGTTGTTGTGGTCTAGGTGGTCCAGTAACTGACATTGATGCAGAACTCTGAGTCTCCTGAGGTGGTTGTCTTCGTCCTCTACCTCTACTTGGAGACCACTGAGTCTAAAAACTAGATCTAGGTGGTGGAGGGTTAGGTGCAGAGGATCTAGGCTTCTTAAAGTCCCTAGATGAAGAACCCTGGAACTGTGGATATCTTTTCTGAGTTTGCCTCTTCTCAACCACAGATCTCTCTATCCTTCGGACTGACTCAACGAAGGTAGAGAATCTCTCTCGGTTTTCTAAGGCAGACACGGGGGTACTCATGTCAGCATTCAAACCCCTCTCGAATCTCCTGATTCTTTCTTCTTCTGTGGCAGCCATGTGCGGACAAAACCGCAACAACTCCATGAACTTAGCTTCATACTCGCTAATGTTCATTACTCCCTACCTCAGTCTCTCAAATTGAGAGATCTTCTCGTCTAGGAAGGTCTTTGGGAAATATCTATGAACAAACTCCTGCCGAAAGTCTTCCCACGAGATCTCTATTCCAGGTCTCTTCTTCTCTTCCATTGTCCACCAATGACCAGCGCTTCCTTTGAGAAGATAGACAGCATGTCTGACCTTCTCAGTTTCAGGGATATTGAGGATCCTGAAAGCCTTCTCCAACTCCGTCAACCACAGATCAGCATCTGCGGGGTCAGCAATCCCAAGGTACTCGGTAGCTCTGACACGACATAGTCGCTCAAACGTCTTACTGATACCTTGTCCTTCAGGCTGGGCTGGTGCCCTAGGTGCAGGCATAGGCATCCTGTCGGTTATGTGTGTCATGGCAGTCATAAACTGCCCGAACATCGTTTGTACTACTGGGTTACCCATGTCAGCTGGGTCAAACTGGGGTGGCTCCCTGAGTGGCTCAGGTGCAGGCTGTTCTATTTCTGGAACCCTTGCACCTCCTCGAGGTGCACTAGCACTACTCTCTGCCACGTACTCATCTTGTGGCTCAGCCATCCTTATGTATCTTCTTCTCCTGAGGAGCAGAAGATTCTATTAGATAAGGAAGGAATACTAGAGATAGACTCGACTTCCTAAGTCCTATGCCTCTGTAGACTCGGCGAACCTGGAGCTCTGATACCACTTAATTGTGGGCTTCGATCTCCAAACCACGAAATAATCACGATTTAAACTTGAGCGGAAGCAATCGATAATCAGTGGAAGACAAAAATCACGGGAAATTAAAACTTTTCGAGATAAGAGCTTAAAACCACAAACCTTTTCCATAGAAAAAGGATTTAAACTGTATACATCTCTGTCAAATTACTTCTTGAGTAATTATATACAACATGATACAAAATCTCAAGAACTCATTGTAAGGATCCTGACCTGCGTTTAGGGTTTACCCTGTTTGTTTTGCTTGATCTTGGTGCTTTGGTGCTTGCTAATCACCTTAAGTGGTGATTAGGGTTTTGTTGAGCTTTGTTGAGAGTTCGAGGGGCTACTTGCAAATAACCCAAGTTTAGGGTTTTGTAGGAAAGTTTGCCATCTTGTGAGATGTTTTCCCTCTTTGCTTCCTCTAGGGTTGAGAGGAAGGCTTGGGCTTGTTGTTTGAGTCCTTTGGGCCTGAGTTGAGCTTGTTTGGGCCTTGGAGTTCCTTGTTTGGGCTTGCTTGAGCCTTGTGTCGCCCAGTTGCTTGGTGTGTCACCCAGTTGCTTGGTGTGTTGCCCAGTTGCTTGGTGTGTCACCCAGTTGCTTGGTGTGTCACCCAGTTGCTTGGTGTGTCGCCCAATAGCTCTTGTTGTGTCGCGCAGATGGCTTGGCTTGGTTGATGGACACATGGTGCACATCTTGGACAAGTGCCTTATGGCTTGCATGAGAGGTGGCTTGAGTTGGTGGACATGTGTCCCTTGGGTGGACGACACATAGCATGGTTGTACCTTGGTTTCTCCTCCCTTCCCTCCTATATAGGTAGCTCTTCTCCTTGCCTTAGTCTCCTTTGCTCCTTTGGTCTCCCCTCCACCCTTGGTGCACGATACCCCTCTCCATCTTGCTTGTGTTGGCCGATACACTTCCTTGGAGCTGAAGTGGTGGCCGATACACTTCCTTGGAGCTGAAGTGGTGGCCGATACACTTCCTTGGAGCTGAAGTGGTGGCCGATACACCCTCCTGGAGCAGCCTGGTGGACGATAGCTTTAGACCTTGGAGTGCTTTGGAGCTTGGAGCTCTTCTTCTTCCTTGAAGATTGGAGCTTAAGGCGGGTTGCATAGTTTCTAACCCTAACTCTTTTACCTCTAGCTATAACCTTGTTACATGTTAGTAATCTAGCTTAGTTCCTTGCTTGAGCATCTTGCTTATGTACCTTAGTGGCCGATATCCCCCTCTAGGGTTTTAGGGTTCCTTTGTATACCTTTGCTTTCCAGGGTTTAGGGCTTCCTTGTGTTGAAGGTTGAAGGTGACCTAGGGCTGGGCGATATCCCTTCCTTGTGGGTGTGTTGAGTGAGACCCTTGTCCTTGAGTTGAACGATATCAGTGTTCTTGGTGTTGGGCAACACCCTTCCTCTTGCGTTGGACGATAGGTTGACCTAGTATGGATGTTGGCCGACATGGTGACCATGTTGGGCGATATGGTTCCTTGGGTTGAGCAACACCTTGTTTTGAGTTGGACGACATGGTGTTCCCCTTGGTGGACGATATGGTAGCTGGTGTTGGGCGACATGATGAGTCCTTTAGGTTGGCCGATACTCTTTCCCTTGAGTTGGGCGATAGGGTGAGCTAGGGTTTGTTGGCCGATATGGTGAGTACCCTTGGAGATGGGCGATTTTCTCTCTCTCTCTCTCTCTCTCTCTTTTGTTGGGCGATAAGGTCAGATGGTGTTGGGCGACATGGATGTCCTTGAGTTGGACGATAGAATGGGTGCTCTTGTGTTGAGTTATCTCCTTGTCCATGTGGTGGATGATAGGGCCAAGTAGTGCCATGTTGGACGATAGGCTATGTGCCTTGATGGCCGACACCATGGTGGGAGATACCCTTGTGTCCGATAGCCCTAACGGACGACACCATGGTGGGCGATACCCTAATGGCCAATAGCCATGGTGGACGATAGCCCTGTTGGGCGATACCCTACTCATGTGCTGGTGTGTTGGCCGATAGGGATGGTGGCCGATATGGTTGGTGGTGTGTTGGTCGATAGGGTTAGTGAGGTTGGCCGATACCCATGTTGGATGATAGGTTTTAGATGAGGGTTGTGAGGCTATAGTGAGGGTATGAGTTTCTTTGGTGACGGTCCCTCATGTGATGGAAGTGGATGCTTATTCATTAACTAATTAAACGATGGTGGTGTTTGTGATACTATCAATATGTAATACGATGCCTTACATATAATAAGGATGCTAATGATAGTAATGTATATGATGATAGCCCTCATGTAATAGATGCATGATGTGACCTGTTATGCTTAATTGTTAATGATAATGAGAATGATGATAACTACTCTAGTAGTCTGTTTAATGATTATAATGTTGGTAATAATGATGCTAAGTGACAGTTATGTTAAAGGTTGCTTCATGATACAGATGACAACAGTTGATGGCATAGTAATGACCTTGGTAATAACAGTGTTAGTTTTGTATACATAACATGATCTCCATATACCCTGATTGTTTGTATAATCTTGAGATAAGGGTAAGCATCAGTATGGTTTGTTAATGATGTACTTAACATACTCGGTTACCAAATAAGTGTCATATTGATAAGTAGGTTATCTTGAATGATATTTCATGATAGTGAGCATATTCCTTATGTTGAATCTATGATTATTGTGTACCCTAACCATGCAGGTGATGACTTAGCCATGAAAGGGCTATGTGAC
Organism: Alisma plantago-aquatica; assembly: GCA_963693085.1. NCBI lineage: Eukaryota > Viridiplantae > Streptophyta > Magnoliopsida > Alismatales > Alismataceae > Alisma > Alisma plantago-aquatica. The sequence goes on along the minus strand of OY856411.1, from coordinate 537,217,795 downwards.
ATATGTAATGAGTAACAGTATTTTGATAATTGCTCTATAAGATTATGTATGTGATGTGTTGGTCCCATGATGATGATGTGGGCCTTAAGAGGCAGTGACAGTACATGATGAAGGATTGAGACCCCGTGGTATGTGATGATCCTTGAGATGGATCTGGATGGTTGGCAAGAGGCCAAGTGGTAACATGTGATGTTGGATCCTTGAGATGGATCAGGTTGATGTGATCAGATCCTAATATAATGCTCTTTACTTTCCGTTATATCTTGCATGTTATATAACTTGGTTGAATCTTGCAATCCATCTAAAAGATACTAATTAAGCACACTGAAATACATCATGTAGTTTGCCCTGGCCATAGATCCGTCATCGTCAGGACTTGGTGATGGTGAAACAGGTTTTCCTATGGGTTAACCTGGAAGCGCATATTGTTGAATATGTGTAGGTTGCTCCTAGCCTGAAAATGAGGAGGTAAGAGTGTAACTTCGGTTGCAGACTCAGATATGTGTGTAGAGCATGGTGAACAGGCCCATGGCTAAGGATATGTGATGTATGGAGCATGAATGCGTTCATGGCTCAGAGCACGGTGATCAGGCCCGTGGCTCAGTTTTACTAGCGCCGTGACCTGTACCAAGGCGGGCTAGAGAATGGGTAGCCTATGGAGCTAACCTTGTGGCTTAGACCACTTCAGCATGTGACTGCGGTCCTGCTTGTGTTGTACTCATGTACTGACCATGAGGTGGGAGGTCGTGGAGTCTGGCTCTTCCATTGACCTTGTATGGCACCAGCTTGGGTTTCGTAACCGAAGGTTGGATTTGAACGGTACGGTTCAAATCCTCAGGGCATAATAAAATGTAATACAGCCGTTTAGTATTTACTAGTCATATCAAATACGAAACATTGGTTGAGGCCTTGTTTGTGTAATATTCCGTTATACCTTGCAGGTCATGTGGTAATCTACCTTGTCTTGATAATCAGGTTATCTGGCATTATTTTCTGTTCTAATAATCCTGCTACATAGTGATATATCTTATCTTGTTTATCATGTTCCTTTGAAAGACATCTGGTTATAAGTTTTAGTACAGCTGGTATGCTTGCCGGTAAGAATGATCCTGCTATATATATAACTGCTTCTGATATATCTGCTCATGTTATAATTACTGTTATAGTTTATCTTGCTGAGGTTCTATAGTTGCGGTGGGGAGCTATGTTTCCCGCTAGGACAATTGTTCAATTGTCTCACTCCGCTGGTTTACACCCTTTTTAGGTGGTCGAGGTAGACGTGGTCGTGGTTGTGGTGTTGCGGACGAGCAGCTTGAGGAGCAGTAGAAGGCAAGCGTTGGACATGCTGCTGTTTTGGATGTTTTGTAGTAGAGTCTAGAGTCATCCCTGTACTCTCAGGTCCTTGGCAGTTGTTTGACGATGTTTCACGAAGATCGTTCGATGATATCTGTATATCCTACTGTTGGCCGGATGTGGGCCTTTATGTATATATGAATAGGTGGTGAACTCATGTGATGGATGGACAGCTGTTCCTGAGCTGTGGACACGTATCAGATCTTGTGTATGTACATATTTATATGACATGTTTCTGTGCAGGATGAGGACTGGAAAGTAATAGTTTCACAGTTTATCAATTTTCCGCAATCGGTTTTAATTAACCCGTGTTTTTGATAATCTGTGGTTATGGTGTTTTCCGCACATTTTCGCGTAACACCTCGTTATCTGTGTGATAATGGGATGTGTTGCCACAAGTTTTGGTATCAGAGCTCTAGGTTCGCTGAGTCTACAGAGATCTAGGACTAGGTTGAGTCTGTTCTTATGAGTTTCCCAGGTTATCTTACAAAAATCTTCTGCCCTCAGCAGAAAAAAAGCCAAGATGTCTGGAAACCACGAAGAACATGCTCCTGAGCATAGTGATGCTGCATCGGTTGATGGAGCAGATGGACGGGCACATGAAGATCGGGTGCTTGAGGTCCCCCAACCTGACCCAGCCATACTTGAACACCCTGCCTACCAACAGCTTATGGGGCAGTTAATGGCTACGATGAATATCATGGTTGAGCGATTACCAGTGCCTCCTCTGCGAGCACAGGTTCCCCATGGAGAAGCATCAGGTATTGGGAAGACCTTTGAGCAGCTTCGCCGAGTCGGAGCTTCGGATTATGCTGGAACGGCTGATCCAGCGGATGCAGATCTGTGGCTGACGAGTCTTGAAAAGGCTTTCCGGATCCTCGACATCCCCGAAGCAGACAAAGTAAAGCATGCTGTCTACCTTTTGAAGGGTAGTGCTGGTCACTGGTGGACCATCGAGGAAGAGAAGCGGCCTGGTGAGGTGATCTGTTGGGAAGTGTTTCGACACGAGTTCGTCACCAGATACTTTCCGAAGACGTACCTGGATGAGAAGATCAGTTAGTTTGAGAAGTTGCGGCAAGGAACGATGAACATCACCGAGTATGAAGCTAAGTTTATGGATCTGTTGAGGTTCTATCCTCACATGGCGGCGACAGATGATGAACAGATCAGACGTTTTGAGAAGGGTTTGAGTGCTGAGTTGACAACCCCTGTGTCTGCGTTGGAGAACTGAGAGCGGTTTGCTATGTTTGTGGAATCAGTTCGACGGATCGAGAGGACAGTAAGGGAGAAAAGAGAGTCGGTGTCTCTTAAAAGACCTGCTCAGTTTCAAGGACGAAGGTTTGGTGGCTTCAAGAAACCCAGGTTTTCAGCACCGTCAGTGATGAGAAGTGCTGGTGTACCATTTCAGTGGTCTCCGAGTAAGGGAAAAGGTTATGTTTCTTCACCATCTAAGGCGCACAGCTCAGCTTCGGTGGCAGTGACAGGGCCATCTAGGCCACGAGTTGACAATAGAGCATGTCATCTCTGTGGACAAGTCGGGCATTGGAAGTTCAATTGCCCGAATAGAGATGTTGAAGTGACGCAGCAACCGAGGCAGAGTTTCCAGAAGTCTGAGAGACCACAGCCCAGTGGTAGCAGAGGACGAGGACGCGGTCAAGCATCTCAAGTTGGATCGTCTGCTCAAGGGAGCAGAGGTCGTGGACAACAAGCAACGGCTCAATTCTATGCCATGAATTAGCCAGAGGCGATAGTCAACCCGCGAGTGGTGACAGGTCAGATGGAGTTATTTCATTCTGATATGTCTTCTTCTTGCTTTATATCTGTTCTGGTTGACCCGGGTGCTACACACTCTTTTATCGCCTATAGTATGCTTGAAAACTGTCATCTACCTGTTAGTTGTAAGAAGGATAGCCTGTTGCTAGAAACCCCTCTTGATGGTTCCTCTTTGCTTCGAGAAGAGTGTCCATCTTGTATTTTGTCTTTTTCAGAACACAGCATTCGAGTGGATCTCATACCGCTTGATATGCATGGTTTCGATGTTATCCTTGGGATGGATACCTTAGAGAAGTATAAGGTTGTCTTGGACTGTGGTTCCAAGCAGGCAGTGTTTGATGTTGCTGGAGAGAAGTGGATCTTCCAGGGAGATAGGAAGATTCTTCCAATGTGTCTGGTGTCAGCTATGGTGGCAGATAGGTTGTTGCGACAAGGATGTGAGGCGTTCTTAGCTCACGTTGTGGATACCGTTGTGGATACCAAGGCGAAAGGCCTTAACCTTGAAGAAGTGTCAGTGGTCCGAGAGTTTGCAGATGTGTTTCCCGAGGAGTTTCCTGGTGTTCTTCCACCCCGAGAGATCGATTTTGAGATCAATATGGTTCCGGGAACGCAGCCGATTGCACAGACACCTTATAGGATGGCTCCAGCAGAGATGGTAGAGTTGAAGAAGCAGTTACAAGAGTTTTTGGAGAAAGGTTTCATCAGACCGAGCACGTCACCTTGGGGTGCTCCCGTGTTGTTCGTTAAGAAGAAGGATGGTTCGATGCGGTTGTGTATAGACTACCGACAGTTGAACAAGGTCACGATCAAGAATAAGTACCCGTTGCCGAGGATAGATGACCTGTTCGATCAGTTGCGTTGTGCTACAGTGTTTTCGAAGATCGATCTACGGTATGGATATCATCAGTTGAGGATAAAGGCGGATGACATACCAAAGTCAGCTTTTAGGACGAGGTATGGTCATTTTGAGTTTGTGGTTATGCCGTTTGGATTAACCAATGCACCTGCTGCTTTCATGGACCTGATGAACAGAGTGTTTCGTCCGTTCTTAGATCAGTTTGTTGTAGTTTTTATAGACGACATCTTGATCTATAGTCGGAACCGGCTAGAGCATGAGCAACATCTTCGTCAAGTGTTGACTCTCCTTCGTCAACATCAGTTGTATGCTAAGTTTAGTAAGTGTGAGTTCTGGTTGGATGAAGTGACTTTCTTAGGTCATGTGATATATGCTGAAGGAGTCAAAGTAGATCCGAAGAAAGTGGAATCCATTGCGGATTGGGAACAGCCGAAGACGCCGATGGAAGTTCGTAGTTTCCTTGGCCTAGCAGGATACTACCGGAGGTTTATCAAGGACTTCATTTCGATAGCTCTACCGATGACGAAGTTGACCAGGAAGGATGTACCTTTTGTTTGGAATGATCGATGTCAGCAAGCTTTCCAAAGTTTGAAGGAAAAGCTAACCAGTGCTCCAGTGTTGATCTTGCCAGAATCTGGAAGAGGCTATGTTGTTTTCTGTGATGCGTCCAAGAAAGGTTTGGGTTGTGTGCTGATGCAGGGAGATCATGTGGTTTCTTTTGCTTCGCGACAGCTTAAGAAACACGAGGAGAACTATCCGACCCATGACTTGGAGCTGGCAGCAGTGGTTCATGCGTTAAAGATTTGGAGACACTATCTTTATGGGGAAGTGTGTCAGATCTTTACAGATCACAAGAATCTGAAGTACATCTTCTCACATCAAGAGTTGAACATGCGACAACGTCAGTGGATGGAGTTGATCAATGATTATGATTGCACTATTGAGTATCATCTTGGTAAGGCGAATGTGGTAGCAGACGCGCTTAGCAGAAAGTCTTCTACTCCCAAGAAGGCACATATGAGTTCTTTGGTATGCCATAGGCGGGACATATTAGTCTCCTTACGGCAGATGAACGTACAGATGGAGGTTTCCTCGTTAGCTGGACTTTTAGCACAGATGCAAATCAAGCCCACGTTGAGACAGCAGATCAAGGATGCACAGCAAACGGATGATACAGTACAGCTAATCAGATCAGAGTTTTGCAACAAAAAGCGTGATGGGTTCCATGAGTCCGAGGATGGAGTGGTTTGCTATCATAATAGGATGGTGGTTCCAGATGCTGATAATCTGAGGAAGTTGGTGCTCGAGGAAGCACACACGTCGATGTATGCTATGCATCTAGGCGTCACCAAGATGTATCATAGTCTGAAGGACTTGTACTGGTGGCCCGGCTTGAAGAAAGATGTAGCTGAGTTTGTGGCTAGGTGTGCGGTGTGTCAGCAAGTCAAGGCTGAGCATCAAAAGCCGGCAGGTACGTTGCAACCTTTGCCTATACCACAGTGGAAATGGGATCATATAACCATGGATTTCGTAGTTGGTCTACCCAGGACAACTAGGAATCATGATTCCATTTGAGTGATAGTGGACAAATTGACGAAGTCTGCCCATTTCTTACCTGTGAAGACCACGTATACAGCTGAAAAGCTCGTTCGAGTATATGTGGATGAGATAGTTCGTTTGCATGGTGTGCCAGCAATGATAGTTTCTGATAGAGGTCCTCAGTTTACAAGTCGTTTTTGGGAACAGTTGCACAGGGCGATGGGAATGCAGTTGAAGTTTAGTACCGCTTTCCACCCGCAGACAGATGGACAGTCTGAGAGGACTATTCAGACTTTGGAGGATCTTCTTCGTGCTTGTGTTTTGCAGTTCCTAGGCAGTTGGGACGTACATCTCAGTTTGATAGAGTTTGCCTACAACAATAGCTATCAGCGGAGCATTGACATGGCTCCCTATGAGGATTTGTATGGGAGGAAGTGCAGATCTCCTTTGTGTTGGTATGAATCAGGTGAATATCAGCTTTTGGGCCCTGAGTTAGTACAACAAATGACAGAAAAGATCAAGGTGATACAACAACAGTTGAAAGCGGCACAAGACAGACAGAAGTCTTATGCAGACAATCGCCGACGACCCTTGGAGTTCCAGGTGGGAGACAAGGTGTATCTTAAAGTCTCTCCGTGGAAAGGTGTGCTGAGGTTTGGACGGAAAGGTAAGTTAGCTCCCAGATATATGGGGCCTTACCCTGTCTTAGCACATGTTGGCAAGGTGGCTTACGAGTTAGAATTGCCTCCAGAGTTGCACATGTTACATCCAGTGTTCCATGTCAGTATGCTGAAGAAAAGTCATCCGGATACAGGAACAGTGATACAACCAGTTGAAGTTGAGCTTGACAAAGATGTGACTTATGAAGAGGGTCCTATGATGATCCTTGACAGAAGAGTCAAGAAGCTGAAGAGAAAGGATCTGGTTCTTGTGAAGGTCCTTTGGCATCACCGTGGCGTTGAGGAAGCAACGTGGGAGCTTGAGGAAGAGATGAGGAGGAAGTATCCCTCGCTTTTCTCTTCGGATTTCGGGGACAAAATCCTTTTGTAGAGGTTTATGGCTGTAAGGACCCTGACCTGTGTTTATGGTTTACCCTATTTGTTTTTCTTGATCTTGGTGCTTTGGTGCTTGCTAATCACCTTAAGTGGTGATTAGGGTTTTGTTGAGCTTTGTTGAGAGTTCGAGGGGCTACTTGCAAATAACCCAAGTTTAGGGTTTTGTAGGCAAGTTTGCCATCTTGTGAGATGTTTTCCCTCTTTGCTTCCTCTAGGGTTGAGAGGAAGGCTTGGGCTTGTTGTTTGAGTCCTTTGGGCCTGAGTTGAGCTTGTTTGGGCCTTGGAGTTCCTTGTTTGGGCTTGCTTGAGCCTTGTGTCGCCCAGTTGCTTGGTGTGTCGCCCAGTTGCTTGGTGTGTCGCCCAGTAGCTCTTGTTGTGTCGCCCAGATGGCTTGGCTTGGTTGATGGACACATGGTGCACATCTTGGACAAGTGCCTTATGGCTTGCATGAGAGGTGGCTTGAGTTGGTGGACATGTGTCCCTTGGGTGGACGACACATAGCATGGTTGTACCTTGGTTTCTCCTCCCTTCCCTCCTATATAGGTAGCTCTTCTCCTTGCCTTAGTCTCCTTTGCTCCTTTGGTCTCCCCTCCACCCTTGGTGCACGATACCCCTCTCCATCTTGCTTGTGTTGGCCGATACACTTCCTTGGAGCTGAAGTGGTGGCCGATACACTTCCTTGGAGCTGAAGTGGTGGCCGATACACTTCCTTGGAGCTGAAGTGGTGGCCGATACACCCTCCTGGAGCAGCCTGGTAGACGATAGCTTTGGACCTTGGAGTGCTTTGGAGCTTGGAGCTCTTCTTCTTCCTTGAAGCTTGGAGCTTAAGGCGGGTTGCATAGTTTCTAACCCTAACTCTTTTACCTCTAGCTATAACCTTGTTACATGTTAGTAATCTAGCTTAGTTCCTTGCTTGAGCATCTTGCTTATGTACCTTAGTGGCCGATATCCCCCTCTAGGGTTTTAGGGTTCCTTTGTATACCTTTGCTTTCCAGGGTTTGGGGCTTCCTTATGTTGAAGGTTGAAGGTGACCTAGGGCTGGGCGATATCCCTTCCTTGTGGGTGTGTTGGGCGACACCCTTGTCCTTGAGTTGAACGATATCAGTGTTCTTGGTGTTGGGCAACACCCTTCCTCTTGGGTTGGACGATAGGTTGACCTAGTATGGATGTTGGCCGACATGGTGACCATGTTGGGCGATATGGTTCCTTGGGTTGAGCAACACCTTGTTTTGAGTTGGACGACATGGTGTTCCCCTTGGTGGACGATATGGTAGCTGGTGTTGGGCGACATGATGAGTCCTTTAGGTTGGTCGATACTCTTGCCCTTGAGTTGGGCGATAGGGTGAGCTAGGGTTTGTTGGCCGATATGGTGAGTACCCTTGGAGATGGGCGATACTCTCTCTCTCTCTCTCTTTTGTTGGGCGATAAGGTCTGATGGTGTTGGGCGACATGGATGTCCTTGAGTTGGACGATAGAATGGGTGCTCTTGTGTTGAGTTATCTCCTTGTCCATGTGGTGGACGATAGGGCCAAGTAGTGCCATGTTGGACGATAGGCTATGTGCCCTGATGGCCGACACCATGGTGGGCGATACCCTTGTGGCCGATACCATGATGGCCGATAGCCCTAATGGACGACACCATGGTGGGCGATACCCTAATGGCCAATAGCCATGGTGGACGATAGCCCTGTTGGGCGATACCCTACTCATGTGCTGGTGTGTTGGCCGATAGGGATGGTGGCCGATATGGTTGGTGGTGTGTTGGTCGATAGGGTTAGTGAGGTTGGCCGATACCCATGTTGGATGATAGGTTTTAGATGAGGGTTGTGAGGCTATAGTGAGGGTATGAGTTTCTTTGGTGACGGTCCCTCATGTGATGGAAGTGGATGCTTATTCATTAACTAATTAAACGATGGTGGTGTTTGTGATACTATCAATATGTAATATGATGCCTTACATATAATAAGGATGCTAATGATAGTAATGTATATGATGATAGCCCTCATGTAATAGATGCATGATGTGACCTGTTATGCTTAATTGTTAATGATAATGAGAATGATGATAACTACTCTAGTAGTCTGTTTAATGATCATAATGTTGGTAATAATGATGCTAAGTGACAGGTTATGTTAAAGGTTGCTTCATGATATAGATGACAACAGTTGATGGCATAGTAATGACCTTGGTAATAATAGTGTTGTATACATAACATGATCTCCATATACCCTGATTGTTTGTATAATCTTGAGATAAGGGTAAGCATCAATATGGTTTGTTAATGATGTACTTAACATACTCGGTTACCAAATAAGTGTCATATTGATAAGTAGGTTATCTTGAGTGATATTTCATGATAGTGAGCATATTCGTTATGTTGAATCTATGATTATTGTGTACCCTAACCATGCAGGTGATGACTTAGCCATGAAAGGGCTATGTGACATATGTAATGAGTAACAGTATTTTGATAATTGCTCTATAAGATTATGTATGTGATGTGTTGGTCCCATGATGATGATGTGGGCCTTAAGAGGCAGTGACAGTACATGATGAAGGATTGAGACCCCGTGGTATGTGATGATCCTTGAGATGGATCTGGATGGTTGGCAAGAGGCCAAGTGGTAACATGTGATGTTGGATCCTTGAGATGGATCAGGTTGATGTGATCAGATCCTAATATAATGTTCTTTACTTTCCGTTATATCTTGCATGTTATATAACTTGGTTGAATCTTACAATCCATCTAAAAGATACTAATTAAGCACAGTGAAATACATCATGTAGTTTGCCCTGGCCATAGATCCATCATCGTCAGGACTTGGTGATGGTGAAACAGGTTTTCCTACGGGTTAACCTGGAAGCGCATATTGTTGAATATGTGTAGGTTGCTCCTAGCCTGAAAATGAGGAGGTAAGAGTGTAACTTCGGTTGCAGACTCAGATATGTGTGTAGAGCATGGTGAACATGCCCATGGCTCAGGATATGTGATGTATGGAGCATGAATGCGTTCATGGCTCAGAGCACGGTGATCAGGCCCGTGGCTTAGTTTTACTAGCGTCGTGACCTGTACCAAGGCGGGCTAGAGAATGGGTAGCCTATGGAGCTAACCCTGTGGCTTAGACCACTTCAGCATGTGACTGCGGTCCTGCTTGTGTTGTACTAATGTACTGACCATGAGGTGGGAGGTCGTGGAGTCCGGCTCTTCCATTGACCTTGTATGGCACCGGCTTGGGTTTCGTAACCGAAGGTTGGATTTGAACGGTACGGTTCAAATCCTCAGGGCATAATAAAATGTAATACAACCGTTTAGTATTTACTAGTCATATCAAATACGAAACATTGGTTGAGTCCTTGTTTATGTAATATTCCGTTATACCTTGCAGGTCATGTGGTAATCTACCTTGTCTTGATAATCAGGTTATCTGGCATTATTTTCTGTTCCAATAATCCTGCTACATAGTGATATATCTTATCTTGTTTATCATGTTCCTTTGAAAGACATCTGGTTATAAGTTTTAGTACAGCTGGTATGCTTGCCGGTAAGAATGATCCTGCTATATATATAACTGCTTCTGATATATCTGCTCATGTTATAGTTGCTGTTATAGTTTATCTTGCTGAGGTTCTATAGTTGCGGTGGGGAGCTATGTTTCCCGTTGGGACAATTGTTCAATTGTCTCACTCCGCTGGTTTACACCCTTGTTAGGTGGTCGAGGTAGACGTGGTCGTGGTTGTGGTGTTGCGGACGAGCAGCTTGAGGAGCAGTAGAAGGCAAGCATTGGACATGCTGCTGTTTTGGATGTTTTGTAGTAGAGTCTAGAGTCATCCCTGTACTCTTAGGTCCTTGGCAGTGTTTTGACGATGTTTCACGAAGATCGTTCGATGATTTCTGTATATCCTGCTGTTGGCCGGATGTGGGCCTTTATGTATATATGAACAGGTGGTGAACTCATGTGATGGATGGACAGCTGTTCCTGAGCTGTGGACACGTGTCAGATCTTGTGTATGTACATATTTATATGACATGTTTCTGTGCAGGATGAGGACTGAAAAGTAATAGTTTCACAGTTTATCAGTTTTCCGCAATCGGTTTTAATTAACCCGTGTTTTTTATAATATGTGGTTATGGTGTTTTCCGCACGTTTTCGCATAACACCTCGTTATCTGTGTGATAATGGGATGTGTTGCCGCACTCATGACCAAAACACTCCAAGTCCTGAGAGTACATAGGACACATAGGACTGACTCTAACTACACCACATAGGAGGCTGAATCTCCACCTGAGATTTACTACTGCTCCTGGTGCTGCTGCTACTGGGATTGGTCACCTTTAGACCGGTTCCTCCGTCTTCGACGACCACCTAAAAAGTTGAAGTCTACGGGGTGAGACAATTATACATAATTGCCCCAGCGAGAGTTATAACTCTCCACTAGAAGCTTTATAAGCAAACAAAGAATAACTTAAGCAGTAAAAGCTTTCAAAGCATTCATTAGCAGTTTTGATAATAAGAAAGAGTTCAACATTTATGAAACATGAAGAACATATACTTTATCCAGTGTAACATCAATCAAGTAATACTACGCTATTGATTATGTTTTTCAAACATTATTATGCCCTGTGGAGATGAGGTATACCACTCATACTCCAACTGATCACTAAGAAGTCACATCAGTATCATACATAGGTCATTAGAAGAGCCGGATTCTTATGACCTCATCTTCCTCAGTCAGTTAGAGGATTGTTTGCAGGACATCTGGCAGGACGTCTGCTATTTATAGCTCACCAGGGTAAACTGGACCTTCGCTATGTTTTTAGAGTTACAGTGGCATTCTGTACTCTCTTCGTCATCGGAAGATTTCTTGATTATCTTTCACCGATGCGGTGTTTGTGTTTACTTTGGGAGAATAGTGATACATCTCACCTTTTGGGTTTGTAGTGATGGTTTGACGGACTATAAAAATCTACATCAATTCCTATACTAGGATGTAAGGTTCTACACATCCATATACCCCACATACTCAAAAGTATGTGATCCAGGAGTTCCCTTGGGAAAACCTGTTTCACCATCATTTAAACTCTGACAATGATGGATCTATGATCAGGGCTCTACATTACACTTGATTAGTTAGGTACATTCAGTATTCTTTTAACATCATACATGGTTCTTCAAACAATAACATTAGCATAACAGCTATAAATGAGAATACTAAAATGTAGCAAGCCTAACTCTTTTCAATCATCAGTTCTCAATCATTTCACCACAAGTCATCTGTTAAGCATGACCTTGATGGTATTTATGGCTCTTACAGCCCATAAATCTCAATAGATGTCACTAGCAGTGCATCAAGATATTTCACTTATTCATAAAGCTTAAGACATGCTTTCAATGAATATAGTATTATAATCCATACCTGGATATGATCATCATCTCATAACAACATGCAAGGTTAATTCTGTAAGGACCCTGACCTACGTTTAGGGTTTACCCTGTTTGTTTTGCTTGATCTTGGTGCTTTGGTGCTTGCTAATCACCTTTAGTGGTGATTAGGGTTTGGTTGTGTTTTGTTGAGAGTTCGAGGGGCTACTTGCAAATAACCCAAGTTTAGGGTTTTGTAGGCAAGTTTGCCATCTTGTGAGATGTTTTCCCTCTTTGCTTCCTCTAGGGTTGAGAGGAAGGCTTGGGCTTGTTGTTTGAGTCCTTTGGGCCTGAGTTGAGCTTGTTTGGGCCTTGGAGTTCCTTGTTTGGGCTTGCTTGAGCCTTGTGTCGCCCAGGGCAGGTGGTGTGTCGCCCAGTTGCTTGGTGTGTCGCCCAGTAGCTCTTGTTGTGTCGCCCAGATGGCTTGGTTTGGTTGGTGGACACATGGTGCACATCTTGGACAAGTGCCTTATGGCTTGCATGAGAGGTGGCTTGAGTTGGTGGACATGTGTCCCTTAGGTGGACAACACATAGCATGGTTATACCTTGGTTTCTCCTCCCTTCCCTCCTATATAGGTAGCTCTTCTCCTTGCCTTAGTCTCCTTTGGTCCTTTGGTCTCTCCTCCACCTTGAGTGCACGATATTCCTCTCCATCTAGCTTGTGTTGGCCGATACACTCCCTTGGAGCTAAAGTGGTGGCCGATACACCTCCCTGGAGCAGCTTGGTGGACGATAGCTTTGGACCCTGAAGTGCTTTGGAGCTTGGAGCTTAAGGCGGGTTGCATAGTTTCTAACCCTAACTCTCTTACCTCTAGCTTTAACCTTGTTACATGTTAGTAGACTAGCTTAGTTCCTTGCTTGAGCATCTTGCTTATGTTCTTTAGTGGCCGATATCCCCCTCTAGGGTTTTAGGGTTCCTTTGTATACCTTTTCTTTCTAGGGTTTGGGGCTTCCTTGTGTTGAAGGTTGAAGATGACCTAGGGTTTGGCGATACCCCTTCTTTGTGAGTGTGTTGGTCGACACACTTGCCCCTAAGTTGAACGATATCAGTGTTCTTGGTGTTGGGCAACACCCTTCCTCTTGGGTTGGACGATAGGTTGACCTAGTATGGATGTTGGCTGACATGGTAGCCATATTGGGCGATATGGTTCCTTGGGTTGAGCAACACCTTGTTTTGAGTTGGATGACATGGTGTTCCCCTTGGTGGACGATATGGTAGCTGGTGTTGGGTGACATGATGAGTCCTTTAGGTTGGCCGATACCCTTGCCCATGAGTGGGCGATAGGGTGAGCTAGGGTTTGGTTGGCTGATATGTTGGGAGACATAGCGATGTTCTTTGTTGACCGATATGGTGAGTGCCTTGGAGATGAACGATACCCCTTCTCTTGTTGGGCGATATGGTCTGATGGTGTTGGGCGATATGGATGTCCTTGAGTTGGACGATAGAATGGGTGCTCTTGTGTTGAGTTATCTCCTTGTCCATGTGGTGGACGATAGGGCCAAGTAGTGCCATGTTGGACGATAGGCTATGTGCCCTGATGGCCGATACCATGATGGCCGATACCATGATGGCCGATACCATGATGGCCGATAGCCATATTGGGCGATACCCTACCCTATGTGCATGAGTGTGATGGTCGATAGGGTTAGTAGAGTGTGTTGGCCGATAGGGTAGTAGTGGGTGATGGTCGATAGGGTTAGTGAGGTTGGCCGATACCCATGTTGGATGATAGGTTTTAGATGAGGGTTGTGAGGCTATAGTGCGGGTATGAGTTTCTTTGGTGATGGTCCCTCATGTGATGGAAGTGAACGCTTATTCATTAACTAATTAAACGATGGTGGTGTTTGTGATACTATCAATATGTAATACGATGCCTTACATATAATAAGGATGCTAATGATAGTAATGTATATGATGATAGCCCTCATGTAATAGATGCATGATGTGACCTGTTATGCTTAATTGATTGATGATAACTACTCTAGTAGTTTGTTTAATGATCATAATGTTGGTAATAATGATGCTAAGTGACAATTATGTTAAAGGTTGCTTCATGATACAGATGACAACAGTTGATGGCATAGTAATGACCTTGGTAATAATAGTGTTAGTTTTGTATACATAACATGATCTCCATATACCCTGATTGTTTGTATAATCTTGAGATAAGGGTAAGCATCAATATGGTTTGTTAATGATGTACTTAACATACTCGGTTACCAAATAAGTGTCATATTGATAAGTAGGTTATCTTGAATGATATTTAATGATAGTGAGCATATTCCTTATGTTGAATCTATGATTATTGTGTACCCTAACCATGTTGGATAAATTGGACATTATGATAAATCCCTTTGTTTTTATTATGACAAACATTTCATTCTTATTAATCTAACGAGCTACTTGAGTGTGCAGGATTAAGGTGGATGACAAAGCAACTAGGGAAATCCATATGCTTACATGTTTATATTTACATGCAATCTAAGTACTTGTACATTATACATTTGTACAAGTTTTTTACAAAGCGATTACATTGCATGAAAACATAAACATGTAAGCATATGGATTTCCCTAGTTGCTTTGTCATCCACCTTAATCCTGCACACTCAAGTAGCTTGTTAGATTAATAAGAATGAAATGTTTATCATAATCAAAACAAAGGGATTTATCATAATGTCCAATTTATCCAACAATCTCCCCCTTAATGTCCAATTGGTAGCTCTGATACCAATTGAAAAACTACTAGAGGGGGGGGTGAATAGAGTTTTAAATATAATTTTAACAATTATTGAACTCAAGCAACCAACCACAAAAATATTGGACAAGGGGACAAGGATTTAGAGTGGTTCCAACTTTAGCAAATACTAAAGTTGTCAGTCCACTACCCGGTTGCTTACCCAACCGGGATTTGGAAAGAATTTAATTTTATTACCTCGCAAGGACTTTACATAAAATTACAATTCTCTCCCTAAACCCTTCAAGCAGCCTTCACCTAGAAGTAATCGCCCAACCTTGAAGCAGCCTTCACCTAGAAGTAATTGCACCACCTTGAAGCAGCCTTCCTCCTGAAGTAGCTTCCCGTTGCAATAGCCTTCTTGAAGTAGCTTCCCGTGCGATAGCCTTCTTGAAGTAGCTTGAAGTCAACCTTCTCCTCCGAGAAGAACCTTCTCCAATCCGCAGCCTCCAACCCTAGGAGTAGCAAGGAGAATACAAAGAATAAAAAGGAACAAGAAGGAAAAATAGAAATTACAACTTATCCTTTTAAGCACAAGGCTTGATTTGCCTATATCAAGCGTATTGATCTCCTAACCAATGAGTGTAGAAGTGTAAGTGCTGTGGTAAGGAGATGCTAGCCTATAGGACACGAAATGAGAGCAATGGAAATGAATGACCAATGTAGGAATTGCTCTATTGCTAAAAAACAGATTGCCAATGAATATTCAAGCTCAAGTGTAGCACAAGTGTAGCTTAAGTATGTTTTGGTGTCCTAAGGCATGTCCTATTTATAGGAATGGCCTATGGATGCTTAAGGACGTTCTAGACAACTTCTAGGGGCTTCTAAGTGCTTAACTAGCCGTTAGATATAAGTTAGGTGCATTGGTAACAGCTAGTTACTTTATTCTGCAGTTGCTGTCAGAGACCATCTCGGTCGACAAATTGTCGACCGAGATACCTACTCGGTCGAAGTTTTGTCGACCGACAGGCTCTCTGGATCAACGTTCATTTGCAACTGCCAACTACTTTGTCAGCTGTGTCTAACAGCTACTTGGGTCATTCTCGGTCGAGAAGTTTGTCGACCGAGAGTGTCTCGGTCGAGGAGTTTGTCGACCGAGATTGATCCTGTTTCAATGTTTCAATTTAGGCACTAACTATGTGTATGAGTGTGCAAATGTGATCCTATTTGAAGGGAATGACTTATGTAAATGTGGTGTTTAGCTAGGGAGAATCTAACGCTTGATTTACATGCAATCTAAGTACTTGTACATTATATATTTGTACAAGTTTTTTACAAAGCGATTACATTGCATGAAAACATAAACATGTAAGCATATGGATTTCCCTAGTTGCTTTGTCATCCACCTTAATCCTGCACACTCAAGTAGCTCGTTAGATTAATAAGAATGAAATGTTTGTCATAATCAAAACAAAGGGATTTATCATAATGTCCAATTTATCCAACAATCTCCCCCTTTTTGAAGATGACAAACATTTCCTAAATATGAAATAAGGAAATATAAAGCATGTGAGTTTCATACCTAAAATTTACCTTTTGTAGCCATTCTTGTTTTTGCAAGTGAATGCTAGCCATCAAGATGAAACTCATTTATATTTTTGATTTTATATTCTTTCTCCCCCTTTGTCATTTCAAAAAGATATCCAAGTTGAATATTTTATTTTTCTTCTCCCCCTTAATTTTATATTATGCTCCCCCTTAAATAGATATCCTATTAGGCTCATGGATTTAATATCATTTTTGTCTAATTTATCCACAATTTGTTTCTCAATCATTTGCAAAAGATGTTAAGCCTTGAAATGATATGAAACTCCCTTTAAGCTTATGATGAATGTATATTGATTTCTCATCTATCAAGGGATGTTAAGCCCTAAATTAAATGAGAATCCTTTAATCTACAAGGTATATCATTTTTATGAAATTTATAGATTTCTTCATAATCAAGAGTAAAAATACTAAGGTTGTAACAAGCTTCAAATGATGTTTACAATGTTTTTCTAAGCTTCTTAATCAATTAATCCAATTTGTTGTTATGAGCTCCCCCTTAATCTTACAATTTAAGTATTTTAATGCTTCTAAGGTCACAAATGATTTTAAATTTTTGATTTTGACCTTTATCAAAAGTATACTAAGATTAAGTACAAATAAAAAAATGATGTCCAAATAAGCATGTTGTCAAAGTTTATTTTAGGTCACCCTTGACTACGACCATGGCACCCCTTGGTCAATTTTAATTTTAACCAAGAGGCAAATTCTGCAGATTTCCAAGATAAACATTCATATGTGAAGTATAATTTCTACAGATAGCTATAAATATCAATTTGAAGCACATTAAGATATACCTATTATGAAGACTTAATATGAGCATCATAGTGAATTCTTTGACCTTGATGCATGTTTTACATTCATTGTAAATGATGTTTCATATGCTTTGCTATGGGTACAGAAATATCAAATCCCATTTCTTCTCATACCCTTATCATAAGATTCTTTAGAAACATATATTTTGAAAGCAAGATTAATATCTTAAAGTCAAGATTTTTGCTTTTGATTTCTTAGAACAAGCAAATAGATAAAAACATTAATATTTTGTTCTAAGAGGCACCGTTTGGCTTGTCATAGCAACATCATCATCACAAGCTGTGTCCACAATCATTATCTATTATGTCAAGATGCTTTTATGCTAATGACATTTGCGATCACAATGATCATTCATGGTTTGTATATATGAATCAAAGCTTATTTTAAACCAATGAAACATAATGATCATGATGAAGCATATCTATGATAGAACAATTGAAGCATGAAATTTAACCCATGGTTTTTATATAACTAGATCAAGGAATACTTAGAATGGACCTATATGATTCAAGTGAAGGCATGTTGCAAATATCAATGTGTGATTTGTCTTAAAGATTCATTCATAATTCCAATTAAATTTATAGCAGACTGAGCTAGTCGGTTTCCAGAAACTTATTCGGTCGAACTCTTCTCAACCGAAATATTTCCGGTCGAAGTATTTCTCGACCGGGAATGTTTCTGCAAATTTCATTCAGCAATTTGTATGTTTTATGTATAAGTTCTGTTACAGGTGTCAAATCCTATTTACTCTTGTTTTCAGATAATATACTTTAGAAGCATTTTTCCTTGAATCCTTACTTTTTTATTTCTTAGAACAAATAAATGGATGAAACATAAAAAAGATTTTGTTCTAAAGAAACATAGTTATTGAAATATAATAATCATGATGCTATAGAGAGGTAGAAGCATATCCATAGTGCAATAATTTAAATTGCAACACATACATGGTTCATGTATAGATATTCCAAGGATTACTTAGGAAAACCATGTAAATTATGATAAAACAGTAATTTCCTTGGTTATGCTAATCATGATTTTTCAGTTTTAAATCCAACCATTGAGAGTAAACCAAAATAGTCTCATATAAGTTTTCAATTTTAAGACAAACTTTTATAACTGATCATGCCGAAGAAACTTTTCAAACAATGAATAAGGTTTGTTCAAGATTAGTCTTCTTATAGCACTTTTGCAATATGTTTAAGGATTTTCTACTCATAATGTTATATAATGTAAACGATCAATATGTCTTGCTACAAAAATTGTCTTCCAAGATTTTATTCTTGATTTGCATGTTAATTCAATCATCAATAACAATTTGATAGCAAACTTGGTTGATTGAAAAACAATTTCAGAAGATTTATGTCAGACTTGACAACAGAAGCCTGCTCGGTCGACCATTTCTCGACCGACAGGTCCCTCGGTCGATAGTGTCTCGACCGAGAAAGGTTCTGTGTTGTTTCAAACCTGTTTTCAAATATTAAAAGCAAAAGTATGAAAGTTTAAGCTCGATTTAGTTGAGATATTTAAATATCAAAGCAACATTTAGGTTAAATCTCAACTAATCATATACATTTTGTGAATCCAAACTAAACAAGTAGTTTAAGATGTATATTTGGAAATTTAATTTCTTGGTTTAACTTGGTGTCCTATTATGTTAAGTTGAGATAGACATAGAGATATACAACTTAGAGTCTTTGGTCATATCTCAACTTAATTTTATCCATTTAGTTTGGGGGTTTTGGAACCCATGCTAACTCAACATTCTTTTTCTTGTATGGGCATGAAAAAGAGTAATGTCCAAGACGTGAGCAATAATGGCAACATATAGAATCAACCTCAAGTCTTTTTCTATGGTTTTCTTCTAGGTTGTTCTTTGGTACAAATGTAGCTTGATGTGCTCGTGTCTTTCTCCAACTAGGTTGTTGATGAGATTTCCCTTTGGGCTTATAACCTAGTCCTCTTTGCCCAATTTGATGATAGGAATCATCCAATATTCTATCAAGGATTCCATTGTTGCTTAACCTACTAACTTCTTGTTGCAACTTAGCGATCTCATCCATTCTTTTCTTAATATCTAGTTTTGCTTGATCTAGATTAGATGATAAAGAATTCCTTTCTTTCACTATATTATCATAATCTAGATGTGTACACAAAATAGGTTGTTTTTGAAGATCATTTAACTTTGCAAGTAATTCAACCTTTTCTTGATATAGAAGATCATAATTTGTTTCTAGAGTAAAAATCTTCACATCACTACTACTTAGAGATGATTTCAAAGTACGATTTTTAGAAATAATGCTATCTTTTTCAAAACCAAGATTATTCAATTTAGCATATAAATCTTCATTTTCGGATGTAAGAGCAAGAAGTCTAGTATTTAACTCATCGTTTGTTTTACTAAATTTCTTTAATTTCTTCTTGCACTCAATATACTTATTGTGTGTTTCTTCAAGACTAGAAATTAGCTCTTCTTTTGATAAATCAAGAAGGCTTACCTCTTCTTCTTCTTCTTCTTCATTGGTTGTAGCAATGAGACAATTTTTGTGGACCTCTTTCTTCTTTTCTCTCCACGGACAACCGATTGTTGTATGGTTTGTTCCTAAACACCAATTGCAGCTTGTTGAAAGTTGGTCCAAGTTGCTCCTTTGCCTGCGGTTGTAGTCACCTCCACTCTTCATTCTTCAAGACCTGGTTAGGGTTCCTTGAAGCCCGCTCTGATACCAATTGAAAAACTCTATTCACCCCCCCTCTAGTAGTTTTTCAAACCATGCAGGTGATGACTTAGCCATGAAAGGGCTATGTGACATATGTAATGAGTAACAGTATTTTGATAGTTGCTCTATAAGATTATGTATGTGATGTGTTGGTCCCATGATGATGATGTGGGCCTTAAGAGGCAGTGACAGTACATGATGAAGGATTGAGACCCCATGGTATGTGATGATCCTTGAGATGGATCTGGATGGTTGGCAAGAGGCCAAGTGGTAACATGTGATGTTGGATCCTTGAGATGGATCAGGTTGATGTAATCAGATCCTAATATAATGTTCTTTACTTTCCGTTATATATTGCATGTTATATAACTTGGTTGAATCTTACAATCCATCTAAAAGATACTAATTAAGCACAGTGAAATACATCATGTAGTTTGCCCTGGCCATAGATCCATCATCGTCAGGACTTGGTGATGGCGAAACAGGTTTTCCTACGGGTTAACCTGGAAGCGCATATTGTTGAATATGTGTAGGTTGCTCCTAGCCTGAAAATGAGGAGGTAAGAGTGTAACTTCGGTTGCAGACTCAGATATGTGTGTAGAGCATGGTGAACAGGCCCATGGCTCAGGATATGTGATGTATGGAGCATGAATGCGTTCATGGCTCAGAGCACGGTGATCAGGCCTGTGGCTCAGTTTTACTAGCGCCGTAACCTGTACCAAGGCGGGCTAGAGAATGGGTAGCCTATGGAGCTAACCCTGTGGCTTAGACCACTTCAGCATGTGACTGCGGTCCTGCTTGTGTTGTACTCATGTACTGACCATGAGGTGGGAGGTCGTGGAGTCCGGCTCTTCCATTGACCTTGTATGGCACCGTCTTGGGTTTCGTAACCGAAGGTTGGATTTGAACGGTACGGTTCAAATCCTCAGGGCATAATAAAATGTAATACAGCCGTTTAGTATTTACTAGTCATATCAAATACGAAACATTGGTTGAGGCCTTGTTTGTGTAATATCTGTGATATACCTGCAGGTTATGTGGTAATCTGTCTTATCTTGATAATCAGGTTATGTGACATTATACCCTGTTCTAATAATCCTGCTACATAGTGATATATCTTATCTTGATAATCATGTTCCTTTGAAAGACATCTGGTTATATGCTTTGGTACAACTGGTATGCTTGCCGGTAAGAATGATCTTGCTATATATATATACTGCTTCGGATATATCTGCTCATATTATAATTGTTGTAATAGTTTATCTTGCTGAGGTTTTATAGTTGCGGTAGGGAGCTATGTTTCCCGCTGGGACAATTGTTCAATTGTCTCACTCCGCTGGTTTACACCCTTTTTAGGTGGTCGAGGTAGACGTGGTCGTGGTTGTGGTGTTGCAGACGAGCATCTTGAGGAGCAGTAGAAGGCAAGCGTTGGACATGCTGCTGTTTTGGATGTTTTGTAGTAGAGTCTAGAGTCATCCCTGTACTCTCAGGTCCTTGGCAGTGTTTTGACGATGTTTCACGAAGATCGTTCGATGATATATGTATATCCTGCTGTTGGCCGGATGTGGGCCTTTATGTATATATGAACAGGTGGTGAACTCATGTGATGGATGGACAGCTGTTCCTGAGCTGTGGACACGTGTCAGATCTTGTGTATGTAAATATTTATATGACATGTTTCTGTGTAGGATGAGGACTGGAAAGTAATAGTTTCACAGTTTATCAGTTTTCCGCAATCAGTTTTAATTAACCTGTGTTTTTGATAATCTGTGGTTATGGTGTTTTCCGCACGTTTTCGCATAACACCTCATTATCTGTGTGATAATGGGATGTGTTGCCACACTCATTTGTACAAATAAGAATCCCTTTCCTTACAAAATCTGAAATTAGAAAGGAATTTTGCATTCTTATATAGGATAATAGTCTAAATAAATCAAATCATAGTATAGTATACGGACCAAAACACTCCAAGTCCTGAGAGTACAGAGGACACATAGGACTGACTCTAACTACACCACATAGCAGGCTGAATCTCCACCTGAGATTTACTGCTGCTCCTGGTGCTGCTGCTACTGGGATTGGTCACCTTTAGACCGGTTCCTCCGTCTTCGACGACCACCTAAAAAGTTGAAGTCTACAAGGTGAGACAATTATACATAATTGCCCCAGCGAGAGTTATAACTCTCCACTAGAAGCTTTATAAGCAAACAAAGAATAACTTAAGCAGTAAAAGCTTTCAAAGCATTCATTAGCAGTTTTGATAATAAGCAAGAGTTCAACATTTATGAAACATGAAGAACATATACTTTATCCAGTGTAACATCAATCAAGTAATACTACGCTATTGATTATGTTTTTCAAACATTATTATGCCCTGTGGAGATGAGGTATACCACTCATACTCCAACTGATCGCTAAGAAGTCACATCAGTATCATACATAGGTCATTAGAAGAGCCGAATTCTTATGACCTCATCTTCCTCAGTCAGTTAGAGGATTGTTTGCAGGACATCTGGCAGGACGTCTGCTATTTATAGCTCACCAGGGTAAACTGGACCTTCGCTATGTTTTTAGAGTTACAGTGGCGTTCTGTACTCTCTTCGTCATCGGAAGATTTCTTGATTATCTTTCACCGATGCGGTGTTTGTGTTTACTTTGGGAGAATAGTGATACATCTCACCTTTTGGGTTTGTAGTGATGGTTTGACGGACTATAAAAATCTACATCAATTCCTACACTAGGATGTAATGTTCTACACATCCATATACCCCACATACTCAAAAGTATGTGATCCAGGAGTTCCCTTGGGAAAACCTGTTTTACCATCATTTAAACTCTGACAATGATGGATCTATGATCAGGGCTCTACATTACACTTGATTAGTTAGGTACATTCAGTATTCTTTTAACATCATACATGGTTCTTCAAACAATAACATTAGCATAACAGCTATAAATGAGAATACTAAAATGTAGCAAGCCTAACTCTTTTCAATCATCAGTTCTCAATCATTTCACCACAAGTCATCTGTTAAGCATGACCTTGATGGTATTTATGGCTCTTACAGCCCATAAATATCAATAGATGTCACTAGCAGTGCATCAAGATATTTCACTTATTCATAAAGCTTAAGACATGCTTTCAATGAATATAGTACTATAATCCATACCTGGATATGATCATCATCTCATAACAACCTGCAAGGTTAATTCTGTAAGGACCCTGACCTGCGTTTAGGGTTTACCCTGTTTGTTTTGCTTGATCTTGGTGCTTTGGTGCTTGCTAATCACCTTTAGTGGTGATTAGGGTTTGGTTGTGTTTTGTTGAGAGTTCGAGGGGCTACTTGCAAATAACCCAAGTTTAGGGTTTTGTAGGCAAGTTTGCCATCTTGTGAGATGTTTTCCCTCTTTGCTTCCTCTAGGGTTGAGAGGAAGGCTTGGGCTTGTTGTTTGAGTCCTTTGGGCCTGAGTTGAGCTTGTTTGGGCCTTGGAGTTCCTTGTTTGGGCTTGCTTGAGCCTTGTGTCGCCCAGGGCAGGTGGTGTGTCACCCAGTTGCTTGGTGTGTCGCCCAGTAGCTCTTGTTGTGTCGCCCAGATGGCTTGGCTTGGTTGGTGGACACATGGTGCACATCTTGGACAAGTGCCTTATGGCTTGCATGAGAGGTGGCTTGAGTTGGTGGACATGTGTCCCTTAGGTGGACGACACATAGCATGGTTGTACCTTGGTTTCTCCTCCCTTCCCTCCTATATAGGTAGCTCTTCTCCTTGCCTTAGTCTCCTTTGGTCCTTTGGTCTCTCCTCCACCTTGAGTGCACGATATTCCTCTCCATCTAGCTTGTGTTGGCCGATACACTCCCTTGGAGCTGAAGTGGTGGCCGATACACCTCCCTGGAGCAGCTTGGTGGACGATAGCTTTGGACCCTAAAGTGCTTTGGAGCTTGGAGCTTAAGGCGGGTTGCATAGTTTCTAACCCTAACTCTCTTACCTCTAGCTTTAACCTTGTTACATGTTAGTAGACTAGCTTAGTTCCTTGCTTGAGCATCTTGCTTATGTTCTTTAGTGGCCGATATCCCCCTCTAGAATTTTAGGGTTCCTTTGTATACCTTTGCTTTCTAGGGTTTGGGGCTTCCTTGTGTTGAAGGTTGAAGATGACCTAGGGTTGGGCGATACCCCTTCCTTGTGAGTGTGTTGGGCGACACACTTGCCCCTAAGTTGAACGATATCAGTGTTCTTGGTGTTGGGCAACACCCTTCCTCTTGGGTTGGACGATAGGTTGACCTAGTATGGATGTTGGCCGACATGGTAGCCATGTTGGGCGATATGGTTCCTTGGGTTGAGCAACACCTTGTTTTGAGTTGGACGAAATGGTGTTCCCCTTGGTGGACGATATGGTAGCTGGTGTTGGGCGACATGATGAGTCCTTTAGGTTGGCCGATACCCTTGCCCATGAGTGGGCGATAGGGTGAGCTAGGGTTTGGTTGGCCGATATGTTGGGAGACATAGCGATGTTCTTTATTGACCGATATGGTGAGTGCCTTGGAGATGAACGATACCCCTTCTCTTGTTGGGCGATATGGTCTGATGGTGTTGGGCGATATGGATGTCCTTGAGTTGGACGATAGAATGGGTGCTCTTGTGTTGAGTTATCTCCTTGTCCATGTGGTGGACGATAGGGCCAAGTAGTGCCATGTTGGACGATAGGCTATGTGCCCTGATGGCCGATACCATGATGACCGATACCATGATGGCCGATACCATGATGGCCGATACCATGATGGCAGATACCATGATGGCCGATAGCCATGTTGGGCGATACCCTACCCTATGTGCATGAGTGTGATGGTCGATAGGGTTAGTAGAGTGTGTTGGCCGATAGGGTAGTAGTGAGGTTGGCCGATACCCATGTTGGATGATAGGTTTTAGATGAGGGTTGTGAGGCTATAGTGCGAGTATGAGTTTCTTTGGTGACGGTCCCTCATGTGATGGAAGTGAACGCTTATTCATTAACTAATTAAACGATGGTGGTGTTTGTGATACTATCAATATGTAATACGATGCCTTACATATAATAAGGATGCTAATGATAGTAATGTATATGATGATAGCCCTCATG
Source organism: Alisma plantago-aquatica (assembly GCA_963693085.1). Lineage (NCBI taxonomy): Eukaryota > Viridiplantae > Streptophyta > Magnoliopsida > Alismatales > Alismataceae > Alisma > Alisma plantago-aquatica. The sequence goes on along the minus strand of OY856411.1, from coordinate 537,192,877 downwards.
TAATAGATGCATGATGTGACCTGTTATGCTTAATTGATTGATGATAACTACTCTAGTAGTTTGTTTAATGATCATAATGTTGGTAATAATGATGCTAAGTGACAGTTATGTTAAAGGTTGCTTCATGATACAGATGACAACAGTTGATGGCATAGTAATGACCTTGGTAATAATAGTGTTAGTTTTGTATACATAACATGATCTCCATATACCCTAATTGTTTGTATAATCTTGAGATAAGGGTAAGCATCAGTATGGTTTGTTAATGATGTACTTAACATACTCGGTTACCAAATAAGTGTCATATTGATAAGTAGGTTATCTTGAATGATATTTCATGATAGTGAGCATATTCCTTATGTTGAATCTATGATTATTGTGTACCCTAACCATGCAGGTGATGACTTAGCCATGAAAGGGCTATGTGACATATGTAATGAGTAACAGTCTTTTGATAGTTGCTCTATAAGATTATGTATGTGATGTGTTGATCCCATGATGATGATGTGGGCCTTAAGAGGAAGTGACATTACATGATGAAGGATTGAGACCCCGTGGTATGTGATGATCCTTGAGATGGATCTGGATGGTTGGCAAGAGGACAAGTGGTAACATGTGATGTTGGATCCTTGAGATGGATCAGGTTGATGTGATCAGATCCTAATATAATGTTCTTTACTTTCCGTTATATCTTGCATGTTATATAACTTGGTTGAATCTTGCAATCCATCTAAAAGATACTAATTAAGCACAGTGAAATACATCATGTAGTTTGCCCTAGCCATAGATCCATCATCGTCAGGACTTGGTGATGGTGAAACAGGTTTTCCTACAGGTTAACCTGGAAGCGCATATTGTTGAATATGTGTAGGTTGCTCCTAGCCTGAAAATGAGGAGGTAAGAGTGTAACTTCGGTTGCAGACTCAGATATGTGTGTAGAGCATGGTGAACAGGCCCATGGCTCAGGATATGTGATGTATGGAGCATGAATGCGTTCATGGCTCAGAGCACGGTGATCAGGCCTGTGGCTCAGTTTTACTAGCGCCGTGACCTGTACCAAGGCGGGCTAGAGAATGGGTAGCCTATGGAGCTAACCCTGTGGCTTAGACCACTTCAGCATGTGACTGCGGTCCTGCTTGTATTGTACTCATGTACTGACCATGAGGTGGGAGGTCGTGGAGTCCGGCTCTTCCATTGACCTTGTATGGCACCGTCTTGGGTTTCGTAACTGAAGGTTGGATTTGAACGGTACGGTTCAAATCCTCAGGGCATAATAAAATGTAATACAGCCGTTTAGTATTTACTAGTCATATCAAATATGAAACATTGGTTGAGGCCTTGTTTGTGTAATATCTCTGATATACCTTACAGGTTATGTGGTAATCTGTCTTATCTTGATAATCAGGTTATGTGACATTATACCCTGTTCTAATAATCCTGCTACATAGTGATATATCTTATCTATATAATCATGTTCCTTTGAAAGACATCTGGTTATATGCTTTGGTATAGCTGGTATGCTTGCCGGTAAGAATGATCTTGCTATATATATATATACTGCTTCCGATATATCTGCTCATATTATAATTGTTGTAATAGTTTATCTTGCTGAGGTTCTATAGTTGCGGTAGGGAGCTATGTTTCCCACTGGGACAATTGTTCAATTGTCTCACTCCGCTGGTTTACACCCTTTTTAGGTGGTCGAGGTAGACGTGGTCGTGGTTGTGGTGTTGCGGACGAGAAGCTTGAGGAGCAGTAGAAGGCAAGCGTTGGACATGCTGCTGTTTTGGATGTTTTGTAGTAGAGTCTAGAGTCATCCCTGTACTCTCAGGTCCTTGGCAGTGTTTTGACGATGTTTCACGAAGATCGTTCGATGATATCTGTATATCCTGCTGTTGGCCGGATGTGGGCCTTTATGTATATATGAACAGGTGGTGAACTCATGTGATGGATGGACAGCTGTTCCTGAGCTGTGGACACGTGTCAGATCTTGTGTATGTACATATTTATATGACATGTTTCTGTGTAGGATGAGGACTGGAAAGTAATAGTTTCACAGTTTATCAGTTTTCCGCAATCGGTTTTAATTAACCCGTGTTTTTGATAATCTGTGGTTATGGTGTTTTCCGCACGTTTTCGCATAACACCTCGTTATCTGTGTGATAATGGGATGTGTTGCCACAAGTTTTGGTATCAGAGCTCTAGGTTCGCTGAGTCTATAGGGATCTAGGACTAAGTTGAGTCTGTTCTTATGAGTTTCCCAGGTTATCTTACAAAAATCTTCTGCCCTCAGCAGAAGAAAAGTCAAGATGTCTGGAAACCACGAAGAACATGCTCCTGAGTATAGTGATGCTGCATCGGTTGATGGAGCAGATGGACGGGCACATGAAGATTGGGTGCCTGAGGTCCCCCAACATGACCCAGCCATACTTGAACACCCTGCCTACCAACAGCTTATGGGGCAGTTAATGGCTATGATGAATCTCATGGTTGAGCGATTACCAGTGCCTCCTCCGCGAGCACATGTTCCCCACGGAGAAGCATCGGGTATTGGGAAGACCTTTGAGCGGCTTCGCCGAGTCAGAGCTTCAGATTATGCTGGAACGGCTGATACAGCGGATGCAGATCTGTGGCTGACGAGTCTTGAAAAGGCTTTCCGGATCCTCGACATCCCGAAGAAGACAAAGTAAAGCATGCTGTCTACCTTTTGAAGGGTAGTGCTGGTCACTGGTGGACCATCGAGGAAGAGAAGCGGCCTGGTGAGGTGATCTGTTGGGAAGTGTTTCAACACGAGTTCGTCACCAGATACTTTCGGAAGACGTACCTGGATGAGAAGATCAGTCGGTTTGAGAAGCTGCGGCAAGGAACGATGAACATCACCGAGTATGAAGCTAAGTTTATGGATCTGTTGAGGTTCTGTCCTCACATGGCGGCGACAGATGATGAACGGATCAGACGTTTCAAGAAGGGTTTGAGTGCTGAGTTGACAACCCCTGTGTCTGCGCTGGAAAACCGAGAGCAGTTTGCTACATTTGTGGAATCAGTTTGACAGATCGAGAGGACAGTAAGGGAGAAAAGAGAGTTGGTGTCTCTTAAAAGACCTGCTCAGTTTCAAGGACGAAGGTTTGGTGGCTTCAAGAAACCCAGGTTTTCAGCACCGTCAGTGATGAGAAGTGCTGGTGTACCATTTCAGTGGTCTCCGAGTAAGGGAAAAGGTTATATTTCTTCACCATCTAAGGCACACAGCTCAGCTTCGGTGGCAGTGACAGGGCCATCTAGGCCACGAGTTGACAATAGAGCATGTCATCTCTGTGGACAAGTCAGGCATTGGAAGTTCAATTGCCCGAATAGAGATGTTGAAGTGACGCAGCAACTGAGGCAGAGTTTCCAGAAGTCTGAGAGACCACAGCCCAGTGGTAGCAGAGGACGAGGATGCGGTCAAGCGTCTCAAGCTGGATCGTCTGCTCAAGGGAGCAGAGGTCGTGGACAGCAAGCTACGGCTCGATTCTATGCCATGAATCAGCCGGAGGCGATAGTCAACCCGCGAGTGGTGACAGGTCAGATGGAGTTATTTCATTCTGATATGTCTTCTTCTTGCTTTATATCTGTTCTGGTTGACCCGGGTGCTACACACTCTTTTATCGCCTATAGTATGCTTGAAAACTGTCATCTACCTGTTAGTTGTAAGAAGGATAGCTTGTTGCTAGAAACCCCTCTTGATGGTTCCTCTTTGCTTCGAGAAGAGTGTCCATCTTGTGTTTTGTCTTTTTCGGGACACAACATTCAGGTGGATCTCATACCACTTGATATGCATGGTTTGATGTTATCCTTGGGATGGATACCTTAGAGAAGTATAAGGTTGTCTTGGACTGTGGTTCCAAGCAGGCAGTGTTTGATGTTGCTGGAGAGAAGTGGATCTTCCAGGGAGATAGGAAGATTCTTCCGACGTGTCTGGTGTCAGCTATGGTGGCAGATAGGTTGTTGCGACAAGGATGTGAGGCGTTCTTAGCTCACGTTGTGGATACCGTTGTGGATACCAAGGCGAAAGGCCTTAACCTTGAAGAAGTGTCAGTGGTCCGAGAGTTTGCAGATGTGTTTCCCGAGGAGTTTCCTGGTGTTCCTCCACCCCGAGAGATCGATTTTGAGATCAATCTGGTTCCGGGAACGCAGCCGATTACACAGACACCTTATAGGATGGCTCCAGCAGAGATGGTAGAGTTGAAGAAGCAGTTACAAGAGTTTTTGGAGAAAGGTTTCATCAGACCGAGCACGTCACCTTGGGGTGCTCTCGTGTTGTTCGTTAAGAAGAAGGATGGTTCGATGCGGTTGTGTATAGACTACCGATAGTTGAATAAGGTCACGATCAAGAATAAGTACCCGTTGCCGAGGATAGATGACCTGTTCGATCAGTTGTGTTGTGCTACCGGTTCGATGCCGTTGTTCCATGTGAAACCCTAAATGAGAATGATTTCATGAGAAACCCTAATTGGAAATTGTGGGCTTCGATCTCCAAACCACGAAATAATCACGATTTAAACTTGAGCGGAAGCAATCGATAATCAGCGGAAGACAAAAATCACGGGAAATTAAAACTTTTCGAGATAAGAGCTTGAAACCACAAACCTTTTCCATAGAAAAAGGATTTAAACTGTATACATCTCTGTCAAATTACTTCTTGAGTAATTATATACAACATGATACAAAATCTCAAGAACTCATGACCAAAACACTCCAAGTCCTGAGAGTACAGAGGACACATAGGACTGACTCTAACTACACCACATAGCAGGCTGAATCTCCACCTGAAATTTACTGCTGCTCCTGGTGCTACTGCTGCTGGGATTGGTCACCTTTAGACCGGTTCCTCCGTCTTCGACGACCACCTAAAAAGTTGAAGTCTACGGGGTGAGACAATTATACATAATTGCCCCAGCGAGAGTTATAACTCTCCACTAGAAGCTTTATAAGCAAACAAAGAATAACTTAAGCAGTAAAAGTTTTCAAAGCATTCATTAGCAGTTTTGATAATAAGCAAGAGTTCAACATTTATGAAACATGAAGAACATATACTTTATCCAGTGTAACATCAATCAAGTAATACTACGCTATTGATTATGTTTTTCAAACATTATTATGCCCTGTGGAGATGAGGTATACCACTCATACTCCAACTGATCGCTAAGAAGTCACATCAGTATCATACATAGGTCATTAGAAGAGCCGGATTCTTATGACCTCATCTTCCTTAGTCAGTTAGAGGATTGTTTGCAGGACATCTGGCAGGACGTCTGCTATTTATAGCTCACCAGGGTAAACTGGACCTTCGCTATGTTTTTAGAGTTACAGTGGCATTCTGTACTCTCTTCGTCATCGGAAGATTTCTTGATTATCTTTCACCGATGCGGTGTTTGTGTTTACTTTGGGAGAATAGTGATACATCTCACCTTTTTGGGTTTGTAGTGAAGGTTTGACGGACTATAAAAATCTACATCAATTCCTACACTAGGATGTAAGGTTCTACACATCCATATACCCCACATACTCAAAAGTATGTGATCCAGGAGTTCCCTTGGGAAAACCTGTTTCACCATCATTTAAACTCTGACAATGATGGATCTATGATTAGGGCTCTACATTACACTTGATTAGTTAGGTACATTCAGTATTCTTTTAACATCATACATGGTTCTTCAAACAATAACATTAGCATAACAGCTATAAATGAGAATACTAAAATGTAGCAAGCCTAACCCTTTTCAATCATCAGTTCTCAATCATTTCACCACAAGTCATCTGTTAAGCATGACCTTGATGGTATTTATGGCTCTTACAACCCATAAATCTCAATAGATGTCACTAGCAGTGCATCAAGATATTTCACTTATTCATAAAGCTTAAGACATGCTTTCAATGAATATAGTATTATAATCCATACCTGGATATGATCATCATCTCATAACAACCTGCAAGGTTAATTCAACTGGTAATAGTAAACAATTCATCAATCAGGGTTTACTTATTCATCTTTCATGTCACCACCCTAGAATTAGGGTTTACTATTCACTCCATGGTGAATTGTACTCATTACATCATCATGTATGAGAAACATCATCATTAAAGCTCTTAAGTAAGATTAAGATTCACTAGTTATCATAATTAGGGTTTCCATGATCTCACATAGGTGGATCATTCCCTACTCATGTACATTCATGTGTATTGAAAGTATCTTACTTAAGTTTCCACCATAAAAGGGTACTTTCTCTCTCTTAGGATACTTTCTCTCTCCTCTTACTAGTAGATGGTGATAACACCACTCTAGATCAGGTTGGGTTAAGTCCTCATTGACTAACATAAGCCAAAACATCACTATCATGTGATTAGGGTTTGATTAAAACAAGGTTTTACTCCATTAAACCCCTCAAGGGTATTTTGGTAATTTACCTCATGATCACCATCATGGGTAAACTCATTAATCACTTAGTCCCTTAATGACCTAGGTTACCATTAGGGTTTAGATTAGATCATCATTGAATCAATTACATCATCAATTGATTAAGTACAAACCACCTTGAACACCTTCAAACAGTTTCAACCTTCAACCACCAAACGGTCTTGAGACCGTTTGCCCTCAAACGGTCTTGAGACCGTTTGGGTGCGTTGACCGTTTTGACTTTCAAACCGTTTGAAGCTCATGCGGTTTGAAACCGTTTGATCAAATCAACTTGAGATCGATTGGACCAAACGACCTTGAGATCGTTTGAGCCCAAACGGTCTTGAGACCGTTTGGACCTCCAAAGTGGTTCAAAAGTTACAATTAGTCATGGTTAAGTATGTTGAAGCCCTCAATTGGCCAAAGCCATATTAACCACTTATAAATTGAGTCAATTAGGATGAACCTCAATCACTTGGACACCAAATTAACCCTCAATTGAAAGTCAATTAGGGTTAAGTCCATCTCAATTAGGGTTTCAAATCGGATGGTCATTAATATTCAACAATGTGAATCAATTCAAGGTTGAACCTATCAATTGACCTCCAATTGGGCCCAAACTTGGCCCAAACGGTCTTGAGATCGTTTGGATGACCTCCAAATGGTCTTGAGACCGTTTGCCCAAAGTTTGACCAAAAACCAAGTCGGTTGGTTTAGGGTTGAACTCCAATTAGGTCTAAAAAATCAGCATTTTTATCAATTCATCAACTTATTACAATTGGACCTTCAAACCATTAGATTATCTCAACCCTAGACCTCCAAACGGTCTTGGGTTGTGCCCAAACGGTCTTGAGACCGTTTGGAAGGACCCCCAAATGGTCTTGAGACCGTTTGGGTCATTCAACCCAAAACTCAACAAGATCTATGCTTTAAAACAGTAATTTTAACCCGATTAGGGTTAGGATGTTGAAGTGCCTTCAACTCTCAATTGGTTAAGAATTAATCTTTGATTCTTTGCAGGAATAAAATTCAACATATTACCAACATACCCTCAAACGGTCGTCCCTTGGTCAACCCTATCAAACGGTCTTGAGACCGTTTCAATCCAAACGGTCTTGCAAGACCGTTTGAGAGCAAACGGTTTGAAACCGTTTGACCTTAAACAGTTTGCAACCGTTTGGACCAAAAGTGTGGCAACACATCCCATTATCACACAGATAACAAGGTGTTACGCGAAAACGTGCGGAAAACACCATAACCATAGATTATCAAAAACACGGGTTAATTAAAACTGATTGCGGAAAACTGATAAACTGTGAAACTATTACTTTCCAGTCCTCATCCTGCACAGAAACATGTCATATAAATATGTACATACACAAGATCTGACACGTGTCCATAGCTCAGGAACAACTGTCCATCCATCACATGAGTTCACCACCTGTTCATATATACATAAAGGCCCACATCCGGCCAACAGCAGGATATACAGATATCATCGAACGATCTTCGTGAAACATCGTCAAAACACTGCCAAGGACCTGAGAGTACAGGGATGACTCTAGACTCTACTACAAAACATCCAAAATAGCAGCATGTCCAACGCTTGCCTTCTACTGCTCATCAAGCTGCTCGTCCGCAACACCACAACCACGACCACGTCTACCTCGACCACCTAAAAAGGGTGTAAACCAGCAGAGTGAGACAATTGAACAATTGTCCCAGCGGGAAACATAGCTCCCTACCGCAACTATAGAACCTCAGCAAGATAAACAATTACAACAATTATAATATGAGCAGATATATCGGAAGCAGTTATATATATATAGCAAGATCATTCTTACCGGCAAGCATACCAGCTGTACCAAAGCATATAACCAGATGTCTTTCAAAGGAACAAGATTATCAAGATAAGATATATCACTATGTAGCAGGATTATTAGAACAGGGTATAATGTCACATAACCTGATTATCAAGATAAGACAGATTTCCACATAACTTGCAAGGTATAATAGAAATATTACACAAACAAGGCCTCAACCAATGTTTCGTGTTCGATATGATCAGTAAATACTAAACGGCTATATTACGTTTTATTATGCCCTGAGGATTTGAACCGTACCGTTCAAGTCCAACCTTTGGTTACGAAACCCAAGCCGGTGCCATACAAGGTCAATGGAAGAGCCGGACTCCACGACCTCCCACCTCATGGTCAGTACATGAGTACAACACAAGCAGGACCGCAGTCACATGCTGAAGTGGTCTAAGCCACAGGGTTAGCTCCATAGGCTACCCATTCTCTAGCCCGCCTTGGTACAGGTCACGACGCTAGTAAAACTGAGCCACAGGCCTGATCACCGTGCTCTGAGCCATGAACACATTCATGCTCCATACATCACATATCCTGAGCCATGGGCCTGTTCACCATGCTCTACACACATATCTGAGTCTGCAACCGAAGTTACACTCTTACCTCCTCATTTTCAGGCTAGGAGCAACCTACACATATTCAACAATATGCGCTTCCAGGTTAACCCGTAGGAAAACCTGTTTCACCATCACCAAGTCCTGACGATGATGGATCTATGGCCAGGGCAAACTACATGATATATTTCACTGTGATTAATTAGTATCTTTTAGATGGATTGCAGGATTCAACCAAGGTGTATAACATGCAAGATATAACAGAAAGTAAAGAACATTATATTAGGATCTGATCACATCAACCTGATCCATCTCAAGGATCCAACATCACATGTTACCACTTGGCCTCTTGCCAACCATCCAGATCCATCTCAAGGATCATCACATAACACGGGGTCTCAATCCTTCATCATGTACTGTCACTGCCTCTTAAGGCCCACATCATCATCATGGAATCAACACATCACATACATAATCTTATAGAGCAATTATCAAAATACTGTTACTCATTACATATGTCACATAGCCCTTTCATGGCTAAGTCATCACCTGCATGGTTAGGGTACACAATAATCATAGATTCAACATAAGGAATATGCTCACTATCATGAAATATCATTCAAGATAACCTACTTATCAATATGACACTTATTTGGTAACCGAGTATGTTAAGTACATCATTAACAAACCATACTGATGCTTACCCTTATCTCAAGATTATACAAACAATCAGGGTATATGGAGATCATGTTATGTATACAAAACTAACACTATTATTACCAAGGTCATTACTATGCCATCAACTGTTGTCATCTGTATCATGAAGCAACCTTTAACATAACTGTCACTTAGCATCATTATTACCAACATTATGATCATTAAACAGACTACTAGAGTAGTTATCATCATTCTCATTATCATTAACAATTAAGCATAACAGGCCACATCATGCATCTATTACATGAGGGCTATCATCATATACATTACTATCATTAGCATCCTTATTATATGTAAGGCATCGTATTACATATTGAAAGTATCACAAACACCACCATCATTTAATTAGTTAATGAATAAGCATCCACTTCCATCACATGAGGGACCGTCACCAAAGAAACTCATACCCTCACTATAGCCTCACAACCCTCATCTAAAACCTATCATCCAACATGGGTATCGGCCAACCTCACTAACCCTATCGACCATCACCCACTACTACCCTATCAGCCAACACACTCTACTAACCCTATCGACCATCACACTCATGCACATAGGGTAGGGTATCGCCCAACATGGCTATCGTCCATCATGGTATCGGCCATCATGGTATCGACCATCATGGTATCGGCCATCAGGGCACATAGCCTATCGTCCAACATGGCACTACTTGGCCCTATCGTCCACCACATGGACAAGGAGATAACTCAACACAAGAGCACCCATTCTATCGTCCAACTCAAGGACATGTCTCCCAACACCATCAGACCTTATCGCCCAACAAGAGAGAGAGAGAGAGTATCGCCCATCTCCAAGGGTACTCACCATATCGGCCAACAAACCCTAGCTCACCCTATCGCCCAACTCAAGGGCAAGAGTATCGGCCAACCTAAAGGACTCATCATGTCGCCCAACACCAGCTACCATATCGTCCACCAAGGGGAACACCATGTCGTCCAACTCAAAACAAGGTGTTGCTCAACCCCAGGAACCATATCGCCCAACATGGTCACCATGTCGGCCAACATACATACTAGGTCAACCTATCGTCCAACCCAAGAGGAAGGGTGTTGCCCAACACCAAGAACACTGATATCGTTCAACTTAGGGGCAAGTGTGTCGCCCAACACACTCACAAGGAAGGGGTATCGCCCAACCCTAGGTCATCTTCAACCTTCAACACAAGGAAGCCCCAAACCCTAGAAAGCAAAGGTATACAAAGGAACCCTAAAACCCTAGAGGGGGATATCGGCCACTAAAGAACATAAGCAAGATGCTCAAGCAAGGAACTAAGCTAGTCTACTAACATGTAACAAGGTTAAAGCTAGAGGTAAGAGAGTTAGGGTTAGAAACTATGCAACCCGCCTTAAGCTCCAAGCTCCAAGGAAGAAGAAGAGCTCCAAGCTCCAAAGCACTTCAGGGTCCAAAGCTGTCGTCCACCAAGCTGCTCCAGGAAGGTGTATCGGCCACCACTTCAGCTCCAAGGAAGTGTATCGGCCAACACAAGCTAGATGGAGAGGAATATCGTGCACTCAAGGTGGAGGAGAGACCAAAGGACCAAAGGAGACTAAGGCAAGGAGAAGAGCTACCTATATAGGAGGGAAGGGAGGAGAAACCAAGGTACAACCATGCTATGTGTCGTCCACCTAAGGGACACATGTCCACCAACTCAAGCCACCTCTCATGCAAGCCATAAGGCACTTTTCCAAGATGTGCACCATGTGTCCACCAACCAAGCCAAGCCATCTGGGCGACACAACAAGAGCTACTGGGCGACACACCAAGCAACTGGGCGACACAAGGCTCAAGCAAGCCCAAACAAGGAACTCCAAGGCCCAAACAAGCTCAACTCAGGCCCAAAGGACTCAAACAACAAGCCCAAGCCTTCCTCTCAACCCTAGAGGAAGCAAAGAGGGAAAACATCTCACAAGATGGCAAACTTGCTCACAAAACCCTAAACTTGGGTTATTTGCAAGTAGCCCCTCGAACTCTCAACAAAGCACAACCAAACCCTAATCACCACTAAAGGTGATTAGCAAGCACCAAAGCACCAAGATCAAGCAAAACAAACAGGGTAAACCCTAAACGCAGGTCAGGGTCCTTACAGCCATAAACCTCTACAAAGGGATTTCGTCCCCGAAATCCGAAGAGAAAAGCGAGGGATACTTCCTCCTCATCTCTTCCTCGAGATCCCACGTGGCTTCCTCAATGCCACGGTGATGCCAAAGGACCTTCACAAGAACCATATCCTTTCTCTTCAGCTTCTTGACTCTTCTGTCAAGGATCATCATAGGACCCTCTTCATAAGTCACATCTTTGTCAAGCTCAACTTCAACTGGTTGTATCACTGTTCCTGGATCCGGATGACTTTTCTTCAGCGTACTGACATGGAACACTGGATGTAACCTGTGCAACTACGAGGCAATTCTAACTCGTAAGCCACCTTGCCAACACGTGCTAAGACTGGGTAAGGCCCCATATATCTGGGAGCTAACTTACCTTTCCGTCCAAACCTCAGCACACCTTTCCACGGAGAGACTTTAAGATACACCTTGTCTCCCACCTGGAACTCCAAGGGTCGTCGGTGATTGTCTGCATAAGACTTTTGCAGGAATAAAATTCAACATATTACCAACAGACCCTCAAACGGTCGTCCCTTGGTCAACCCTATCAAATGGTCTTGAGACCGTTTCAATCCAAACGGTCTTGCAAGACCGTTTGAGAGCAAACGGTATGAAACCGTTTGACCTTAAACAGTTTGCAACCGTTTGGACCAAAAGGGTCCAAGGTCGTTTGATAAAGTAGCATAGGAATTCACGCCCATTATCTTCAACCTTGGTTAAGGTCGGTTATTCCACCGTTTTGCTTGCAAAAGTGCAAGGAAGAAGGGAGGTAAAAGATGAAGTATCATGCTAATTTGCAAGAACTAAGTATACATATAAAGCAAAGAGTTTAGAGTTATAAAACCCGCCTAAAGGTCGTTCCTTGAGCTCCAAGCTTTCAAGCTCCAAGATTTAATGGCGTCTTTGAGCTCCACAAGTTCGGCCAAGGTGAATTCTCCAAGGAAACGTTGGAAAGGAAAGGCTAGAAAGATAGAGCTAGGTGAGCTAGCCATGAATCTAACCTTGAAAACGAGTTTCCTCCATGAATTCAAGCAAAAGGGATGATCTAAACTTACCTAGAACCCTTGGTCGTCCCTCTCTGCTCCATAGCTAGCCTTGGTCGGTTGAGAAAGAAGAGAAGAAGTGAAGGAAATGAAAGGTTTGTTCACTTGTTACAAGGAAAGGGCTTATATACTTTAGGCCTTTTTACACCATAAGGACCTCTAAAGTATGGAATTTACATCTAAGTACCCCCTTGCTCAAGGCACGTCCAAACTCATCTAAACTTATGCAAAGCTCATGAAATCTCAATATCTAAGGGTAAAGAAAGCCAACTTTCAACTAAGGTACATATATGAAAGGTTTCCATACCCATATTAGGTGATTTTTACCACAAGGATCATTTTTCTTATCTGTTTATTCATTGACGTCCCCTTTTCATCATTTCTACTCTAAATTATGGAAAAAGTTATAAAAGATGTTCTAGAAAGTGAATTTTACAAATTACACCCCTCAATTTGGGTAAATTGCACTTTACTCCAAATTAGGGTTTTTAAGCACAAGGATCATTCCACAAGCTGCATCTTGATGCCCAAGCTTGGAAAATCCTTCTTACTTCATCATATTTACTCATATGATGTCTTATTATCATAAGAACATCTTAACCTGTGAACATTGCAAGTTAACCCCTTTAACTGGGTAATTTGCACATAGGTCCCTGCACTACAAAACAATGCTACAACTTTACATATAAAGGAGCAAAATTGAAAGTAAATGTTCCTGAGGAACTTAATTACATGCCAGGGAGTATTCACAAGTATATAATTACATATTTAGTCAAAACTTCTAGGGTCAGGTTATAACCCAGGTCAGGGATGTTACAGAAATGATTAGTAAACCCTAATTATGGGCAAAGTGATATGAAACCCTAATAAAGGGTGATGCTATATACAATCTCTATTCTAAAGAAGGGAGATGGTATGTGAAACCCTAATCCCTAATGAAAGAATAGAATTCATACTTGAATATGATTCATGAGGTGAACTCCTGTAGCACGACCGTGCAAGGTAGCACGGCCGTGGTGGCTTCCCTTAGCACGATCATTTTTGGTTGCACGGCCGTGGTACTCTAAGCTTGACTTAGAGTTGTTTTGAAAAGGACCTAGCATGGTCTTTTTGTTAATTTATGACTTATGGGTGAATCCATAGTATTGGCAATAGTTGTATGCTCCAAGTGAGTGATTGATGATCACTACTTTACATGATGAATGTGATGAAATGGTGCATAAAATATTAGGATGGGTAATACCATAATACAAGCTAAGTATATGAACTCAAATAAGATAATGGTGTTGAGGGAAGTGATACACCAAGATATGATAGATATCACATCCAACACCCCAATACTGGTATACCTTGATATGTTATAAGTCCAATATAATTGGATGAATAACACATGAGATGTGCCATGTCAATGGTTACATTGAGATGAAATGTACCCTGTTGAATGTAGGCCAACATGCCTTATGAAAAAGGGTTAATCCAAACCTATAAACTATGATGTAATCATAGTCTGGTAAAGATGAAAGAGAAATTCATGCTGTGTGTTGATAATTCATTTAATGATAAATGATGAGAATAATGAAGTATGATTAAAATACTTATTATTCCATAATGATTCCTCGCTATGTGAACCCTAATACATGGTAATACTATATGAACCCTAACACAGGGTAATTGCTATGTGAATCGCTAATGTAGGGTAAATGCTATGTGAATATCTAATGTAGGGTGTTTGCTATATGAGTCCCCAATGCAGGGTGGTGTTATGTGAAGCTCTAACATATAGTAATTCTATGTGAAGCTCAAATACAAACTAATGGGTTATGAATATAATAAGATAACCCTTGCATTTCATGGTACTGATATGTAATTGCATAATGATTACTAATCATGCAGATATGATGAGAAGATGAGCATAGCCAGGTATGGGCTATGATGTTCTGTACATTGAAAATGTTCTATAGACCTTATAAGCTTTCATATGTCTTGTTTCCTATTAAGGGGTAATAAGAGGTGATATGAGCTTTGTGAACTATGTGCAATACTTTGTGTAGCAAGAATTATAATGTCCTTGGTCAGATGACCTGAAGGTATGAAGTTACTTGATAAGTGGTAACAAGTGTTCTATGATGAGATAAGGGTTTAAATGCCCAGATTTTATAATCATAATGATGAATGTGTTAAGAATAGGAATTATACTTGATGATTTGAGGGATTGAGATCCCAATACTTTGAGAAAAGAGTGTGGCTACAGCCATGACTCCACTATGACAATGCCAGGCTTTAGATATATGATCTAAGCCTGAAGAGAGTTAATGCTGTGATAATGATTCTGTAGTGGATAAATGTTATACATGTTCTTCATATTCCCTAATGGATATGTGATATGATGCTCTTTCAAGTTATAGCTGCAATGCTGAATAAGATTAATGTTCTAATATGTTAGACATTAAAATATCTGCTGCCATATAAATATGATTCCTCCATTCATAATTATCTTCTTAAGTTGCAATAATAATGTTACTGGCAGAGAGTTATAACTCTCGATGGGGCAATTTTTATAATTGTCTCACCCCCGTGGGAACCACATTTTTAGGTGGACGCGGACGAGGAGACAGGAATCCTTCAATAGGCGAAGGACAACAACAACACCAAGGACAACAGTGAAGTCTCAGGTGGAGACATTGGCTGTTATGTCATGATTAGATGTATATAGAGTCCTATGTGTCGTATCTATACTCTCGGGTCCTCAGAGTAGTAGTTAGTGCTTTTAAGATTTTGGCTCAGTGCCTTGAGATTTTATTCTGCCTATGTTGAGCTTACCAGTGCAGCTGATGTTATAAATCTCAAGAAGAGATAGTACAAGACATGTACTTTGAAACAGAATGTGAATGTTATACTTTGGCTCTTAAATAAAACGATTTCCAATGTGTGGATCTCTTCACAAAACGTTTTAATTTTTTTTGTGAATTTTGCTAATCTGCTGCTTAATGAACACTTCCGCATTAGTTAATCTTGTTTTCACGAATCGGTCGTTACAATAGTGGTATCAGAGCTCTAGGTTCGCTGAGTCTACATAGACATAGGACTAAGGTTGTAGAGTCTGTTCTAAGTGTCTTCCAGTTTATCTGATAGTATCTTCTGCTCACATAGGAGAAGAAGAACTTGAAAATGACCGGAAAACATGAGGAACACATTGCTAAGGGCAATGTTGTTGCACTAGGAGGGGGTGCATGGGACCAGGCAAGAGGAGAACAAGTGCCTGAGAATTCCCATCTTGACCTAATCGGGATAGATGATCCTATGTTGTGCTCTTGAAGAGCAGGTTAGGACAACAATGATGCATAAAGAAGACTGGATACTGGTATTACAACCTAGGTTACCAGTCCTCAATGCAGAAACTTTGGGCTTTCAAAGGATTCCTGAGTGACATGGTCATGATAGAACAGTGGAAATGTGGGAAAGATTATCATATGGGAAGAATGTAGACTCTGCCATAAGTTTGGACAAATAGTACATCTGTGATTTTAGTGCCCAAGGAAGGGCAATAAGCTAAGAATTAAGGTAAGATCTCTATAATTTTAGAGACATTTGCCTAAATATTCTGAAAAGATAAAGTTTTTGGTGTCACCAGTACAATAAATGCCTAGTGCACCAGGGCAGTAGCCACTAAGTGAAGGCAAAAGTAGTAACATGAAATAACTAAACACTATGTGTTGAGCCAACCTAAAGTAGTAGATAATCATGATGGGTAATAGTCAAATGAAATATATTCATTCTAATACTTCATTTCATGATTCTATGTGTTATAGTTGTTTTTGAGCTTCCTTTGACTAGTCCTATAAGGACACAAGGAAGATGAAAATCTACATTATACTCAGTGATTCCTTAAAATGTTTTATAATCTCCCTTATCTGTGTGTTGAAAGATGAAATATAGAAATGATACCTGAAGAAAATTTAAGAATGGAGAATCCTGTGTGTATAATGATGTGAAAAGTGAGGAATATGATAGCAATAAAGTGCATACTACCTAAACTCAATACTTATATACCCTGTCCAGGTATATGATTATTGAGGTTAAGGCAAGTATGAAACTCTTAGATTGTTATCTTTTTGATTACTCTGATCAAGTAGTCATTCTGAAACAATCTAGTGAGTATAATGAAACTAATAGAGAAGAGCTATGTGAACATTCTCAACTTATAGGGAAGATCTATGTGAACATTCCCAACTAATAGAGAAGAGCTATGTGAACATTCTCAACAAAAAGGGAAGAGCTATGTGAACATTCCCAACTAATAGAGAAGAGCTATGTGAACATTCTCAACTTATAGGGAAGAGCTATGTGAACATTCCCAATTAATATAGAAGAGCTATGTGAACATTCTCAACAAAAAGGGAAGAGCTATGTGAACATTCCCAACTAATAGAGAAGAGCTATGGGAACATTCTCAACAAAAAGGGAAGAGCTATGTGAACATTCCCAACTAATAGAGAAGAGCTATGTGAACATTCTCAACAAAAATGGAAGAGCTATGTGAACATTCCCAACTAATAGGGAAGAGCTATGTGAACATTCTCAACAAAAATGGAAGAGCTATGTGAACATTCCCAACTAATAGTGAAGAGATATGTGAACATTCCCAATTACATAGAGTTTGATAAGTGAACTTTCCTAAATGAATAAAGGATTGCTGAGTGAATTATCTCTATTAGATATATATGTTTCTCTTTTGATAAATATTCTTGAGTAATGATTGAAGTATGTTCTTTTATGATTCTTCCTTTCAATGATATGGACATCATATGTTAGGGGTTTATGCTCTGCATAAACATTGATAAGGTTGAACTAATGAAAGGATCTTTGTGTGGAATCACAGAGTTCATAATATCTCCAGGATATTAAGATGATATGTGGAGACTTGAGGGCATGATTAATGAACAATCTGTTCCTCCTTTTCCTGGGATTTCGAGGACGAAATCCTTGTTAGGGGTTTATAAATTGTAACATCCCTGACCTGGGTTATGTGTTAACCCTAGATGTTTTGTCTAATAAGGTTGAGTAGGATGCTTAATATTATCTTGGGAAAAGTAATTAGGGCCCATGAGAAACTTATGTTTCAATTTTGGTCATGTTTGGACAATGTTGAAGCAATGTTTGCTTATTTTGGACTAATGTGCAAATTACCCAAGTTGAGGGGTTTATGTGAAAATTGTGCATGATAATATGTTCATCATGTGTTGAAGCATCATGAGAGTGAAGATGATGCTGAGGCGTGGCTTATGGAAGCCTGAATACCAAGAAAGAGCTGATAGAGCAATGCTTGTTCATTAAAACCTAGTTTTGGAGTAAAGTGCAATTTACCCAAAACCTAGTGTTCAATATACAAATTACCACTTCAATAAGGTCCTTAATGTTTCTTGGCATCATGTAGAGCAAAGAAAATGAGAGGGGCACCTCATTTGAATTAATTTGGAGGAGAGAGAATCTTGGTATTAAAATAATCAAGATTTAATCTTAAGTGAAACCCTAATATTCAATTTAGGGCAAAAATAAATGTATTAATTAAAGGGCCTTCAACCAAAATGTTATTGGTTGATTTTGAATAAGGATGGACGTTCTTTTTCCAAGATAAGGAACGAAAATATCCTAAGTAGGTGAAATTCCACTCACCTTATTATAAGGAAAAGAATTTCCACTCAAAAAGATATATTAATATTATAATGGATTAAGGTGCTTATTTTCTTTTCCCTTAATCCATGGATAATGGAAGGGAGTTCGGTGGGGATAGAGATTCCCTTGCATGCAAGAAACCAAGGGGTAAGTGGTGGCAACAATTTTGGAATTAAAAGACTTTTATAAAGTATCTTCTCTCTCATCAATTTCCTTATAAAAATGCCCTTTCCAAGCCAAATGAAAGGCTTTTTTCGACCCTTTTCTTTCTCTCCTTGCTTTGGCCGACCAAGGGAGCTTAGGAGGAGAAGAAATACGAAACCCAACCTGTAGGTAAGGTTCTTGATCCATTTCTCCTTGATTTCATGGTGGAAATCAAAAATAAATTATGGATTCCTTCTTACTTTGATCTCCTCTTCAACCCTAGCCAACTTTTACAATCAAAAGCATGAGGACGAGCCTAGGGGGAGTTGCAATAGCTTCATCCACCATTAATGGCGTGAGATTGGAGCTTTGGATCTCAATTGGAGGCGGGTTTTATAACTTAAATCCTTAAACATTGCTATTGCATCAATTCTCTATGCTTTGTTGATTGATTTCTTCAATTTGATACACTCTTGTTTCTTTGCTGCAATTTCCATCAAGAACGGTTGCTGTTCTTGGTTGTTCGAAGGAAGGGTATGATGACATCATCCTAGATGCTTATCCAAAGAAAAGTACCAAGCCAAATGGTTTTGATAGCTATTCCAAATCGTTTTAATTTGATTGGCTATGCGGTTTCAGCAAACCGTTTAAAGGCAAACAATTTGAAACCGTTTGAGAGAAAACGGTTTCAATACCATTTGATATGGTTGACCAAGCGTTGACCGTTTGGGAATTTTGTTCCTAATTATGTAGGATAATGACCCACCAAATTTGAGGGGTTAACTCCAAAGGAATCGTAGGTTGAAGGCCAATCAATTAGGCAAATCGAATTGAATTAAATGCTGATTTTTAACCTGATTAACTGGACCTGTTTGGGAAAACGGTTTCAAGACCGTTTGAGTGAGTTGACCAAGAATTGAACGTTTGGGATTCCTGTTCATAATTATGTTGGTTGATGACCCTTAAAATTTGAGGGATTAACTCCCAAGGAATCGTGAGTTGAAGGCTAATCAATTAGGGAAACCTAATTGGATTAAGTGCTGATTATCAATCTGATTTAATTGAACTTTTTGGGCAAACGGTCTCAAGACCGTTTGAGTGCGTTGAAAAAGGGTTGACCGTTTGGGATTACTGTTCCTAATGATGTGGTATAATGACTAACCAAATTTGAGGGATTAACTCCCAAGGAATCGTGAGTTGAAGGCTATTCAATTGGGAAAACCCTAATTGAAAACAGTGCTGAAATTCCAATGAGTTAATTGGAGATTTTGGGTTGATTAGCCCAAACGGTTTCAAGACCGTTTTGGGGTCACCCCAAGACCGTAGGAGGTCTGGGGTCAAGTATAGTTGACCAATTGAAGGTCTAAAGGTACCAAATCATATTGCAATTAAGTGCTGATTTGTTGATCAACTCGATGGACAAAACCTTGATGAAATTTCACTAGAATCCAAAGGTTGGATGAGACAAACGGTCTCAAGACCGTTTGGAGCTCATACAAACGGTCTCAAGACCGTTTTGTGGTCAACCAAGACCGTTTTGAGGTCTAGGGTTGAGTATGGTTAGGTGTTTGAAGGTCTAAAGGTACTAAGCTAATATACAATGCAATGCTGATTTGGTGATCAATCCCATGATCCAAACCTTAATTGGATGGCTTGGATTTGAGTGATTTGATGGGAAAACGGTCTCAAGACCATTTGGAGGTCATAAAAACGACCTCAAGAACGTTTGGGGTCAGGTCATACCCAATTTGGATGATGGTTCAAAAGTTTCAAAGTAAACAATCTTGCATTGATGAGTGTTTTGAATCATCGATTCTAAACCCTAATTCAATTGATTCAAACCCTAATTGATGACTAATTGAGGGTTAATTGAGGGTCAAATCAGGTGAAGGTTGACCTATTTAACTCAATTGAAGTATGAGGATAGGTCCAATTGGTGATTGGTTCCATGAATTCAATGATTGAAGGAATCAACATTGGAAACCCTAATCCAATTTGATTGGTTGAGACCATATCTGGTCCATGCAGTTTTGCGGAGGTTTGGACCAAATGGTCTCAAGACCGTTTGAGACCAAATGGTCCCAAACCATTTGAAGACCAAAGATCATTCGGTTTCAAAATCGTTTGGTGATGAAACCTCAAAAACCGATTGAAGGTTGTTGGTAATTTAATCACTTGGTAATTGAAGGTAATGATAGTTCCAATAATCCTATGATGGTTAGTGATGATAACCAATGAAGGTACAAAGGTTGAAACCCTAATAGTACCTAAGTGATTAGTGCCAATTAAGGGATGAACCTTAATCGCTTATAGGATCAATGACTTGATAATCATAGTTGTATGTACTCAACTGAAGGGTGATATGACCTAATCAAGTTGAGAAGTTGATAGCATGAATTCATACATGAATATGATTCATGTGGTGATTAAGGGTTGTGATCCTTAAGTAAAGAGATCATGAAACCCTAAACATGAACAGAAACCCTAATTGACAGGGTTATTGAACTCAAATCATAGTTGAGGGAGTATTCATGTAAATCCATAGTTGAGGGTGTATCCATGTGAAAACCTAGTTGAGGGAGTATCAATGTGATACCGTTACTGAGGGTGCATCCATGTGAAACCCTAAATGAGAGTGATTTCATGAGAAACCCTAATTGGAAATGATTAGTAAACCCTAATTATAGGCAAAGTGATATGAAACCCTAATAAAGGGTGATGCTATATACAATCTCTATTCTAAAGAAGGGAGATGGTATGTGAAACCCTAATCCCTAATGAAAGAATAGAATTCATACTTGAATATGATTCATGAGGTGAACTTCTCTAGCACGACCGTGCAAGGTAGCATGGCCGTGGTGGCTTCCCTTAGCACGGCCGTTTTTGGTTGCACGACTGTGGTACTCTAAGCTTGACTTAGAGTTGTTTTGAAAAGGACCTAGCATGGTCTTTTTGTTAATTTATGACTTATGGGTGAATCCATAGTATTGGAAATAGTTGTATGCTCCAAGTGAGTGATTGATGATCACTACTTTACATGATGAATGTGATGAAATGGTGCATAAAATATTAGGATGGGTAATACCCTAATACAAGCTAAGTATATGAACTCAAATAAGATAATGGTGTTGAGGGAAGTGATACACCAAGATATGATAGATATCACATCCAACAACCCAATACTGGTATACCTTGATATGTTATAAGTCCAATATAATTGGATGAATAACACATGAGATGTGCCATGTCAATGGTTACATTGAGATGAAATGTACCCTGTTGAATGTAGGCCAACATGCCTTATGAAAAAGGGTTAATCCAAACCTATAAACTATGATGTAATCATAGTGTGGTAAATATGAAAGAGAAATTCATGCTGTGTGTTGATAATTCATTTAATGATAAATGATGAGAATAATGAAGTATGATTAAAATACTTATTATTCCATAATTATTCCTCGCTATGTGAACCCTAATACAGGGTAATACTATATGAACCCTAACACAGGGTAATTGCTATGTGAATCCCTAATGTAGGGTAAATGCTATGTGAATCTCTAATGTAGGGTGATTTCTATGTGAGTCCCCGATGAAGGGTGGTGTTATGTGAAGCTCTAACATAGAGTAATTCTATTAGAAGCTCAAATACAAACTAATGGGTTATGAATATAATAAGATAACCCTTGCATTGCATGGTACTGATATGTAATTGCATCATGATTGCTAATCATGCAGATATGATGAGAAGATGAGCATAGCCAGGTATGGGCTATGATGTTCTATACATTGAAAATGTTCTATAGACCTTATAAGCTTTCATATGTCTTGTTGCCTATTAAGGGGTAATAAGAGGTGATATGAGCTTTGTGAACTATGTGCAATACTTTGTGTAGCAAGAATTATAATGTCCTTGGTCAGATGACCTGAAGGTATGAAGTTACTCGATAAGTGGTAACAAGTGTTCTATGATGAGATAAGAAATGCCCAGATTCTATAATCATAATGATGAATGTGTTAAGAATAGGAATTGTACTTGATGAGTTGAGGGATTGAGATCCCAATACTTTGAGAAAAGAGTGTGGCTACATGCCATGACTCCACTATGACAATGCCAGGCTTTAAATATATGATCTAAGCCTGAAGAGAGTTAATGCTGTGATAATGATTCTGTAGTGGATAAATGTTATACATGTTCTTCATATTCCCTAATGGATATGTGATATGATGCTCTTTCAAGTTATAGCTGCAATGCTGAATAAGATTAATGTTCTAATCTGTTAGACATTAAAATATCTGCTGCCATATAAATATGATTCCTCCATTCATAATTATCTTCTTAAGTTGCAATAATAATGTTACTGTCAGAGAGTTACAACTCTCACTGGGGCAATTTTTATAATTGTCTCACCCCCGTGGGAACCACATTTTTAGGTGGACGCGGATGAGGAGACAGGAATCCTTCAATAGGCGAAGGACAACAACGGCAGCAGGGACAACAGTGAAGTCTCAGGTGGAGACATTGGCTGTTATGTCATGATTAGATGTATATAGGGTCCTATGTGTCATCTCTGTACTCTCGAGTCCTTGGAGTAGTAGTTAGTGCTTTTAAGATTTTGGCTCAGTGCCTTGAGATTTTATTCTGCCTATGTTGAGCTTACCAGTGCAGCTGATGTTGTAAATCTCAAGAAGAGACAATACAAGACATGTACTTTGAAACAGAATGTAAATGTTATACTTTGGCTCTTGAAGAAAAAGATTTCCAATGTGGGGATCTCTTCGCAAAAAAATTTAAATTTTTTGTGATTTTTGCTAATCCGCTGCTTAATGAATGCTTCCGCATTAGTTAATCTTGTTTTCATGAATCGGTCGTTACAATAGTGGTATCAGAGCTCTAGGTTCGCTGAGTCTACAGAGACATAGGACTAAGGTTGTAGAGTCTATTCTAAGTGTCTTCCAGTTTATCTGATAGTATCTTCTGCTCACATAGGAGAAGAAGAACTTGAAAATGACTGGAAAACATGAGGAACACATTGCTAAGGGCAATGTTGTTGCACCAGGAGGGGGTGCATGGGACCAGGCAAGAGGAGAAAAAGTGCCTGAGAATTTCCATCTTGACTTAATCAGGATAGAGGATCCTATGTTGTGCTCTTGAAGAGCAGGTTAGGACAACAATGATGCATAAAGAAGACTGGATATTGGTATTACAACCTAGGTTACCAGTCCTCAATGCAGAAACTTTGGGCTTTGAAAGGATTCCTGAGTGACATGGTCATGATAGAACAGTGGAAATGTGGGAAAGATTATCATATGGCAAGAATGTAGACTCTGCCATAAGTTTGGACAAACAGTACATATGTGATGGTAGTGCCCAAGGAAGGGCAATAAGCTAAGAATTAAGGTAAGATCTCTATAATTTTAGAGACATTTGCCTAAATATTCTGAAAAGCTAAAGTTTTTGGTGTCACCAGTACAATAAATGCCTAGTGCACCAGGGCAGTAGCCACTAAGTGAAGGCAAAAGTAGTAACATGAAATAACTAAACACTATGTGTTGAGCCAACCTAAAGTAGTAGATAATCATGATGGGTAATAGTCAAATGAAATATATTCATTCTAATACTTCATTTCATGATTCTATGTGTTATAGTTGTTTTTGAGCTTCCTTTGACTAGTCCTATAAGGACACAAGGAAGATGAAAATATACATTATACTCAGTGATTCCTTAAAATGTTTTATAATCTCCCTTATTTGTGTGTTGAAAGATGAAATATAGAAGTGATACCTGAAGAAAATTTAAGAATGGAGAATCCTGTGTGTATAATGATGTGAAAAGTGAGGAATATGATAGCAAATAAAGTGCATACTACCTAAACTCAATACTTATATACGCTGGCCAGGTATATGATTATTGAGGATAAGGCAAGTATGAAACTCTTAGATTGTTATCTTTTTGATTACTCTGATCAAGTAGTCATTCTGAAACAATCTAGTGAGTATAATGAAACTAATAGAGAAGATATATGTGAACATTCTCAACTTATAGGGAAGATCTATGTGAACATTCCCAACGAATAGAGAAGAGCTATGTGAACATTCTCAACAAAAAGGGAAGAGATATGTGAACATTCCCAACTAATAGAGAAGAGCTATGTGAACATTCTCAACTTATAGGGAAGAGCTATGTGAACATTCCCAATTAATAGAGAAGAGCTATGTGAACATTCTCAACAAAAAGGGAAGAGCTATGTGAACATTCCCAACTAATAGAGAAGAGCTATGGGAACATTCTCAACAAAAAGGGAAGAGCTATGTGAACATTCCCAACTAATAGAGAAGAGCTATGTGAACATTCTCAACAAAAATGGAAGTGCTATGTGAACATTCCCAACTAATAGGGAAGAGCTATGTGAACATTCCCAACTAATAGATAAGAGCTATGTGAACATTCTCAACAAAAATGGAAGAGCTATGTGAACATTCCCAACTAATAGAGAAGAGCTATGTGAACATTCCCAATTACATAGAGTTTGCTAAGTGAACTTTCCTAAATGAATAAAGGATTGTTGAGTGAATTATCTCTGTTAGATATATATGTTTCTCTTTTGATAAATATTCTTGAGTAATGATTGAAGTATGTTCTTTTATGCTTCTTCCTTTCAATGATATGGACATCATATGTTAGGGGTTTCTGCTCTGCATAAACATTGATAAGGTTGAACTAATGAAAGGAGCTTTGTGTGGAATCACAGAGTTCATAATATCACCAGGATATTAAGATGATATGTGGAGACTTGAGGGTATGATTAATGAACAATCTGTTCCTCCTTTTCCTGGGATTTCGAGGACAAAATCCTTGTTAGGGGTTTATAATTTGTAACATACCTGACCTGGGTTATGTGTTAACCCTAGATGTTTTGTCTAATAAGGTTGAGTAGATGCTTAATATTATCTTGGGAAAAGTAATTAGGGCCCATGAGAAACTTATGTTTCAATTTTGGTCATGTTTGGACAATGTTGAAGCAATGTTTGCTTATTTTGGACTAATGTGCAAATTACCCAAGTTGAGGGGTTTATGCGCAAATTGTGCATGATAATATGTTAATCATGTGTTGAAGCATCATGAGAGTGAAGATGATACTGAGGCGTGGCTTATGGAAGCCTGAATACCAAGAAAGAGCTGATAGAGCAATGCTTGTTCATTAAAACCTAGTTTTGGTATAAAGTGCAATTTACCCAAAATCTAGGGTTCAATATGCAAATTACCACTTCAATAAGGTCCTTAATGTTTCTTGGTATCATGTAGAGCAAATAAAATGAGAGGGGCACCTCATTTGAATTAAGTTGGAGGAGAGAGAATCTTGGTATTAAAATAATCAAGATTTAATCTTAAGTGAAACCCTAATTCAATTTAGGGCAAAAATAAATGTATTAATTAAAGAGCCTTCAACCAAAATGTTATTGGTTGATTTTGAATAAGGATGGACGTTCTTTTGCCAAGATAAGGAACGAAAATATCCTAAGTAGGTGAAATTCCACTCACCTTATTATAAGGAAAAGAATTTCCACTCAAAAAGATATATTAATATTATAATGGATTAAGGTGCTTATTTTCTTTTCCCTTAATCCATGGATAATGGAAGGGATTTCGGTGGGGATAGAGATGCCCTTGCATGCAAGAAACGAAGGGGGAAGTGGTGGCAACAATTTTGGAATTAAAAGACTTTTATAAAGTATCTTCTCTCTCATCAATTTCCTTATAAAAATGCCCTTTCCAAGCCAAATGAAAGGCTTTTTTCGACCCTTTTCTTTCTCTCCTTGCTTTGGCCGACCGAGGGAGCTTAGGAGGAGAAGAAAGACGAAACCCAACCTGTAGGTAAGGTTCTTGATCCATTTTCCTTGATTTCATGGTGGAAATAAAAAATAAATTATGGATTCCTTCTTACTTTGATCTCCTCTTCAACCCTAGCCAACTTTTACAATCAAAAGCTTGAGGACGAGCCTAGGGGGAGTTGCAAGAGCTTCATCCACTATTAATGGTGTGAGATTGGAGCTTTGGATCTCAATTGGAGGCGGGTTTTATAACTTAAACCCTTAAACATTGCTGATTTTCAACAGTGAAGTCTCAGGTGGAGACATTGGCTGTTATGTCATGATTAGATGTATATAGAGTCCTATGTGTCGTCTCTGTACTCTCGGGTCCTCGGAGTAGTAGTTAGTGCTTTTAAGATTTTGGCTCAGCGCCTTGAGATTTTATTCTGCCTATGTTGAGCTTACCAGTGCAGCTGATGTTTTAAATCTCGAGAAGAGATAGTACAAGACATGTACTTTGAAACAGAATGTAAATGTTATACTTTGCTCTTGAAGAAAAAGATTTCCAATGTGTGGATCTCTTCGCAAAAAGTTTTATTTTTTTTTGTGATTTTCTCTAATCCGCTTCTTAATGAACGCTTCCACATTAGTTAATCTTGTTTTCGTGAATCGGTCATTACAATTGTTAACTTAATAGCCCCCATGAAACAAACTCTTCCCCATTCTCTGTTTCATCGCAAAACACGGCTTAGTCTCTGGAAATTCTACTCTACCTACCACTCGTTTGCTGCCGTCTGCCGCCGCCGCCGCCTGCTCGTGTGCTCAATGCCGCCACCTGCTCATGTGCTCAACACTGCTGCCGCCTGATCAATGCCGCTGCCTGCCCGTGTGCTGAACGCCGCCGCTGCCTACCCGTGTGCTCAATGCCGCTACCGCCACTACCTGCTCAACGCCGCCGCCGCCTGCTCAACGCCGCCAGATATTATCGGTAAGTTTTCTGTAACATCCCTGACCTGGGTTATAAACTAACCCTAGATGTTTTCCCTAAATATGTAATTAAATACTTGTGATTATTCCCTGGCATGTAATTAAGTTCCCCAGGAACATACAATTTCAATTTTGTCCTTTTTAAACAAAGTAGTAGTATTGTTTTGTAATGTAGGGACCTATGTGCAAATTACCCAGTTAAGGGGTTTAACTTGCAAATTTCACAAGTTAAGATGTTCTTATGGTAATGAGTCATCATATGAAGTAAATATGATAAGGTATGATGGATTTCCTAAGCTTGAGCATCAAGATGCAGCTTGTGGAACAATCCTTGTGCTTAAAACCCTAATTTTGGAGTAAAATGCAATTTGCCCAAAATGTGGGGTGCAACTTGTAAAATACACCTTCTAGAATATCCTTTATGAATCTTGACATTATTTAGAGTAGGAATGATGAAAGGGGCACTTCAATGAATAATCAGATGAGAAGAATAATCTTTGTAATAAAATTCACCTAGTATGAGTAAGGAGACCCTTCACATATGTACCTTAGTTTGCATGTTGGTTTTCTTTACCCTTAAATCTTGAGTTTTGATGGGATTTGAATAAGTTATGATGGTTTGTACGTGCCTTAGAAAGAAGGAGGGACTTAGATGAGAAATCTATGTTCTAAAGGTCCTTATGGCGAAAATTAGCCTAAACTATATAAGCCTATTCCTTTGCAAACCAAGTAAACGTATCCTTTCTCTTCTTCATTTCTCATCTTCCTCAACCGACCAAGGAAGAGCTCAGGAACTCAAGGAGATGACCAACTAGTTCTAAGGTGAGAAGGAACCATCTTCTATCTCGGATTCTTGGATGAAATCCTTGTGTAAGGTTGGTTTTATGGTTAACTTACTTGGGTTTCTTGTTCTAGCCAACCATCTCCATCTTTTATTTGGAAAATCACCTTTGGCCGACCTATGGAGCTCAAGATGCCATTAAAGGCTTGAATCTTGGAAGCTTGGAGCTCTAGGAACAACGTTTGAGGCGCGTTTTATAACTCTAAACTCCTTGCTTTATTATGCATATCTATGTTCTTGCAATTATGCTTAGTTCTTCTTCTACACTCCTTTCTTCCTTGCACACTTGCAAGCAAATCCGTGGAGTAACCGACCTGAACAGAGGTTGAAGATGATGGGCGTGAATTCCTAGGCAACTTTATCAAACGACCTTGGACCCCTTTGGTCCAAACGGTCTCAAACCGTTTGATCTCATGCGAACTTGCAAGACCGTTTGGAATCAAACGGTCTCAAGACCATTTGATAGGGTTGACTAAGGGACAACCATTTAAGGGTCTGTTGGTAACATATTGAATTTAATTCCTACAAAGAATCATAGCTTAATTCCAAACCAATCACTTGTTGAAGGCACTTCAACCCCCTAAACCCTAATCGGGTTGTTTTGCTGATTTCAAGGATAGATTTTGGTGAACTTTGGGTTGAAGGACCCAAACGGTCTCAAGACCGTTTGGAGATTCATCCAAACGGTCTCAAGACCGTTTGGTGACAACCCAAGACCCTTTGGAGGTCTAGGGTTAAGGTAATTTGATGATTTGAGGGTCCAATCACAATAGGTTGATGAATTGATAAAAGTGCTGATTTTAGACCCAATTAGGGTTCAACCCTTATCCAATCGACTTAGGTTTTGATGAAGCTTTGGGAAAACGGTCTCAAGACCGTTTGGAGGATGTCCAAATGATCTCAAGACCGTTTGGGCCAAGTTTGGGCCCAATTGGAGGTCAATTTATGGGTTCAACCTCAATTTGATTCACATTGTTGAACATTGATGATTATCCGATTGAAAACCCTAATTGAGATGGATTCAACCCTAATTGGCTTTCAATTGAGGGTCAATTTGGTGTCTAATTGATTAAGGCTAATCCTAATTGACTCAATTTACAAGTGGTTAACAAGGATTTGACCAATTGGATGCTTCAACATAGATAACCATAATCGATT
The DNA here is from genome assembly GCA_963693085.1 of Alisma plantago-aquatica. Lineage (NCBI taxonomy): Eukaryota > Viridiplantae > Streptophyta > Magnoliopsida > Alismatales > Alismataceae > Alisma > Alisma plantago-aquatica. Next base: position 537,163,527 of record OY856411.1, on the reverse strand, counting down.
AAAACCTTGAAGTCACTTTTGAGGTCCAAAGGGCGGTCTCAAGACCGTTTGAGGCCAAACGGTCTCAAGACCATTTGGGGCCAAACGGTCTCAAGACCGTTTGGGCTCAAACGATCTCAAGGTCGTTTGGATCAATCGATCTCAAGATCGTTTAAGATCGAACGGTTTCAAGTCGCATAGCTTCAAACGGTTTGGAGGTCAACTTTCTTAAACGGTCAACGCACCCATGCGGTCTTGGTGATCCATGTGGTCTTGAAGGTCAAACCATCCAAACGGTCAACGCCCCCAAACGGTCTCAAGACCATTTGGAGGTTGAAGGTTGAATCCGTTTGAAGGTTTTCTAGGTTGTTTGTGCTTAATCATTTGAAGGTGTTTTTGGTCCTATGATGGTCTCATCAAAACCCTAATGGCACCATAGGACATTAAGGGACTAAGTGACTAATGATTTGACTCATGATGGTGATAAATGGTGTAAATTACCAAATTACCCCTAAAGGATTCAATTGAAGGATACCTTGTTTTAATCAAACCCTAATCATATGATAATGGTGATTTGTCTTATGATAGTCAATGAGGACTTGACCCAACCTAATCTAGAGTGGTGTAATCACCATCTATTAGTGAGAGGAGAGAGAAAGTACCTTTTATGGTTGAAAGTCAAGAAAAGTACCTACAATACATAAGAATGTGCATGATTAGGGTATGATCCACTTATGTGAGATCATGGAAACCCTAATTGTGATAATTGATGAATCTTAATCTAATTTGAGGGCATCTATGGTGATGTTTCTCATGCATGATGATGTTATGAGTTCAATTCACCATGAAATGAATAGTAAACCCTAATTCTAGGGTGATAACATGTAATGTGAATAGTAAACCCTAATTGATGAGAAATCAGGGAACCTGACTCTTCTGAGAGTATGAAAGTACAACTCTTGAAATGAATTGTTTACTGTTATTAATTGAATTAATCTTGCAGGTTCTTATATGATGATGATCATATCCAGGTAAGGATTATGATACCTTATTCATTGAAAGCATGATTTTAGCTTTATGAATAGTGAAATACCTTGTTGCCTGGTAAGTGGCATCACATGAGATGATAGGCTGTAAGAGCCATGAGTATCATCAAGGTCATGCTTATAAGATAACTCGTGATGAGATGATTGAGAAATGATAATTGATGTGAGTTAGACCTGTTACATTTAGTATTTTACTTTCATAGCTGCTATGCTAATAATAATGTTTGAGAACATGTATGATGTTAAAAGAATACTTAAATGTACCTAACTAATAAAGTATAATCATACCATGTAGAGCCCTGATCATAGATCCATCATTGTCAGAAGCAATATGATGGTGAAATAGGTTTTCCTAAGGGAATTCTTGGATCACATACTTTTGAGTATGTGGGGGAATATGGATGTGTAAATCCTTACATCCTAGTGTAGGAATTGATGTAGATGTATCCTAATCCATCAAACCTTCACTATATGTTTATGTTGTACTACAATTCTCTCGAGGAAATCCTTATACCGCATCGATGAGAGATAAACAAGAAATCTTTCGATGATGAAGAGAGTACAAAATGCCACTGTGACTCTAATAGCGAAGTACCAGATTACCCTCGTGAGCTATAGTAGCAGAGACACAAGATGTCCTGCATGTTTATCCTCACACTGACTGAGGAAGATGAGGTCATAAGAATCCGGCTCTTTTGATGACCTAGGTATGATACCAATGCGACTTAACAGTGATCGGTTGGAGTATGAGCGGTATACCTCATCTCCGAAGGGCATAATGATGTTTGTAAAATATAATCAACCGCGTAGTATATTTGCTTAGGTTGAACTATGAGATACTTGAATGATGTTACACTGCATAGTACATATGTTCTTCATTTTCCTTAATTGTTGATACTCTGCTTATTACCAATCTACTGTTGGTTACCTTAAAAGCTTTTATTGCTTATGTTGTTCTTTGATTGCTATATAAAGCTTCTAGTGGAGAGTTATAACTCTCGCTGGGACAATTATTTATAATTGTCTCACTCTGTAGGTTTCAACTTTTTAGGTGGTCGTCAAGGATGGAGGAACCAGCCTACAGGTGACCAATACCAACAACAGCAACACCAGGAGCAGCAGTGAATCTTAGGTGGAGATACTGACTGCTGAGTTTGTAGTTAGATAGTCCTATGTCGTCTCTGTACTCTCAGGTCCTTGGAGTTAGTGGTCTAAGATTTTGGTTTTGACTCTTGAGATTTTGTATCATGTTGTGTATAATTACTTAAGAAGTAATTTAACAGAGATGTAAACAGTTTATCTCCTTTCTATGAAAGAAGTTTTATGGTTTTCAAGATCTTATCTCAAAAAGTTTTAATTTCCGATGATTTTTGTATTCCGCTGCTAATCGAATGCTTCCGCTGAGTTCATATCGTGGTTTTGGAGATCGGAGCCCACAATTAAGTGGTATCAGAGCTCTAGGTTCGCTGAGTCTACAGAGACATAGGACTTAGGATGTCGAGTCTATCCTTAGCATTTCTTCCTTATCTAATAGAATCTTCTACTCCTCAGGAGAAGAAGATATATAAGGATGTCTGAGCCACATGAGGAGTACGTGGCGGAGAGTAGTGTTGCTGCACCTCGAGAAGGTGCAAGGAACCCAGAAATAGAGCAACCCGTACCTGAGCCACCCAGGTAGCCACCACAGTTTGACCCAGCTGATATGGGCAACCCAGCTGTTCAAACTATGTTCGGGAAGTTTATGACTACCATGACACACATCACCGACATGATACCTATGCCTTCACCTAGGACACCTATCCAGCCCGAAGGACAAGGTATCGGGAAGACGTTCGAGTGACTTCGTCGTGTCGGAGCTACCAAATACTTTGGGACAGCTGACCCCGCAGATGCTGATCTGTGGTTAACAAAGTTGGAGAAAGCTTTTAGGATCCTCATCATCCCTGAAGCTGAGAAGGTTAGACACACTATCTATCTTCTCAAAGGAAGCACTGGTCACTGGTGGACCATGGAAGAGCAGAAGAGACCTGGAATGGAGATCTTGTGGGAAGACTTTCGTCGGGAATTTATCCTCAGATATTTCCTGAAGACCTTCTTGGACGAGAAGATCTCTCAGTTTGAGAGATTGAGGCAGGGCGTGATGAACATTAGCGAGTATGAAGCTAAGTTCATGGAATTGTTGCGGTTCTGTCCGCACATGGATGCCACAGAAGAAGAAAGGATTAGAAGGTTCGAGAAGGGTTTGAATGCCGACATGACTACTCCCGTGTCTACTCTAGAAAACCGGGAGAGGTTCGCTACCTTCGTTGAGTCAGTCCGAAGGACAGATCCTTAGTCGAGAAAAGGCAAACCCAAAAGAGATATCCGCAATTCTAGGGTTCTTCATCTAGAGACTTTAAGAAGCCTAGATTCTCTGCACCTACACCTCCACCACCCAGATCTAGCTCTCAGACTCAGTGGTCCCCAAGTAGAGGTAGAGGACGGAGTTTACCACCACAAGAGACTCACAGTTCAACATCAATGTCAGTCACAGGACCACCAAGACCACAACAACTGGAAAGAAGCTGCTACAACTGTGGGAAGGTGGGACACTTGATGAAGGACTGCAGGTCTAGGCCTGTCAGTGTGACACAACCTCCGAGATAGAATCAATAGGGATCACAAAGAAGGCAATCTCAAGGAGCAGCTAGAGGACGTGGACAAGCGTCTCAAGCTGGATCATCAGCACCAACTCAACCCCAGGCGACAACGAGGTTCTATGCTATGAACCCCCCATATGCAGTGGTCAATCCATAGGTTGTGGCAGGTCAGATGGAACTTTTATATTCTGATATGTCTAAATCCTGTGTTATGTCTGTTTTGATTGACCCGGGTGCTACACACTCTTTTATCACTCGAAGAGTAATTCACAACTACAATATGACAGTCAGTCATAGGGCAGATAGCTTGTTGCTGGAGACTCCGTTGAGAGGGTCTGCTGTTTTGTAGGAGGTATGCTCTTCCTGCATCCTCTTCTTTTCTGATCATCGCATTCAAGTGGATCTCATACCACTTGATATGCAAGGGTTTGATATATCAAGTGGTATGAGATCCACTTGAATGCGATGATCAGAAAAGAAGAGGATGCAGGAAGAGCATACCTCCTAAAAAACAGCAGACCCTCTCAACGGAGTCTCCAGCAACAAGCTATCTGCCCTATGACTGACTGTCATATTGCAGTTGCAAATTACTCTTCGAGTGATAAAAGAGTGTGTAGCACCCAGGTCAATCAAAACAGACATAACACAGGATTTAGACATATCAGAATATAAAAGTTCCATCTGACCTGCCACAACCTGTGGATTGACCACTGCATCTGGGGGGTTCATAGCATAGAACCTCGCTGTCGCCTGGGGTTGAGTTGGTGCTGATGATCCAGCTTGAGACGCTTGTCCACGTCCTCTAGCTGCTCCTTGATATTGCCTTCTCTGTTATCCCTGTTGATTCTGTCTCAGAGGATGTGTCACACTGACAGGCCTAGACCTGCAGTCCTTCATCAAGTGTCCCACCTTCCCACAGTTGTAGCAGCTTCTTTCCAGTTGTTGTGGTCTTGGTGGTCCTGTGACTGACATTGATGCTGAACTGCGAGTCTCTTGTGGTGGTAAACTCCGTCCTCTACCTCTACTTGGAGACCACTGAGTCTGAGAGCTAGATCTGGGTGGTGGAGGTGTAGGTGCAGAGAATCTAGGCTTCTTAAAGTCTCTAGATGAAGAACCCTGGAATTGCGGATATCTCTTTTGGGTTTGCCTTTTCTCGACTACGGATCTGTCTATCCTTCAGGCTGACTCAACGAAGGTAGCGAACCTCTCCCGGTCTTCTAGAGCAGACACGGGAGTAGTCATGTCGGCATTCAAACCCTTCTCGAACCTTCTAATCCTTTCTTCTTCTGTGGTAGCCATGTGCGGACACAACTGCAACAATTCCATGAACTTAGCTTCATACTCGCTAATGTTCATCACGCCCTGCCTCAATCTCTCAAATTGAGAGATCTTCTCATCCAGGAAGGTCTTCGGGAAATATCTGAGGACAAATTCCCGACAAAAGTCTTCCCACGAGATCTCCATTCCAGGTCTCTTCTGCTCTTCCATGGTCCACCAGTGGCCAGCGCTTCCTTTGAGAAGATAGACAATGTGTCTAACCTTCTCAGCTTCAGGGATGATGAGGATCCTAAAAGCTTTCTCCGACTCTGTTAACCATAGATCAACATCTGTGAGGTCAGCTATCCCAAAGTGTTCAGTAGCTCCGACACGACAAAGTCACTCGAACGTCTTCCCGATACCTTGTCCTTCGGGCTGGACAGGTGTCCTAGGTGAAGGCATAGGCATCCTATCGGTGATGTGTGTCATGGAAGTCATAAACTTCCCGAACATAGTTTGAACAACTGGGTTGCCCATATCAGCTGGGTCAAACTGTGGTGGCTCCCTGGGTGGCTCAGGTATGGGTTGCTCTATTTCTGGGTTCCTTGCACCTTCTCGAGGTGCAACAACACTACTCTCCGCCACGTACTCCTCATGTGGCTCAGACATCCTTATATATCTTCTTCTCCTGAGGAGCAGAAGATTCTATTAGATAAGGAAGAAACGCTAAGGATAGACTCGACATCCTAAGTCCTATGTCTCTGTAGACTCAGTGAACCTAGAGCTCTGATACCACTTAATTGTGGGCTCCGATCTCCAAAACCACGATATAAACTCAGCAGAAGCATTCGATTAGCAGCGGAATACAAAAATCATCGGAAATTAAAACTTTTTGAGACAAGATCTTGAAAACCATAAAACTTCTTTCATAGAAAGGAGATAAACTGTTTACATCTCTGTTAAATTACTTCTTGAGTAATTATACACAACATGATACAAAATCTCAGACCACTAACTCCAAGGACCTGAGAGTACAGAGACAACATAGGACTATCTAACTACAAACTCAGCAGTCAGTATCTCCACCTGAGATTCACTGCTGCTCCTGGTGCTGCTGCTGTTGGTATTGGTCACCTGTAGGCTGGTTCTTCTGTCCTTGATGACCACCTAAAGAGTTGAAACCTACGGAGTGAGATAATTATAAATAACTATCCCAACGAGAGTTATAACTCTCCACTAGAAGCTTTATATAGCAATCAAAGAACAACATAAGCAATAAAAGCTTTTAAGGTAACCAACAGCAGATTGGTAATAAGCAGAGTATCAACAATTAAGGAAAATGAAGAACATATGTACTATGAAGTGTAACATCATTCAAGTATCGTTTAGTTCAACCTAAGAAGATATACTATGCGGTTGATTATGTTTTACAAACATCATTATGCCCTTCAGAGATGAGGTATACCGCTCATACTCCAACCGATCACTATTAAGTCGCATCGGTATCATACCTAGGTCATCAAAAGAGCCGGATTCTTATGACCTCATCTTCCTCAGTCAGTGTGAGGATAAACATGTAGGACATCTTGTGTCTCTGCTACTATATCTCACTAGGGTAATCTGGTACTTCGCTATTAGAGTCACAGTGGCATTCTGTACTCTCTTCATCAAAGAAAGATTTCTTGTTTATCTCTCATCGATGCGGTATAAGGATTTCCTCGAGAGAATTGTAGTACAACATAAACATATAGTGAAGGGTTGATGGATTAGGATACATCTACATCAATTCCTACACTAGGATGTAAGGATTTACACATCCATATTCCCCCACATACTCAAAAGTATGTGATCCAGGAATTCCCTTAGGAAAACATGTTTCACCATCATATTGCTTCTGACAATGATGGATCTATGATCAGGGCTCTACATGGTATGATTATACTTGATTAGTTAGGTACATTTCAATATTATTTTAACATCATACATGTTCTCAAACATTATTATTAGCATAGCAGCTATGAAAGTAGAATACTAAATGTAACAGGTCTAACTCACATCAATTATCATTTCTCAATCATCTCATCACGAGTTATCTTATAAGCATGACCTTGATAATACTCATGGCTCTTACAGCCTATCATCTCATGTGATGCCACTTACCAGGCAACAAGGTATTTCACTATTCATAAAGCTAAAATCATGCTTTCAATGAATAAGGTATCATAATCCTTACCTGGATATGATCATCATCATATAAGAACCTGCAAGATTAATTCAACTAATAACAGTAAACAATTCATTTCAAGAGTTGTACTTTCATACTCTCAGAAGAGTCAGGTTCCCTGATTTCTCATCAATTAGGGTTTACTATTCACATTACATGTTATCACCCTAGAATTAGGGTTTACTATTCATTTCATGGTGAATTGAACTCATAACATCATCATGCATGAGAAACATCGCCATAGATGCCCTCAAATTAGATTAAGATTCATCAATTATCACAATTAGGGTTTCCATGATCTCACATAGGTGGATCATACCCTAATCATGCACATTCTTATGTATTGTAGGTACTTTTCTTGACTTTCAACCATAAAAGGTACTTTCTCTCTCCTCTCACTAATAGATGGCGATTACACCACTCTAGATTAGGCTGGGTCAAGTCATCATTGACTATCATAAGCAAAATCACCATTATCATATGATTAGGGTTTGATTAAAACAAGCTATCCTTCAATTGAATCCTTTAGGGGTAATTTGGTAATTTACACCATTGATCACCATCATGAGTCAAATCATTATTCACTTAGTCCCTTAATGTCCTATGGTACCATTAGGGTTTTGATTAGACCATCATAGGACCAAAAACACCTTCAAATGATTAAGCACAAACAACCTTGAAAACCTCCAAACGGTTTCAACCTTCAACCTCCAAACGGTCTTGAGACCATTTGGGGGCGTTGACCGTTTGGATGGTTTGACCTTCAAGACCACATGGATCACCAAGACCGCATGGGTGCGTTGACCGTTTAAGAAAGTTGACCTCCAAACCGTTTGAAGCTATGTGACTTGAAACCGTTCGATCTTAAACGATCTTGAGATCGATTGATCCAAACAACCTTGAGATCATTTGAGCCCAAACGGTCTTGAGACCATTTGGCCCCAAATGGTCTTGAGACCGTTTGGCCTCAAACGGTCTTGAGACTGCCCTTTGGACCTCAAAAGTGACTTCAAGGTTTTAATCGATTATGGTTATCTATGTTGAAGCGTCCAATTGGTCAAATCCTTGTTAACCACTTGTAAATTGAGTCAATTAGGATTAGCCTTAATCAATTAGACACCAAATTGACCCTCAATTGAAATCCAATTAGGGTTGAATCCATCTCAATTAGGGTTTTCAACCGGATAATCATCAATGTTCAACAATGTGAATCAAATTGAGGTTGAACCCATAAATTGACCTCCAATTGGGCCCAAACTTGGCCCAAACGGTCTTGAGATCGTTTGGACATCCTCCAAACGGTCTTGAGACCGTTTTCCCAAAGTTTCATCAAAACCTAAGTCGATTGGATAAGGGTTGAACCCTAATTGGGTCTAAAATCAGCACTTTTGTCAATTCATCAACCTATTGTGATTGGACCCTCAAATCATCAAATTTCCTTAACCCTAGACCTCCAAAGGGTCTTGGGTTGTCACCAAACGGTCTTGAGACCATTTGGATGAATCCCCAAACGTTCTTGAGACCGTTTGGGTCCTTCAACCCAAAGTTCACCAAAATCTATCCTTGAAATCAGCAAAACAACCCGATTAGGGTTTAGGGGGTTGAAGTGCCTTCAACAAGTGATTGGTTTGGAATTAAGATATGATTTTTTGTAGGAATTAAATTCAATATGTTACCAACAGACCCTTATATGGTCGTCCCTTAGTCAACCCTATAAAATGGTCTTGAGACCGTTTGATTCCAAACGGTCTTGCAAGATCGCATGAGATCAAACGGTTTGAGACCGTTTGATTTCAAACGGTTTGCAACCGTTTGGACCAAAGGGGTCCAAGGTCATTTGATAAAGTTGCCTAGGAATTCACGCCCATCATCTTCAACCTCTGTTCAGGTCGGTTACTCCACGGATTTGCTTGCAAGAGTGCAAGGAAGAAAGGAGTGTAGAAGAAGAACTAAGCATAATTGCAAGAACATAGATATGCATAATAAAGCAAGGAGTTTAGAGTTATAAAACGCGCCTCAAACATTGTTCCTAGAGCTCCAAGCTTCCAAGATTCAAGCCTTTAATGGTATCTTGAGATCCATAGGTCGGCCAAAGGTGATTTTCAAAAGAAAAGATGGAGATGGTCGGCTAGAACAAGAAACCTAAGTAAGTTAACCATAAAACCAACCTTATACAAGGATTTCATCCAAGAATCCGAGCTAGAAGATGGTTCCTTCTCACCTTAGAACTAGTTGTTCGTCTCCTTGAGTTCCTGAGCTCTGCCTTGTTCGGTTGAGGAAGATGAGAAATGAAGAAGAGAAAGGATATGTTTACTTGGTTTGCAAAGGAATAGGCTTATATAGTTTAGGCTAATTTTCACCATAAGGACCTTTAGAACATAGATTTCTCATCTAAGTCCCTCCTTCTTTCTAAGGCACGTCCAAACCATCATAACTTATGCAAATCCCATCAAAACTCAAGATTTAAGGGTAAAGAAAACCAACATGCAAACTAAGGTACATATGTGAAGGGTCTCCTTACTCATACTAGGTGAATTTTATTACAAAGATTATTCTTCTCATCTAATTATTCATTGAAGTGCCCCTTTCATCATTCCTACTCTAAATAATGTCAAGAGTCATAAAGGATATTCTAGAAGGTGTATTTTGCAAGTTGCACCCCACATTTTGGGCAAATTGCATTTTACTCCAAAATTAGGGTTTTAAGCACAAGGATTGTTCCACAAGCTGCATCTTGATGCTCAAGCTTAGGAAATCCATCATACCTTATCATATTTACTTCATATGATAACTCATTACCAGAAGAACATCTTAACTTGTGAAATTTGCAAGTTAAACCCCTTAACTGGGTAATTTGCACATAGGTCCCTGCATTACAAAACAATACTACTACTTTGTTTAAAAAGGACAAAATTGAAATTGTATGTTCCTGGGGAACTTAATTACATGCCAGGGAATAATCACAAGTATTTAATTACATATTTAGGGAAAACATATAGGGTTAGTTTATAACCCAGGTCAGGGATGTTACAAATTATCCACCCCTTACAAGGATTTCGTCCTCGAAATCGATAAAACATATTAGGAGAAAAGAGCAGGGTATTTCCTCCTCATCTCATCCTCTAGTTCCCAAGTGGTTTATTCGACACCACAGTGATTCCAGAGGACTTTCACAAGACTTATGTCTTTCTTCTTTAGCTTTTTAATTATGTTATCAAGGATTGACACTGGTCCCTCCTCATAAGTTATATCTTCATTCAATTCTACTTCCATAGGCTGTAGAACTGACTCGGTATCAGAGTGATATTTCCTCAGCATAGAAATGTGAAATACAGGGTGTAACTTGTGAAACTCTAGAGGTAACTCTAGTCTATAGGCTACTTTTCCAACTCGTTCAATGATTGGATAAGGCCCCATAAATCTAGGAGCTAACTTTCCCTTCCTTCCAAAACGAAGGACTCCTTTCCAAGGTGAGACCTTAAGGTACACTCTGTCTCCAACCTGGAACTCTAAGGGTTTACAACGTCTGTCAGCATAAGACTTCTGCCTATCCTGTGCAGTCTTGAGCTGTTGTTGTATAACTTTGATCTTCTCTGTAGTCTTCTGCACAAGATCAGGACCTAACAACTGATGCTCACCAGTCTCATACCAACATAAGGGTGATCTACAACGTCTACCATACAAGGCTTCATAAGGTGCCATATCAATACTATGTTGATAGCTATTGTTATAGGCAAACTCTATCAAGCTTAGGTGTAGATCCCAACTTCCGGTAAACTGGAGAACACATGCTCTCAACAAGTCTTCCAAGGTCTGTATAGTCCTTTCTGACTGTCCACCAGTCTGTGGATGAAAGGCTGTACTAAACCTTAACTTGGTGCCTAAAGCTCTGTGTAACTGCTCCCAAAAATGACTTGTAAATTGGGGACCTCTATCAGAAACTATAGTGACAGGAACTTCGTGCAAACGCACTATCTCTTGGACATACAACTGTGATAACCTTTCAGCAGAATAGGTTGTTTTGACAGGTAAGAAATGCGTTGTCTTTGTCAACCTATCAACAATCACCCAAATGGAATCATGTCCTTTGCTTGTCCTGGGTAGGCCAACAACAAAGTCCATGGTCACATGGTCCCACTTCCACTGCGGTATGGGTAAAGGTTGCATTGTTCCTGCAGGCTTCTGGTATTTAGCCTTAACTTGCTAACACACAGGACACCGATACATATCTTTCAAGTTTCGATACATCTTGGTGCTCCCTGGATGCATAGCATACATCGAAGAATGAGCTTCCTCCAGGACTAACTTCCTTAGGTTATCCACATCTGGTACTATCATCCTCCCATGATAGTATGCCACTTGGTCATCTGAATCATAAAAACCATCTCGCTTCTCATTACCATACTCAGATCTGATCTTCTAAACTGTAGCATCAACTTGCTGTGCCTCTTTTATCTACTCTCTTAGGGTAGGTTTAATGTGCATCTCAGCTAACAAACCGGCTAACAATGACACCTTCAACTGCACATTGTCTTGCCTTAAAGAGATAAGCATATCTCTTCTAGAGCATACTAAGGAACTTAGTTGTGCTCTATCCATGGTTGATGTTGCTGATTTCCTACTGAAGGCATCTGCAACCACATTGGCCTTCCATGGATGGTAATCAATTGTACAATCATAGTCCTTGATTAACTCCATCCAGTGACGTTGCCTCATGTTAAGCTCATGCTAAGAGAAGATATACTTAAGATTCTTGTAGTCTGTGAAAATATGGAAGGTTTCTCCATAGAGATAATGTCTCCAGATCTTCAAGGCATAAACCACCGCAGCTAACTCCAGATCGTGTGTCGGATAATTATCCTCGTGTTTCTTAAGCTGTCAGGAAGCAAAAGAAATCACTTTCTTATCCTGCATCAACACACATCCAAGTCCATTCTTGGAGGCATCACAGAAAACTATATATCATTTTCCTTGCTCAGGTAGCACAAGCACAAGTGCACTTGTCAACCTCTCCTTCAACAGCTGAAAGGACTGTTGACACTTATCACTCCAGGCAAAAGGAACATCTTTTCGGGTTAACTTGGTCAAAGGTAAGGCTATAGAACTGAAGTTCTTAATGAACCTTCGGTAGTAGCCAGCTAACCCTAAGAAACTTTGAATCTCCGTCGGTGTCCTCGGTTGTTCCCACTGTAGAACAGATTCTTCCTTTTTAGGGTCAACACGAATACTCGATGCAGATACCACATGTCCAAGAAAAGATACTTCCGGCAACCAGAACTCACACTTGCTAAACTTAGCGTATAGCTTGTGTTCTCTTAGCAAGGTCAAAGCTTGGAGAAGATGCCGTTCATGTTACTGAGCATCCTTACTATAGATCAGAATGTCATCTATGAAGATGACAACACACTGATCGAGGAAAGGTCGAAAGACTCTATTCATGATTTCCATAAATGCAGCTGGTGCATTAGTTAGTCCAAACGACATAACTGTGAACTCATAGTGACCATATCTTGTCCTAAAGGCAGACTTAGATATGTCACTATCCTTAATACGAAGTTGATGATATCCTGACCTCAAGTCTATCTAAGATCGCAATATTAGAGGCATGCATGTTTATATTTTTAAGTGTTTTATTTTTATGAATGTGAACTTTACAATGTTTTATTATCTTCTAGTTATGTCAAATGCTAAATGTTTGAATTTTTAATGACACTTTTAGATGGCTGAGCATGAGCATGATGAGCGTGATGATGATTACAGTGAGGGTGAGGATATCAATGCATCGCCTCACAATGTAAGTTTTAAAAATGTATCCTATATTTCTATCTATATGTCCATTTATAGTTATATCCTGTAAGTGTGTTTATTTTGTCAAATTTTAGGTTGATGATGTACCCCTTGAAGAACTTGGGGCACTTGATGAGCAACAATTTTTTTTTGAGAAAGTGAGGGGAATCACAATGATGAACGAGTTACTACAGTAAAGGGGCAATGGACCCAAACTGGCTGTGGATTTTGATCATGTAATCCAGTTGGAGTGAACCGCAACTCATTTATTTCATATCTTGGGGTTCTTACTCATAGCCATGGTAGTCTTAATTTTGAATCTTGGCATAGAGTTCCTAAGGGGAAGAAAGACTTAGTATGGAAGGAACTATGAGTGAGTTATCATTATTTGCAATTCTATTTTTGTAGATTACTAATTTTTAGGATACTAGTTAATAACAATTCTATTTTGCAGAGTATATTTGATCTGGATGAAAAACTGCATCATAAATGCGCGATGCAATGCTGTGAAAGGGTCCTAAGGAACTATAGGACAAATCTCACCCGAGATTACATACGCGATGTTGAGAAGAGGTTCTTGATTGATTTCCAATTCTAGACATTGATCACTTTTTGACTAACTCTACACTAATAATTTTTGTTTGTATTCTCTTCAAAAAATAAATTTAGGAAGAAGGCAACCACTGAGCAATGGAACTACCTAGACCCCAAAGACTGGGAGGAGTTTGTTACCCAAAGAAAAATGGATGAATTCAAGGTATTAAGCACCACTCCCAGTTTAATCAATCTATGTTCTTATGTATTCACCTATTCAAGATTAACCTTTAGTGTTACTAACCAAATCAATGTGCTTACTAACAAGGCTATCATCGATGCTCAAAGAGCAAGGCGTGCACTGAATGTGCATGACCACACAATGGGTCTAAGAGGCTATGCAGGCATTCGCTAAAGACTACAGGCTGAGTCTACTGCTCACTCTGCTGCTACTCAGGAGACTACAAAGTCCTCTACTATTGGCCCCGCACCTCTATCTTGCCATGCTATGTGGATAGATGGGAGGCAAAACCAGAAGGGAGATATAACAAAGCCTACAACTGCTGAGACGACTACAAAAATGGTAAAATTCAACTCTTAGAGCAATCGATATTGATTATTGTTATGTTTACTTACCAATTTCCTGTTGATGGCAATCAGCGGGAGCTTCACGAGCAGAGGAAGGAAGGCAAGTTCATCCATGAGGGAACAAGGGATGAATTGACAGTTTCTCTTGGTAACCCAAAGCATCTTGGACGTGTTAGGGGTGCAAGCACTGGTGTAGGCATAAAAGTGTTCTTTAGGCCATCACAACGCAAATCTGTCCCAAAAGCGGGACTATCAAATGTTGAGGTAACCTGTTCTTTTTTTAGAATATTATTGCGAAAGGGAATTCAATAATCAAAAGCTAGTGTTTCTTTTGTCGATGTATAGGTAGATGAGTTAATTAATAAGAAAATACAAGAAGCAATGGTGAAGTAGCAGGCATCTCAGGCTGCCACTCAGACATTACCTGTGGTGTGTCACTCCTCTCCTATTATAGAGGTTGAACGTAATCATATAAACCCACCTAGTACGTCTGCTGTTAGTATTTTTATGACATAGTATCTAGTCTTTTCAAGATGATATGTTTATGTATATATGTATATAACATTCTTTACGTAAATTTGTAGGGGTTGAAGCCATGCCGTCTAAAAAGTCAAGAATATATCATTGTAGAGGCACATGCTTACCCAACCCTTCCAGGGGACATGTTTCATGGGACTCCAGTACCAGCTGGTGCGGTTCGTGTGAGCCCGATACATGTACTCCCCAATTGGAGGGATCTTCCATTTCCATATGCCCACCTAGATTTTGAAACGTTTGGTGAGGCAGAAGGCGGAGTGATAATGTGGCCCAAAGCGGATGTCGTCTACACTAATATTGAATGGTAAATTTATATTATGTTAATTTGTTAGTATGTATATATGAGTCAATTGATCTGAAATTATATATACAGGTCAAAAGGAAGACACCCACTACATCTTGACCTCCACCTCTACAGCCTGAAGTACCAAGTTGGCTTCTAAGGGACCTACATGCCTCGTTAGGTCCTAATTATAGGGGTATGGTAGTATGGATAGGCAAACATGATCCAAATTTCCCTATAGATGTTTCTATTCCGAAAGATGCTGCAGGTCAATCATACGATAACAAGCTATTTATACAAGATATTTTGGAGTTGTTTCGTTATGATTGACTGAATACATATATGATAGAGCTATGGATATGGTGAGATCTTGTTTATACATCCATATACCTTGTTTTATATATGGTGATCTGGTTTCTTATATATTAATGCATATGTAATACATGTTTTGCATCCACTTACACACGATATTTACAGATTTTTCATTTTCCCATGTGGGATTTTTGGTTCCATCTTTGATTAGTCTTGTAGATAAAGACCCTTCTTCGCTACTTCATACTGCTATGCTGCTTTTAAATATTTTGGCAAAAAAATGAAGACGGTGATAATAGCTCCATTCAATGTCGAGTAAGTTTACTTTGCTTATAATTTAGACTTAAGAAAATTACATTTTTATTGTGGATTTTGAGTTATTAATTTTTAACTTTCTTACATGTAGCGGTAGGCATTGGGAGTTACTAGTTATTGTCCCCAAGGCGTTCAATGTCTATTATCTAGATCCTGTAGAGAATGAATTGAATACATTATATGGACACACAATGAAAAAGCCATTATTCCTGTGAGAAATATTCCATATTTTTATATCCGTTAACATATGTTATTACATTACTATTTAATTATGCAATTTAATGTGTTACCTTAACATGTAGGGATTTACATGAGTTCAAAAGAGATGGAGGAAAGGTCCACAAGAAAAAGAATCAACCACTAATTTGGGAGAATGTGAAAGTAATTTCCCGACTCCAATGTATATATTATTTACGTGACCTGTGCTTATTTGTATTTTTGAATATTTTTTATGTTTCAATTTATAGTGTGCCACACAAGACAATGGCTGGGCATGTGCATACTATGTGATGCAATTTATGGACCTAATCATCAAACATGCCACAATAGAAATCGATAACATACATAAGGTATTATATATAGTCTCATTAGATAATATGAAATATATCAATCTTATTATATATTATTAATTATATATATACATCATTCTCTTTGCAGGTGTTTAAAACTAACTTGACTATAGGTGGAAAGTTATTAGATGTACATACTCCCTATACGAGGGAAGAATTAGATGATGTAAGAGAAGAATGGGCAAAAACCCTACAAGTAGTGAAAATTTTTAAATATAATTGGGATACTGATGGCAATAATGACGATGATGAATAAAGAATGATATTTCTAAACTTTGTTCTCATAATTATTTTTTGTGTGAATGTGAATGAATTTTTTTGAATTGTCATATGTGTGAATGTGAAGATGATCAATACATGAATGTTTCTACATGTGTTTGAATGTGAAAAGAGATGAAATGAATGGAACTACAGGTTGCTAAATGTGTGTGAAAATGGAGGACATTTGAAATGAAACTACTGGTTTCTACATGTGTGTGATGAAAAATAATATGAATTAAATGTGCTTATACATGTGTGTGATCATAAATTGTTGTCCATCTTGTTAATTTTGCAGGTTTGTGGCCTGTTGTTGGCTAATATCAATGGATGCCGTAAACCTGCAGTTTAGAACTAAACTGCATGTTCTGTATCCTACTGACCAGCCATACAATAGGCCTACAAACTGATAAGAAAAAAAATCAGAAAATAGGCGTCAGTTATTAGTATAAAACTGACAATAAAGACATACAACATCGGTTATTAGCAAACAACCAACGTCTATGTGGCTAGGTAGTGTCGGTTATATATACAAACTGATGCCTATGGTGCCCTTGCTGGCACGTTTTATTGGTGGCGGGAAGGGTTATATAGTGTCGGTTTTTGTGAAATGCCGACGTCTTTAACCTGGATATAGTGTCAGTTTATTTTAATAACTGATGCCTATAGTACCCTTGCTGGCACATTTTTGGTGGCAGGAAGGGTTATGGCGTCAGTGTTAAAACCGACGCTGAAGGTTTTGGCTTTTAGTGGCGCCCACTTGGGCGTCGTTTTAAAACTAACGCCAAAGGCCTTAAATAACCAACACTAAAGGTCAGTTCTGTACTAGTGATGTGAGTCATTATGTGATATTGAGCTTACATATATCTCATGCAGTCTACTCTGGTTCAATGGATAAGATTGAATAATAATGAGGATGACTACTCCATGCCTCTAGTTCAATATGGATATTAGTGACAAAGGAAATATACAAATATTGTAACACCATACACAGATTGTAGGTTGAAATAGTTCTCCAACTTTCCATTCAATTGGGTAGCACTGATGTGTGACTAGGCACTGCTTATTGCTTGTGATGTGATAAGCTAGTTATGGACATTCACTAGCCAACATGATACAGGACCTATAGGATCACACACATAGGAACTCATCTAGATGAGGAGTTTGATATTGAATGATGATTGAATTGATTACTAAAGTGTTTAGGTATTCAATTCATGCAACAAATTAGCTGACTAGACTGCTAGACAATCTATTCAAGTGTTGGAAGTGTTGTTTGGAGTGTTAGGGTGATTGTATTGTACATTAATTGGGATTCTGCCTAACCCAGGCTGCGAGATGCCCGTCTCACTTGTGCAAAACGGTCATCTGGCATGGTGCGAGACACCTGTCTCACATGCACCAAATGGCCATCTCGGGGAGTGCAATTCGATTGCACAAAGGATTGGTGCTGACGTGAAGTTGAGTACTAATTGGAATTGAATTTCCAACATATGCGTAAAACTAGAAAGTGCGAAACGACCATTTTGCTTAGCAAAATGATTGTCTTAGTTTACTAGATGACTGTTTCGACGCACGTAGGTTGCGAAACTTCCAGAATTGTTGTGAAAATTCTAGATCTTCTAGTCCTTTAGACCCCCACTTTAGTCTTGTATTGGATGGGGATTGGGAACCCAGAACCTAACCCTAACCCTTTCTATATATAGAGGGGTACTAGGGGATTCTCAAAATACAACTACAACATAGAAAATTGAGAACAGTTTCTCTAACAGTTGTTGTCCTCTCTGGTTGTGGTAACCACGAGATCCCAGACAAGTCCTACTTGACTAGGAAGGGATAGCCACAGGAGAGAAACAACTGAGGATCATTGTTGTGAGAGAACATGTTGGCGACTAGTACGCCAATGGGTGGGACAACTCCTTTTTGTCTATTCTAGAAGGACGACATGAGTTCTAGTTGGTCCATGTGGACTACTCTAGAGGTAGGAGTCCTTTGTCTACTGTTGGGAGGGTAACATCAAGTCACAGTTTGTGGCGAGATCAGAGGAATTGATGCAATAGTTGTCCGAGTTTGCTGTCCATAGAGAAGCAGTTAGACGAGTCCCAATGTAACCAGGAGCTGAACAAACACCATCCAAGACAGAGTAAGCACCTAGATCCATGAGGATTATCGCTGGACTTGCTCCAAGACTAGGTATATCTTTGTGAAACCATCCTTCCCATTGTATAGTTATTGACACAATCTATTGGTTTATGAGAAATATATCTGTAAATTTTTTATTTCCGCTGCCTATCTGATGCTGTATTTCCCTATAGTAGTATGAGAGCCACACCAATTAATTATGTTTTGGGATAATCGATATGATCAAATTTTTAGTTTTACTGTGTTTATTTATTACATGCGATGCAAATATTTAAACTGGTCGATGTGCACATCCGTTTATATCACCACATAAAGAACCCAAATGAATATATATATATATATATATATATGTATATATATGTATATATGTGTATATATGTGTATATATATGTATGTATGTATACATATGTATATAGTGTCAGGCTAGAATACACTTGAGTGTATTTGGAGCAAAATACACTCAAGTAGTTTGTCATGATGTAATATTTTTTTTCTTCAAAAATCTAATTCATTGATCTTATTAAACATCTTGTGAATAGCTCATACACAAAATTTGAGCATATTTGGACATTTATAGGTCATGTTATAAAGACCGCAAAAATTATGCTTTTGAAATTAGTTTCACACGTCAATTTTTTTGCCCTTGGATGAGTGTAAGATGGGCTCAAAATTTGTATGTAGCCTAGTTACAGTTTTTTTTGATAAAACACTGATGCAATTCTATTAAAAGATCATAAAGTCTACAGATCAGTAGGTTAGCACCTACAAATCGCATGTTCTGAGCTAATATAGAAGCTAGTACTATGTTGATATGAAAAGAGCGGTAAAGATAGAAGTTTTTATGGGGAGGCACACCTTTGACAAGCCTCAAAATGATGTAATTAATACTTGAGCTAAGAAAAAGACTAAAGATAGGCATCAACAGTATCATAAGTCTAATTCTTCCTCTAGAATCTCCTCTAGGGTGTAGAAGACATCACTAGTAGCAGCTTTGTTTTCCTAGTTATAGTATGACGGTGAAGATCAATGATTTACATTTTGCAAAAAATAGTCTTGATATGCAAACACACTTGAGTGTATTCGTGCGATATGTACATTTAAGTGTATTCAGAGCAGAATACACTCAGGTAGTTTTTCATGATGCCATATTAAAAAAAAACTAATTCGTTGATCTTCTTAAACATCTTGTGAATAGCTCATACACAAAATTTGAGCACATTTGGACATTTATAGGTCATGTTATAAAGACCACAAAAATGATGCATTTCAAATTAGTTTCACGCGTCGATTTTGTTGCCCTTAGATGAGTGACTTACACTCATCCAAATGGGCTCAAAATTTGTATGTAGTCTAGTTATAGTATGACGGTGAAGATCTATAGTTTACATTTTGCAAAAAATAGTCTTGATATGCAAACACACGAGTGTATTCGTGCGATCTGTACACTTGAGTGTATTCTAGCCTGACTCTCTCTCTCTCTCTCTCTCTCTCTCTCTCTATATATATATATATATATATATATATATATATATATATATATATATATATATATATATATATATATATATGCAATTTACACGCGTTGCCATAAAATCAGTTTTGATGCACTACTACAGAAATGGCTTATAACGTCACTTTTAACGGTGTCGGTTGTAATAATACACCGACACCTAAACAATACAGTGTCGGTTTATAAAATAAACTGACATCAATCTATGAAGGGCAACTAGACACGAGTATCACTTTTATTTGGTGTCGGTTACTTAATAACAAACCAACGCCAAAAATTAACTGCCAAATCCAAAATTTCCAGTGAAAAAATTACCTCCAAAAATTTTACATATAGCTTCGGTCATTAACTAAAAAACCGATGACAAAAGGTTATTCGCGAAACAGAAATTGGGCACATTTTGATCGTCAGTTTTACAACAATGACCGACACTTACGGGTTTTCCCATGCTCTTCGCATGAAATTTTTCACACCCTTTGATTGTTGGATTGTAAAAATAACCAACGACTATGGTCATTAATCGAGAACCAATTTTTTAATCGGCATATGTAGATAGACGTTGGGTTTTTCTAGTTAAAACCGACGATTATCATGGGGAACATGTGTCGGTTTTTGTTGATAACCGACACCGTTAGTGTTATGTGTCAGTTTTGTTGAATAACCGACACCGAATGTTAACTAAATATCGTGCGAGCGAGCCCGACTCTTCCCCTTTCTCTTTGTGTTGCAATCGGCTTTGCTAGGGTCTGGCGATTCTGGCAGGCGGTGAGCAAGTAGACTCCCTCTGCCGTGGAGCTTGCCGCCGTTCTCCTTGCCACCGCCGTGGAGCTCGCCGCCACTGTGGAGCTTGCCGCCATTCGTGGAGCTCGCCGCCGTTCGTGGAGCTCGCCGCCGTCATGGAGCTCGCCGCCGTTCGTGGAGCTCGCCGCCTCTGTGGAGCTTGCCGTTTGTGGATCTGCCACCATCGTTGGTCCTCTCCTCCAGTCGGTCCTCCTCTCGCTGGTCCTCTCCTCTAGCCACTAGAAAGCCAGCGCCAACAGCAGCAACCAGAACCAGAGCTTGCCACGGCACGACAGTCTGTCAGAGCCAGCCGGTCTCCTACTACTGCTCATCACCACGGCAGTCCATCAGAGCCAGCCACATCTAGGGCTGGAAGTACACCCACGACACTGCCACTGTTGTCATTGCCATTGATAGAGGTAAAGACTTCAATTTACTAGGTTTGCATCCTAAATTCATCCTTAACATATGTTAACAAATAATCCCTATAAACATGTAATGTTTATTTAATAGAATTGATGATGGGCTTGGTTATTAATAATATATGACAAAAATAAAATGCTTAATTTTAACATATGATTGTCTAGTATTTTTTCAATGATCACTTCCATTACGGTTCAGGAGCTCACCGGCCTTCTGCCTGCCCGTTCGGCTTCCACGTGCACCCATCCGTCTCGCCTCTCTCCCTGATCCAGAGCAAGACGCCCGACTGGGCTCAAACAGAGGTAAACATCCCCAAAAACCCTCTGTCTCGCCCTCTGATTTGTATTTACTTAAATACTGAATTGTATATACTTAAATACTGATTTGTATTTACTTATCTACTCGTTCATCTAATGATTTTTTATTCATCACATTATTTAAATTTAGGGCTTTATATTTATTCATCTACTTTTTAAAATTATTTAATCATCTCTTGATTTATATTTGTTTATCAACTGAGATGTACTTTTTTATCTATTGCTTTGTATTTGTTTATCTACTGATTATATTTATTTATCTAATGTTTTGAGTTTACTTATATAGATGTTGCTATTGTAAATCAACCTAGGATATGAATAAATCTTGTGCTTGCATATATTTGTGCTTCTAATCCTCATGCTTGACCTAATTCAATAAACCCTAGGAATTGATAGTATAAATGCATCTAAACATTCATAAGCTATTAATGTTGATTAATTTAGGAAGCAATGATATGTTGTTATGGCTGTCCACAAATGTTTTTATAAGAAATTGTGTGTTGAATGGGGTTGTGAACAAGGAATTGGTGTTGTATTTGTTAGCCTAGAAACCCATCCAAGATTTACTCATTAGGAGTAAATCTTGGATAGTCCCCGATTTGGAACTGTTCTTGAAAACCTAATCTCACTTAGGATGTAAGTGTATAATGTGTATTGGGTTTTCAATAAAATTTCGGCAGCATTTCCCCGTTTGTTCTCTAAGTACATATGTACTTGGAGAACATTGGAGAAATGCTGCCGGAATTTTCTTGAAAACCCAATACACATTATACACTTACTAGTGAGATTAGGTGTTCAAGAATGGGATATGTGGTACACATTTAAGAATGACATCACATGTATAAACCCTAAAGTTTTAACCATAAACTCTAATCTGTTTACCCTAGACCCTAATCTTGTTGTAATATATACTTATTTTCTCTTTGATCATAGAATGGATAGATCATGGATGTCCATTCGCAATCGCTGCACCCTAGAGTTTATTTCTGGGCTTGATTAGTTTGTTAGATTTGCCAAGGAACATAGGAAACAACCTGGAGATAGGTTCTACTATCCATGTAGGCATTGCAGTAACAACTTGAAAGTCAGTACTGGTGACAAAATCAGAAGTCATGTCATGTGCAACGGGATTGTACAAGGCTATACAGAATGGCACTGGCATGCAGAGATTTCAAACCTGAAACCAGTGGATGTCGATAGCAGTGCTTATGTGGAAGAAGAAATTGCCTTCGATGACGTAGATGTGAATGAACCAGTTCCAGTAGACATCATTGATGCGATGCTGGATAGTTGTGGGGTAGAGCACACTAATCCACCTCCCATGTTTAGAAACATTGTGCATGATGCTGAGATACCATTATACACATGTTGTAAGTTTACAAAGCTTAGCGCTGTGTTGAGATTGTATAAACTGAAAGCTAACAATCGATGGAGCGACAAAAGCTTCACGTCATTGTTGTCTTTGTTGAAAGAAATTCTTTCTGAAGGAAATGAGATGCCGATCTCAACATACCGGTTAAAGAAATTGTTGTGCCCAATGGGAATGGAGGCCAAAAAGATACACACATGCCCGAATGATTGTGTATTATTTCAAAAGGACTATGTGAATTTGAAATATTGTCCAAAATGTGGTGCGTCAAGGTATAAATTGACGACTTCGGGGGAGTCCAAAACTGGTTCTCCTGCCAAGGTGATGTGGTATCTACCTATAATACCACAGTTTCAACGCTTGTTTGCCAATCCTATAGATGCAAAGAATTTGAGGTGGCAAGCAGATGTTAAGAAAAATAATGATGGGATCCTACGACATGCGTCTGATTCCCCACAGTGGAAGAAGATTGATCTATTGTACCCTGAATTTGGTGAAGAGGATAGGAATCTAAGACTTGGGCTTTGTACAGATGGGATGAATCCGTACGGGACATTGATCAGCCAACATAGCACTTGGCCAGTCATGATTGTTATATATAATCTTCCACCCTGGTTGTGTATGAAAAATAAGTACGTTATGCTGTCATTGTTGATATCGGGCCCTAAACAACCTAGAAATGATATTGATGTTTATCTTGAACCTCTGATTGATGACTTAAAGAAACTCTGGGGTGAAGGTGTGATGACCTATGATGCTTCACGAAGAGAGACAATTTGTTTACACGCTATGTTGTTTTGCACTGTGAATGACTTTCCAGCGTATGGGAATTTGTATGGATATAGTGTCAAAGGATCTAAAGCGTGTCCTATATGTGAAGAGAACACTGATTCAATACGACTAAAACACGAAGACAAGACTGTATATCTTGGTCATCGAAGGTTTCTTCCAAAATTTCATCCGTATCGTAGGTTGCACAAAGCATTCAATGGACGGAATGAGGAACGTAGTGCACCTAAACCTATATCAGGGGAGGATGTTTATGAAAGAATGAAAGACATCACCAATGAATTTGGTAAGAGATCACAATGTACGATGGCCACAACGAGTGACAAGTCTTTATTCAAGAAGAAGTCAATATTTTGGGATCTTCCTTATTGGAGTTCTTTGACAATCAGGCATTGTATCGATGTCATGCACGTTGAGAAAAATGTATGTGATAGCGTCATCGATACTCTATTGAATATACCAGGTAAGACTAAAGATGGGATAAAATCCAGAATGGACCTATGTGAAATGGGAATAAGGACAGAATTAACAGAAGTAGTTAGTAACGATCGGAGAACATACTTACCTCCCGCTTGTTACACGTTGTCTAGAAAGGAGAAGAAATCATTTTGTGAATGCTTGGTAAATGTTAAGGTGCCACAGGGTTACTCATCCAACATCCGTACATTGGTATCAATGAAAAATATGAAGTTGATAGGTCTTAAATCTCATGATTGTCACATTCTAATGCAACAAATATTGCCTGTGGCAATTAGATTTATATTGCCGAAGCATGTAAGGTTTGCAATCACCAGACTTTGTTTCTTTTTCAACAGTCTGTGCAGCAAAGTTATTGACCATGATACTCTCGATAATTTGCAAAGAAAAGTGGTTGTTACCCTATGTCAGCTTGAGATGTATTTTCCTCCATCGTTCTTTGATATCATGGTACATCTTGTTGTCCACTTGACTAGGGAAGTGAAAATGTTGGGACCAATTTTCTTGCATTGGATGTATCCCTTTGAACGGTACATGAACATTTTTAAATGTGACGTTCAAAACCGTTATCGGCCTAAAGGGAGTATTATTGAGGGTTATGTGGTGAGAGAGGTTATGGATTTTTGCAATGACTTTCTGAGTGGTAATGATGCTCCTGTGAATGACAAGAATATTGAAAAGCATTTTGGAAAAGTAGTTTTGGGAGCACAGGTGAAAGTAATCAGCCGTGAGTAGTTGGATCAAGGTCACTTTTATATTTTACACAACATCAACGAAGTGAGTGTTTATATCGAGGAACTTACCAATTTCATCAAGAGACAATATCCTCGATCCAATTCAATGTGGCTTGCTAGAGAGCATAACAAGACATTTGTTAAGTGGTTTGAAGATAAAGTCTTACATCAACTATCTCAAATACCAGATAATGTTACTGAAACCATCAAATGCCTCGCCTTTAAACCAAAATTGAATGTTATGTCTTATGAAGGGTTTGACATAAATGGTTTCTCATATTACACAAAGCGTCAAGATGATAAGAGTGTCGTCCAAAACAACAGGGTCACCCTTCAATCATCTTCATTGTTTTTTGCAAGTGCAAAGGATAAAAGTCCACGTGAAGCTAAAATGTCATATTACGGTGTCATTGAAGACATATGGGAGTTTGACTATGTAGATTTCAGAATTCTACTCTTTACATGTAATTGGGTTGACAACAACAAAGGAGTTATAGTGGATGAATTGGGTTTCACGTTAGTGAACTTTGAAAAGATTGGTGAGAAGGGTGAACCATTCATATTGGCATCACAGGAAAAACAAGTATTTTATATCGATGATCATGCAAATGATAAATGGTCGGTTGTTCTTCATGGTAAAATACAGTTCATTGAAGATCCTATAGATTAAGAAGAGTACTATGATAAGTATGATGACTCCAATCCATTCTCAGTTGGGTTGCCAACACCACCAAACATTGAACCTGGGGATCACAATGACTTGTATGTTTGCGGGGATCACAATGAAGGATTGTTAATTGATAAAAGATCACAATATTAGAGGCATGGATGTTTATATTTTTATTATGTTCCCATGATGACTGTGCTGATGATCACCGTGAGGGTGAGGACGTGCTTGCACCGCCTGACAATGTAAGTTTTAAGAATATATCCCTGAGGTTTCTATCTATATGTTCATTTATAATTATATTATGTAAGTGTGTTTTTTATAAAAATTTTAGGATACTAGTTAATAGCAATTCTATTTAATTTGCAGGCATTCACCAAAGACTACAGGCTATGCAGGATGGCCATGACATAGCTATGCAGGCCATCGACATTGCTTAGTACAACAACAGTGCTGAATTTACATACAACACTAGCTTAGTACATATATAGTGGGACTAAGGTGACGATCCCACCTGCTAAAACATGTTACCGACAACTACATGTTACGATTGGTAGGTCGTGATTCAGCAACCGTATGCACTAGCAGGAGGAAAAATAGATTTCACCACGAGTTAACATTGAAGAAGGTCTACTAGCCTACACTGAGCTAAATAAGTTTATCAGTACTAACATTGATAAACTTGTTTAGCTCAGTGTAGGTTAGTAGACCTTCTTCTATGTTAACTCATGGTGAAATATGTCTGTCCTCCTGCTAATGCATACAGTTGCTGAATCATGACCTCCCAGTCATAACATGTAGTTGTCGATAACTTGTTTTAGCAGGTTGGATCGTCACCTTAGTCCCACTATATATGTACTAAGTTAGCGTTGTATGTAAATTCGGCGCTGCTGTTGTTATGCACTATATATGTGTTAGTCTGTCATGTTGTTATATGATTCTGAAACACTTGTGCGTGATGCACTTTATGTATTGTATCTGTATCATGCTTCTCTTCGTTGTGGCTTCTTTTGCTGTTTCATCGCTCTTCAATATGATTTTCTTGACAATGATGAATAAAGAATAACTTTGTTCTCATAATTAATTTTGTGTGAATGTGAATGAATTTTTATGAATTGTCATGTGTGAAAATCATCAATACATGAATGTTTCTACATGTGTCTGAATGTGAAAAGAGATGAAATAAATGGAACTGTAGGTTGCTACTAGTTTCTACATGCGTGTGATGAAAAAAAGTAATATGAATTAAATGTTCTTATACATGAGTGTGAATCACATATATATAATATTGTCCATCATGTTAATTTTATAGGTTTGTGGCCTGTTGTTGGCTGATATCAATGGATGTCATAAAACCTGCAATTCATAACTAAACTGCAGGTTTCTCATCCTACGACCAGCCATAGCAGGTCTGCAGACTGACAAAAAAAAAATCAAAACATAGGCATCGGTTATTTGAACAAAACCGACACCTATGTTATACGGCGACGGTTTTCCACCTTAAACCGACGTCTACGTGACCAGGTACCACGGCCGTGCTGGGAAGCACGACCGTGGTGGCAGATAGGGGATAGGGTGTCGAGTATTACCACAAAACCGACGTCGGTTCAGATGATGTGGCGTCGGTTTCTCTTCGAAAACTGACGCCTATAATCTCTTTGCTGGCGTGTTTTGGTGGCGGGAAGAGTTTAGGCGGCGGTTGTTTAGTAAACAACTGACGCCTAGAGTAGTTTGGGCATCCGTTTTTACTAAACAACCGACACATATAGTCCCTTTTCTAGCGTGTTTTCGGTGGCGAAAAAGGTTTTGGCGTCGGTTGGGAACCGACGCCGAAGGTGTCCCCCTTTAGCGGCGCCCACTTGGGTGTCGCTCTGAAACCGACACTAAAGAGCTTAAATAACGGACGCTAAAAGGCTTTTATGTAGTAATGATGGTGGATGTGAAGCATGGTTGTATGAGCAATGAGTTGCATGAACAACACAAAAACATGGACATTCTCGAGATGGTAACACATCTTAAGAATCATCTAAAAGCATAGGAGGTATAATGTCTCCAAAGCGCTGATTGAGTGCAAATTGACAAAGGGAGGTCCAGTAGAACCCCATGTGCTCAATATGATTGGACACGTGGAATGACTGTGTAGCGACCGTCTTGCTAAAATAGGATTAACCAATGTGGAAGCGTATCATTTGCAGCAGATTACTGAAAATCACTAAAAATTAAAACTTTTTGCAAAGAGATCTAATCATAAGAAACTTTTATAACAAGAACCATAGTATAACAATTACATCCTGGTTCAAAAATACATAACTTATTCCATCTCTTCTCGAGGATTACAACATCAGCTGTCCTATCAACATTATGTACATACAACATAAAACCTCAAGGCATCAAGCCAAAATCTCAAGTCGATGATAAAAGCACTATCTATAAATCCCGAGGACCTGAGAGTACAGATACGACACATAGGACTACTATAACTAGACAGACAATATATCCACCTGAGATATTACTGTTGTCCTCGATGCTGCTGTTGTTCCTTCTCTGCTAAAGGTTTCCTGCCTCTTTGTCTGCATCCACCTAAAATGTTGGATCCCACGGGGGTGAGACCATTGTAAATTGCCCCAGTGGGAGATATAACTCTCTGCCAAAACATTATTATTGCAGTTTAAAGATATGAAACTGAGTAGAGGATAAGAAGTTTAAAGCATTCTCAACTTTGAAAGCATTGCAACTATTTATGATAGAGCATTACATAATCTATTCTTTTAATAAGGAATAGGAATGACATGTATATCATTTATTCATCATATTATACCATCATGTTAAACATTTCTTGTGACACTCATTAACTTGATATGTCACCCATGAGACATTCTTGTTTCAATCTGTTGGCCTTAGCCAATCTGCTAAACAGATAAGAAATTACATCTACCATGTATTCATATATCATTAATACATGCATTGGGTTAATACCAATCCTATGTCATCATTACAGGCATTGAGCCTCTGCCATGTGTTGGACTCTTCCAAACCCGAATACACCGCCAGGCATTGGACTTTAACCAACCCTTATTACAGGCATTACACCTCTGCAAGGTATTAGATTTCTCCAAACCTGATTACACAGCCAGGCATTGGACTCTAACCAATCCTGATTTCACAGCCAGGCATTGGACTTTAACCAATCCTGATTTCACAGCTAGGCATTGGACTTTAACCAATCTTGATTTCACAGCCAGGCATTGGACTTTAACCAATCTTGATTTCACAGCCAGACATTGGACTTTAACCAATCCTGATTTCACAGACATGCATTGGACTTTAACCAATCCTGATTTCACAGCCAGGCATTGGACTCTAACCAATCCTGATTTCACAGCCAGGCATTGAACTCTAACCAATCCTTATTTCACATCCAGACATTGGACTCTAACCAATCCTGATTTCACATCCAGGCATTGGACTTTAACCAATCCTGATTTCATAGCCAGGCATTGGACTTTAACCAATCCTGATTTCACAGCCAGGCATTAGACTTTAACCAATCCTGATTACATGCATTACACCTCTGCCAGGTATTGGATATCTCCAAACCTGATTACACAGCCAGGCATTGGACTCTAACCAATCCAGATTTCACAGCCAGGCATTGGACTTTAACCAATCCTGATTTCAGAGCCAGGCATTGGACTTTAACCAATCCTGATTACAGGCATTACACCTCTGCCAGGTATTGGATTTCTCCAAACCTGATTACACAGCCAGGCATTGGACTCTAACCAATCCTGATTTCACAGCCAGGCATTAGACTTTAACCAATCCTGATTACATGGACCATGGAATATCAATTTCCTTCGATCCATCATTAATCATCTTGGTGCCTATTATTATACTACAATTATTCTCATGGCTCATAAAGCCCATAAAGCATCTTGTCACCTCTCATTAGGCAACATCTAATCATATGGCTCACAGGGCCATTCAACATCTTGTTACCTATCACTTAGGCAACATCTAAACATATGGTTCACAGGGCCATTCAACATCTTGTCACCTATCACTAGGCAACATCTAATTATTTTATCTCTTGTAATATAATAGTAACACCACTATTCCCTTAATAGGGTTAGGGCTTACTATTCACATCACTTTGGGGGTTGTCATATCCCATTACCCAATTTAGGGTTAGGGTTTCCCATCTCACATTAGGATTTCATAGTTATCAAAGTATATCAACTTTGAGATGCTAACAATGAAGTCTTTCATATCTTGATGTATCACTTACCTCATTACTTCCAAATTTCTTAAGTTATTAGCTTATCTTGGATTAAGGTATTTCCCATCTTAATCCTTTCATCCACTAACATATCACTCTTACCATGAAGTGCATAGGTTACACATAAGAATGGTCCAACTATCTTTAATGATATGGACTCATCTCAGATTAAGGCATTGCTTACAATAGGATTGCCTATAATCAACCATTTATGATATTTCACCCTTATAAGGTTTTACCCATTGTTTTATTATTAGGGTTCTGGGTTGTCATCATGTTTTCCAAGATTAAGGCTTCATGTATTATAACTCCAATTAGAGTTTCACATACCTTTACCCTTTATTAGGGATTTGGGATTTCATATGCTATCATACTTCACTAGAATTAAGATTGCATGTAGCATCACCCTTCATTAGGCTTTCACATCTCATTGCCTATAATTAATGTTTACTATTCATCCCAACTAGGATTTCTCATGGAATCACCCTCAATTAGGGTTCACATGGAATCAACCTCAATTAGGGTTTCCAATGTTGATTCCTTCAATCATTGACTTCATGGAACCAATCATCAATTAGACCTATCCTCATACTTCAATTGAGTTAAGTAGGTCAACCTACAACTGATTTAGCCCTCAATTGTCCCTCAATTAGTCATCAACTAGGATTTGAATCAATTGAATTAGGGTTTGGAATCAATGATCCTTCAACACTAATCAATGCAAGATTAGTTACTTTGAAACCTTTGAACCATCATCCAAATTGAACATGACCTGACCCCAAACGGTCTTGAGGTCGTTTTTATGACCTCCAAACGGTCTTGAGACCGTTTTCCCATGTCCACATCATAATCCAAGTCAACCAATTAAAGTTTGGATCATTGGATTGATCACCAAATCAGCATTTGATTGCAAATCAACTTGGTACCTTTAGACCTTCAAACACCTAACCATACTCAACCCTAGACCTCAAAACGGTCTTGGGTGACCACCAAACGGTTTTGAAACCGTTTGGATGAGCTCCAAATGGTCTTGAAACCGTTTGGCTCATCCAACCTTTGGATTCTAGTGAAATTCCATTGGGGATTGGTCTATCGAGTTGATCAACAAATCAACACTTAATTGCAATATGATTTGGTACCTTTGGACCTTCAATTGGTCAACTATACTTAACCCCAGACCTCAAAACGGTCTTGGGTTATCCCCAAACGGTCTTGAAACCATTTGGGTGATCCCCAAACGGTTTTGAAACCGTTTGGGCCAATCAACCCAAAACATCATCTCAATCACTTGTAAAATCAACACTTAGCCGATTAGGGTTCATACCACATCTTTGGATCTTCAAACACATATCCATACTTGAACCTAGACCTCAAAACGGTCTTGGGTGACCCCAAGACGGTCTTGATACCGTTTGGGTGATCCCCAAACGGTTTTTAAACCGTTTGGGCTAATCAACCCAAAATCTCAAATCAACTCATTGGAATTTCAGCACTAATTCCAATTAGGGTTTGCCTAATTGATTAGACTTCAACTCATGATTACTTGGGAATTAACCCCTCAAATTTGGTGAGTCATTAACCAACATAATTAGGATCAGGAATCTCAACCGGTAAACCCTTGTTCAACCATCTCAAACGGTTTTGAAACCGTTTGCCCAAAAAGTCAAGTTAAAACAGATTGAAAATCAGCACTTCATTCAATTAGGTTTGCCTAATTGATTAACCTTCAACTCACGATTCCTTGGGAGTTAACCCATAAAATTTGGTGAGCCATTAACCAACATAAATATGAACAGGATCCTCAAACGGTAAACCCTTTTTCAACTCCCTCAAACGGTTTTGAAACCGTTTGCCTAAAAAGTCAAGTTAAAACTGATTGAAAATCAGCACTTAATTCAATTAGGTTTGCCTAATTGATTAACCTTCAACTCACGTTTCCTTGGGAGTTAACCCATAAAATTTGGTGATCCATTAAAAAACATAATTATGAACAGTATTCTCAAAAGGTCAACCCTTGGTCAACTCCCTCAAACGGTTTTGAAACCGTTTTCCTCCAAATGGTTTCAAACCGTTTGCTCTCAAACGGTTTTGGTGAAACCGCATGAGCAACTAATTGAAACCGCTTGGATTTGATATTTGATGAGGTGCTTGCTTATGATTATGTAATCATCATAAAGCTATAAACCCACGAAACCTTCTGTGATTTCCATGAAATTGCATCAATCAACCAAACTTAATTTCGGAAATGTAGAATTGATCACCAATTGATAATGAATTGATTGCAATAATAAAATCAAGGGTTCAAGTTATAAAACCCGCCTCCAATTGATCTCCAAAGCTCCATGTCCATGGAAACAATGGTGTATGCAACTCCTTTCACCATTTCAAGGCTCGTCCTCAAGGTTTGAGTGAAAAGGAATGGTTAGAATTGAAGAGGAGATCAAAATAGGAAGAAATCCATAATTTATTTTCGATTTCCACCATGGAATCAAGGTGAAATGGATCAAGAACCTTACCAACAGGTTGGGGGTCGTCCTCCAGGTCCTCCCTAGCTCCCTTGGTCGGTTTCCAAGCAAGGAGAAGAAGTGCAAACGAAAAAGCCTTTCATTTGGCTTGTAAAGGGTCTTTTTATAAGAAATTCAAGGAGAGAGAAAGTGCCTTATAAAAATTCATTTAATCCCAAAAATGTGGCCGCCTCTTCCCCCTCATCTTCCTTAGGGACGAGGATATCTTGTTTTCCTCTTATCCCTCTCAATTATCCATGATTTAAAGAAAAGCAAATTAAGCACCTCAATTCATATTATATTAATATCCATATGTGAGTGGATATTTCTTTTTCTTATAAAATTATGTGTGAGTTATCCACTCCCTTGGATATTTTCGTGGTCCTCGCAAGGATCAAGGACATCACACACACATCTGAATCCAACCATTTTAATTTTGGTTGAAGGCCCTTTAATTAATACATTTATTTTTTCCCTAAATCAAATTAGGGTTTCAATTAGGATTAAATCTTGATTATTTTAATATGAAGATTCTCTCTCCTCCAACTTAATTCAAATGAAGCGCCCCTCTCATTTTCTTTGATCTAAATAATGCCAAGAAGCATTAAGGACCTTATTGAAGTGATAATTTGCATATTGAACCCTAGGTTTTGGGTAAATTGCACTTTACACCAAAACTAGGTTTTAATGCACAAACATTGCTTTATCAGCTCTTTCTTGGTATTCCGGCTTCCATAACCCACACCTCAGCATCATCTTCACTCTCATGATGCTTCAACACATGAGGAACATATTATCATGCATAATTTTCACTTAAACCCCTCAACTTGGGTATTTTGCAAATTGGTCCAAAACAAACAAAACATTGATTTCAACAATGTTCAAAAAGGACTAGAATTGCAACATAAGTTCCTCTTGAGGCCTAATCACTTTTCATAAGATGAGATTAAGAATTTAATCACATTTCTTAACCACAACACCTAGGGTTAAAGTATAACCCAGGTCAGGGTTGTTACAGACTGGGATTTCTCTTAGGTCAAGAGTTGACCTTGCATCACATAAAAGATATTATCCATATATTTACATCATATACAAACACCAATACTCTACCAAAAACTCGAGTTGATGTACATCATACACAAAAATTCCCTACCCGGACACGAGAGTACAAGGATGACTCAAGGACACACTAAACAACTAGCCAACATTCTTCCTCAATGGATCTCCAAATTGCTCCTCCTCACTACCAAAGTTTTGACGAGGCTGCTTACGATCACCCAAAAAGATGTGGTAACCCACGAGGTGAGACCCATGTCTCTCCAAGAAATATAAATCTCAACAACTTCTATTTCTTACAGATGATTATATAATTAAACTGATAAAGAAGGTAATATTATAGAAATGAAAGATTAATGTAATTAATAATGGATCAGATAGAGCTAAAGCCAATAGTACATTTGATTTCTCTTACTACATCATTTAACATCTACATATTAAAAGAGATAAAGCAAGGGTTATCAACCAATGTGACTCTCCAAGTAATCCTAACAAATATGCTACACGACTGAATTACATTTTTTATTAAGTCCTGAGTAGCTTGAGGCGTACCACTCAAACTACTTGATGACCACTGCAAAGTCGCCATCAGCCCCGTACAAGATCTAGGATGAATGGAATCCTAAGATCTCTCCCCCTCAATATGTATGAGTCTGCCGTAGTGACATAACAGTCTAACTACAAAACATCCTAGTCTGCCCTAGGTACACATGATGCAGTACTAGAAACTAGGGAAAACCCTAAATTATAAGGTGCGACCGCATCCGTCCTCAATCATATTCATATACATTTGAGGCATGGCCTTGACTACTCTCCAAAACCTTGGGATCAATATGATAAGGATATACCCTCACTGCACCCACATATACTCAACGTTATATGACTCTGAGTTTTCCTTCTGGAATACTCCTTTTACTATGCAGCAAGTCCTGACACTAGAATAGTTCTATGGCTCAAGGAACTACATAATTAGGGTTTCACTAGATTAATTAAGCTAGTTGAGTGTTTTCAGACTACATCAACCAAGTTACATACAAACAACTATATTGTTTCTATAAAGTTTGTGGTGCATAACAACTCCAGAAGATATAAAACGTATGAAACATATTCCTCATCACAACCTCATAGTATACTAGTCCAATGTCATCCATGAAGAGGGCTAAACTTCCACTAGGATTCAAAACAACCCACAAAGCCATGCAAGCCAAACCAGTAATCACTTTCCTATAAGAACATCATCATCATCATCGAGATTTGCAGAGGGTTCAATATGTCACAAACAAACTTAATACTTCCATACTTAACATACATATTCATCAAGAATAGGAGTAATGACATTTCCAAGAGTAACATAACAGGGATGGATTCAGCGTCATGAATGTATCCATTCATCATTTCAACATTGATAGTAGATAGAAGTATTAAGACATCATCAGTTAACCATTACAAGAAATATTCAAATGTGTGATTGGATTTGTATCACCAATTCAACATATATAGTTAAGCCATCCATTCATTTAGCACACAAAGGAAAACCATTGGTTCATACATGGACTTAGCAAAAACATCAATTCATATACTTAGCTTACCAATTGGTTCATGTTCAACAAAATCCATCAACTCATATTACTTAAAATAGCCATCAGTTTATACACTTAGCCTAGCCATCAGGTTATGTACTTAGCATAGCCATCGGTTCATTCACCAAATGAGACCATCAATTCATTCACTAATTGAGACCATCAGTTCATCCACTATATAAAATCATTATTTCTTAGACTTAGTGGAATCATCAGTTCATAGATTAAGTAAAGCCATTAGTTCACACACTAAGTAAAACAATCAATTTTAGTACTAAGTAAAACCATCAATCACTACAATTGGTGAAACCAATTCTCTACACTAAGTGAAACCATCATTTCATAACTTCAAAACCAAGAGAGACCATCAAGAAGGAACATATATATGTTCTAAGATAGTTTAACAACACACAACTATCACACATATATGCAAAATAGAGTACAAAAGATCACCTTTCTTCATATTACCAAGTTTCTTGGGTAAGATCTATATAGAGCAAGTTAAAAGTAGGCAAGAAACATGTTGAAAGTTATATAACTCACCTCAAGGTGAAGAAGAACATCCAAACAGTAAGGTATCTCAAAGAAGAGAAGGTGAAACCCTAGCTTGCAATTCCAAAGCTTCAAGGTAGCTCCTTTCTTTAAGATCAGGGTAGATCTATGATAAAAGAGAGAAGAAAAGGGGTTCTTCAACCATATATATGAGTTCCATCAAGAACACCAAGGTTCCACTCATTGATGAAGAGGAAGAAAGAGAACAATAAGAAAACTAGATTAGGGAACAAGATCTTACATGTATGAAGCAAGAACTAAGTTTTTGAAAGCTCCAAACAACCCTAGAGATGCTTGATCCAAGATCTAAAGCAACCTGCATCCATGATCTATCCAAGCTTCATCCTCAAGGTTCTCTCACTTTAAAAAACAATGGGTTTGGATCTCTCTAGCAGCAAGAACAAGAAGGAGAAAGAAAAAGGTTCTATAACGCTTGGGCCCACTGCCCAAGGCTCTAGTAGAGTTTCAGGAATGACGATTGTCCCCACATACCACCACTAGCCTTAACTATGTGCTTTGTCCTCACTCACACACATGCCAAGATCAACTACTCGACATGTCACCCATCCCATCACTACTCCAAGATGAGCACGCTTAACTATGGAGTTCTTTAGTGATGGGTTCCCGGAAAAGGAGGTGCACCTTGGTGATATGGGTAGTCCAATCATTTCTTTTAAGATCATGTTATTCGATGCCTCAAATCCTGGGATGTTACAATATCCCCCACTTAGACTCTTGACGTCCTCATCAAGGCTCAACTATATGGCCTCATAATCTGACCCCGTTTTAGTGTAGACCTACAATGGCCCATGGACACCCAGCTCCTGATCACGAAATACCAGCGCAAGGGTGGCTACGTCAACCATGGACAACCCTTTCGTACATGCCTGGACCGCACGGCTCAAGAATAGCATGCCACATGACCATGTGGGCCTCAACTACTGGAGGGGTTATGACTTTGATACCATTTGTAATGCTCGGGCCCACTGCCCAAGGCTCTAGTAGAGTTTCAAGAATGATGATTGTCCCCACAGACCACCACTAGCCTTAACTGCGTGCTTTGTCCTTCCTCATGTGCATGCCAGGATCAACTTCCCGACAGGTCACCCATCCCAGTACTACTCCAAGTAGAGCACGCTTAACTATGGAGTTCTTTAGTGATGGGTTCCCAGAAAAGGAGGTGCACCTTGGTGATATGGGTAGTCCAATCATTCCTTTTAAGATCATGTTATCCGATGCCTCAAATCCTGGGATGTTACAGGTTCATTTGAAAGAGGGGAGAGGGGTATATATATCTAAGGTGAGACAAAAAGATGGTCTAGGGTTAAAAACTATCCTGGTATGGGTTAAAACCTAAGATTTCCTTTTCCATGCACTATCAAAACTTCCATCGGTTTGTGTCCAAGAAGATACATCAATTTGTGCCTTGGTGGAACCATCAAGTTGCATCATCAAAGAAACCATCAGGTATACTTCACCATAACCCTGATCCTCCATCAGATTATGCACTCTTCAAGGAGA
This sequence comes from Alisma plantago-aquatica, assembly GCA_963693085.1. Taxonomy (NCBI): domain Eukaryota; kingdom Viridiplantae; phylum Streptophyta; class Magnoliopsida; order Alismatales; family Alismataceae; genus Alisma; species Alisma plantago-aquatica. The sequence continues at coordinate 537,126,499 of OY856411.1, read as the reverse complement.
ATCGTCAATTCTAGAGTCATAAGAGAAACCATTGGTTTCTCAACTATAAGATGAAACCATCAGATCCTTACCCACAAGGTGAAACCATAATATCCTTATCATACATGGAGAAACCATCAATTCAAGCCCTTAGGTAAGAAATCATTGCTTCTCAACCTTAAAGGGGAAAAGCAAATATACGATGGTGCTTTGATGTATCCAAAAGGTGTAACTATATCAATAATATTATCAATACTTATGAGGCACACCATGTGTTAAAATTACAGATAGATCCCTAGGAAAGGGAAAATTGCATAAAGGTCCACAAAAGCACATAAATTGCAAAACTTAAGCAAACAAAGTCCAAACTGGATCAAAATTGAAGCATATATTTGTCACCTAATATCAAGACATAAACCAATGTTTAGTTAGGAAAATAAGCACGCAATTAAATCAACCAAGCATGTTTTAAGCATAAAACTAGGTCAGGGGTCTTACAATCCCCGATCATGATTGTGTCTTCTCCGAATCAAGAAATAGAGATGAAACCCTTTCCCATCACTAAACCTACCTATATGTTGTTGATTGACTGTTACCTTCTCCCTCTACTACCTTGACTCCTCATCCACCTTTCCTCATCACCCAAAGATCACAAAACCCTTATGTTGTTGTGTATATATACCTCTAGACCCCTAGGGTTCTCCAAGAATGACCCAGAAACATAGGAACCATGGTCTCTGTAGACCTGCAACCTTCCATTGCTATAAAGATGCAACTCGATTTGTCCCCACCAAGACCCTGAAGCCACTTAGAAGTTTAATTCCTTAAGTGATACCAATGGACCATCTATCCTACAACTGACCGATGATAATGACCTGCAAGACCTCTAACCATCAATACCAATGCATATCCTAGTTTCCTTGAAACCTATAGGCCATTCACACACTCGTCCTCATCAATGATGGTTTGACCCCCCCTATATTTTCCAGAGGCTAATCTAAGATGTTCAATCTCCATCTAGATCTGGTAAGACCTTCTGACATGAAGACACAAGACACCCATTAGCAACATCCAAACAACTGTCACCCATCTGAACATTGACGATACCTATGATACTACCAATACCGCTCTATCCTCTCTTAGAGTGCCTCCGTAGTGACTGTGAGATGCTAAGACCTAATTGACAACCAACATCATAACTTCCCTTGTTAGATTTGAAGTTTTAACTTTGAATTTATGGAGGACCTCCAAGTACTATGGTGATTTGCCAACACCATACCCATCTCATCGAACTCTTGGGAAGGAAGTCCTACCACCCATAGGGTTCTAGATAGGAGATTGTAATTACAAAGAAACACATGTAATGCCATCCCTATCTAAGAAAGATGGTAGATGGAGGCCGATGCAAAATTCCTCCACCAAGTTTCAACTATAAATAAGTAAGCCTATGATCCCTTCTATATACTTGTTTACTTACTCAGATAATGAGATGCATACAGTTCCAGTAACTATTGAGGACCCTTGGCTAGTTAATCTAGTACAACCTTGAACAACATTCACATACACGAAGCCATTTTTCTTATATATACAAGTACCAGAACAGTAGAAATATATTAACTAACATCTAGGGCTATGTAGAATGATTTATATAGTATTAATATGCACTTAATAAGTAATAAGCATGAGTACTAATTGTTTAGCATGTGGCAATATGTTTACACTTGCTCATGATAAATTCAGTAGATGTTTAATGTCATTAGTTATCTACGAGTTAGACTATCACAACTGTTATGCATAGTAGGTAGTTGTAATGGTAAAGATTCAATTCATGACATTCATATGCTACATGTGATTACATATATGTTGTATGTTTCAAGTAGAAGTATGCTCTACTCTATACCTTTGTATAACATACCTTTGATTTTGGTAAATCATTTATTAAGAGTATAGATAATCTTGATGAACATATCACTTAGTATGATTAATATAATTATAAATGCAAAGATGAATGTAATAGATATTAATGATAAGTTATAACGACCCAAGACACTATGTTTTCATACATACATTAACTGTGAGCGGGGGAATGGTAATTCTAAATAATATAAATTTAGCGACCTATATATGAACACATACACATATTGGTGTGCTCTTAGTTATACATAAATCCACTAGTTATCTCATTATTTAGGAATAATATGGAATTATAAACTGCCTAAGTTACATTACTATTTGTATACATATATGAAACCAATATCTAAGTATAAGTGTATGACTCGTATATATAGAGGCATGTTGAAGTAAACCTAAATATTTATAATAAGGGTATCTTGATAAATAAACATATGGATCCTACTGAATAAATATAATTATATTATATATAAGAGTGAGAATAACATTTTAGGATACAATCTAGAGAAAATTAAAACAAAACAACTGAGTATGTAATTTTGGTTATATATAATCTACCTATAAACCCTAGAAATGAGAATAATGAGAAATATGAATAACACTCCTAGACGGAAAACTCTAGTAACAAATACAAAAATAAAAATTGAACAACACTTGATTTCAAGCCATATAGTGATAAATATTCCTCTACATTGTAGATATATTTGTTCATAAACTCTTGGAGATGTTTGAGTCTTGATCATGAAAACTCTGGAGCTCTGCATCTGTAATGTATGGATTTTGTTCAAGGCACAAAATTTCTATTTTATATTTGGAAAGCTTATTTCCTCTTGAAATCATACATAGTAGATAGGTTGGTTGGCCTAAATTTGATGTAGAAACTTTAGCCTTCCTCTCTCAAAGGCCACCAACAATTTCCTAGAAATAGTAGCACAATGTTTTAACATAATAAAAGGCAGACTAGTGCACCTAGTTTAACGAAACTTGGTTTCCACACCTCTGCGTAGAGATAAAGAACATAGGATCCCTCAGTATACATGGAGATTAAGTTGGTGTGTTGTCATTCTCCGTAGGAGAGAACACATGGATTCCCCAAAAAATAGACATTGACACTTGCTATCTACTTGAAAAATGAATTACTAGTCTCAAAATTAGATATTGAATCTTATTGAATTTGAAGACTACATTATTTAATTCGTTGCATTTTTTCATGAAAATCCTTTGTAGATATGTCTACACTTTTACTTTCTAAATATTAAATTTAGTAGGGTCCATGTGTGGTTTCATTCCCTTTTGGAATTTATGGATAGTTAATGTAAAGAAGACCTAGAAGACACATGAAAGAGTTGTCCCCTGTTGAAGAGTAGATAGGACTTATGATTTTTCTTAAATTTGTAATCTTATATATATATATATATTATATAAGATTCTGTGACTGTGGTGTAAACTATAATTGTAAAAGATTTATTTATGTAAATTTGATATTATTTTGTAAGATTTGATCAATAAAATATCAAGTCTTTACACCAAGTATCAAGGGAAAAGCCAGGGTGGAGCTCCCTGGTTATTTTCCTTCTATGCACCTTGACCGAGTACTCAAATTATGAATGACCCATTGGCTTTTAAATATGAAGTCATGCTAATAATAACAAGATAAAAGTCGATAAGAGATGTAGAAACTTGGATAAAGTCTGTATATGTTGAATAAAAGTTATGTGCAAAATGGGTTAAATAAGTGATGGAAGGTACTAATTTAATTACTTGAGAAAGATAAAATTCATGTTTTTAAAACTCATAAAGACCTAAGGGTTTAATGATTTAAGGAGAAGGTATGACACTCTGATGTTTAAAATGAATATGAATGATGTAAAAAAAGTTCATGAAACTTGAATGGATACCATGTATGGATAGGAATCCAATATTTAAAGCTGAGATTCTAAAGTATGATGAGGTTAAGGAGAGATGACTTTTTTTTATGAAGCTTTAAACATGTCGACAATCCGAAGAATCCTAAATTAATATGTAGAAAGTAAGGATGTGTACATCGTAGTTCATAGAAAATATATTTAATAAGAAGTATTTAAGGTGTAAAATACATAGAAGAAAGGGAGAACTCAGATGAAAAGTATGATATGAGATGATAAAAGTATAGAATGTTAGTTTCAAGAGTGGAGCCTAAGGCTATCTTAGACCTATGAAGAATTGAGGCAAATTGTAGAAAAAAAATGATATTGATGATATATTGACTATGTGATAGACAATCTATAGTGGATACATGAGAACCCCTCTCCTCTATGTAGGAGAAGTGACCGGCCTAAATCGTGCATCCAAACGTGGAGGCAGATTTGAGGTAGTCGAGCTTTTACATTTATAAACCCAAATCCTTCTGGGCCCCCGCAACTTTGTTTACGGGGTCGAAGTAGATATACGGGGTTGAACACAGGGACAAGGGGGTAGTGTTGAGAACCCAGAATGGACACGCTACACTCCAGTAGGTATAAAGAGATATAAATTCCCGAAAGGGAAACACCAAGATGTCACAAATAAAACAAAGAAAACTATCTCCAACTGGAGCTACAAGAGAGATTTAAGGTTTTAGTCATTTAGCAGTTTTTAGGGGTTTTCATGCAACAGAAACAGAAACATAATACTAGAGCTAGGGCAAGATGCGAAGGATAAGACTACGGCAAAACAAGTGGCAGCAGTAACACCCTACACCCCTCCTCTCAGAGCGGGTACTTCTAACCAAGCATCAACACCCCTCTCGGGGTTGTCGGACTTAAGTTAGAGTGGAATGTTACTGAAGCAACCCCATTCCAGGCACTCTCATACTCCAGAATCGGACCAAACACTAGAGCCACAACACGACTCTCGAAGCTGTTGCGACGGGAAAACACAATTCGGTAGCTAAGCAAAACGCGATCCAAACATGCAAGCTAGAGTTCAGATATCAAACATAGCAGTCATCCAATATATCGCACCAAGCGCAGAGCAGCAAGTAATTAACCTTTTCTATTTCCATACACATTAAGGGTCTTAATACATTGCGTAAGGAAGGAATTAAATAACAGAATTAAAGATAGATGTCGCCTTCTTGATGTATAAGGGTGACAGACTACAACGACTCTCCCGCTCGATACCGGACAGGGGCCTAGCCCGATACAGCGGTTTCGGGCGACACACTCTCTCGAGCAGCACACCGTGACAACCAACTGTATCGTTCAAGGACCTGGCAGATACGCTCAAGTCGGGCGACACACCCTCTCGGGTGGCACGCATGATGGGCAAAGCGTATTGGGTTCGATATCGTGTCGGGCATGGAGCGACGCGTCCTACTGTCGGGCACTCGTGTCGCTCATCATCGTTGGCTGATATCGGCCCGCAGTGTCGCCCAGGATAGTTCTGAGTGAACTATCCCCTCCCTGTCGGGACGAGGAAGGGCTCACCTAGTGTCACCCGACACGAGCACTGGGGCACGATACTCCTACTCTCACAGTTTCCTCCGAAGATCACTCAAAGCTCCCAACTGTCCGAATTCCGAAGTAGCCAAACTGTCTTTTCGGCTCCCTGTAGCTGCTATTTATAGGCAGCGGTTGGAGGAAGTTATGGTGCTCGAAGCGCCACGTGTCCTCCTTATTTGAGGGTCAGTGGATGGCCGATACTGGTATCGCTCGGCTCAGGAGTGTCGACTATCGGTCACGTGATGGACGGCGCGCCTGCCTGTGGGTGGCTGTGTCGCCCGACAAGCTGGGTTGTCGGGGCGAGCTGGGCTCCCTATCGTGTAGAAGGCGTGTCGTCCATCTGCTCCTTCTTGCGCGGAATCCTTTTGTCGTGCGTCATTGTGTCGCTCCACCCTGTCGGGCAGAGGTTGTATCGGGCGTTAGGAAGGCCGAAACAGAGTTGGACTTATTCTGTGGGCTGGAACGACCTTATTGCACCCAAATGAGGAAAACTCTGCAAAAGATGGAAAAATTGGATTAAGAGCATTGCTTGGCCAATTATTGCGAAAGTTCATACAAAGGAGAGGAAAATAGCAGAAAAGGGCAGTTTTGATAACAAAATAAATGGCTAAAACATCACAAAAATAGGTGTTATCAACTCCCCCAAACTTAGCATTTTGATTGTCCTCAATCAATATTTTAACTTTATTTTGTGATGCTTCTTCTTGTTCGGTACAACTTTCAGGCTAAGAGGTAAAGCAAGTATAGTAATGCCTTTAGAGATAATGCTGTCCCATTACGAACAAAAGACCTTGCGTTTCCTGCCTTATTATTTCAGTAAAATTTTTCTACAGCTTCAGCGAGACTTTAGTGTATGATTCCGAAGTTAGCTTCCACACCAAACAGCTTTATTTTTGGGGCAAAAAGTTGTGTAAAGGGTAGGCTAAGACTTTTTGGGTTTTTCATCTTGTTTTCCATCAGTCCATCCAGGTAAGGGTCCGTTAGCGGGCAAGTGGTCCCTGCAGTCCAAGCCAGTTGGCTTTAGAGCAGTGATTTCACATCCTATGTACCACTGCCCCGGATCTACCATGCCTAAAGATGGGTACTTTTGGAAAACAAGTGTGTGTATATATATTTTTTCTTTCATTGGGCACAACTCTCATGCTTTTATTCACACTCATAAGCCTTCTCTCTCTTTTTGGGATTTTCGTCGGGTAAAGGGGAAACAAAGAGATTTCTGCTGTTTGGGCAGTTTTTTCCTTCTCCATACTCGTCTCTTAGCTGTTTGCGAGATTATTATATTTTTCGAAATTTTTGGCGTGGAAAAATGTAATCTTCTGTTCGTTTGAAGCAGCATTATCAGAAAGATATAACAGAACTTGTATCTCGTTAAGCACAAAGAAAACTAACTTTGCAAGCAGTTGCTTCAGGTTTTTACTAATAATTTTTTCAAAATTTTAGCATGAACATATATATGTACACATGATTCAGGAAAGAATAAAAGAATAATGAATTCGAGACAAAAGAATGAAGAAGATTAAGTTAGAAAATTTAGACAAAATTTTGTACCTCCCTCACTGGTACATGGTACCCCCCAAACTTACTCCACACTCTGTCCCAGAGTTGCGAAGTAGATAAGGTGAGGTAATGTTTTATTCCAGTGAGGTAACGCCTGCTTCAGATAGAAGTTCCCACACATATTATCCCCTTTTGCTGTGATAGACGGTGGGGGGGAGCTGGTCAGGCTTTTCTTTGTTTGCTATCCATTCTAGGACGTAGATGCCGCAGTCGTTGGATAAAGGGAGTTGCTGCGGACTGCGGTGGCAGAACTGGAGCTCGTGCCACTTGCTTACTTGCGTATCCAGGAATGGTTGGATCATCTTTGCCACCTTGTCGTAGTATTTTCGGACCAAGTGCTCGACGGATGACAAAGGTTCAGAAGTACATAGCACGGGATGGTTCTTGTTGCCGTCCGAGCTGTTGTAGAAAATTCCCGCTCGTTCCCGAGTGTATACTACTAGGAGCGTCCAGTGGTGGTAATGTAGAACTGGGAAGAAGATCTCACGGGGAACCCCGCTCGCCAACTTCTGTAGAAATACTTTCTTCGCTCCTGTTTCATCGGCGAGGCATATGTCATTGAACAACATAGGATGGGCAATGTATGCTTGTTCTAGGTTTGGCTGTATGTACTGGATGTAAGCGGTTGCAATTGTTACAGCCAAGCACCCTCCTTCCTTCACCATGTCCCTTAGATCATCAGTCGGGACTACGAAATCTCCTGCCAGAAAGGCGACAACTGATGGGGTTGAATCAGCTAACTTCTTATGGATTATGTTGACCTGCTCCTGTGTGAGAGTTGCACACGAAAAGCGGTCGAAATTTGTGATCAGCCCATCTGAAGCTTCAGTAAAAGCAGTGTCCTCTATCCCGTGCACTTTCTTTAGGACTACCAACTGCTTGCCTGCCCCATGTATGACGGTCGCCACTTCCTCTTCTTTTTCTGAGGAGCTGCTGGACTGAGAAGAGCTTTCTTCCAGGTCACTGTTCAGCAACTGCTCTGGTACCCCTGTATCCCGGAAATAGCGCTTGTCCTTGATTAACAACATGGCATAAATGCTCCGACATTGATAGAAGGACGTGGACTTGAGGACTCCCAAGTTTCCAAATGTGTTGAGCACCTCAATTGCACCGAGGATGGCGATAGCACTGTTTCCACTCCCCTCTTGTATCTGTGCGGGGAGGTCTCGGATAACGAAGAAGTTCCAAGGTACTTGGTGACGTTGGCTTCCACGCTTTATGGCTCGTTGCAGACACAGCGGTAGGAGTCTCAGCTTTGTGTCCTCCGGGCGGTAGAAAATGCCCCCAGAGCGTGGCACTTCGGCATTGTTGCAACACATCAGCCGGAGGTCGCGATTTCCGAGGTCTGCTATGCATAGAAACCACATGTTCCGGTGCTTGTACGGGGTCAAAACCAGGTTCGACCTATGCTCTTCAATGTGCTACAGCATGTCAGCCACCGCACGGGAGTCTGGATCTCCATTCATCAACCTTCTTGCCAAGGTCGGGGTGGGTGTGTATACTACTTTCCGACTTGACCTGCTGCCGATACTCTCTATTAGTGCGTTCTCCAGGACCCTGAATAGTCTATTATTGACTACAACGGGTGTGAGGAACATGCCGCGAAGAACCTTCCGCCGCACCGAAAGGTAGCCGTCGGTCCAGACGGCGTCGTCTTCATCTGCCTGCGATCGTAAGACCTTATTCAGCAACTTCTGGTCTCTGATTGTCAGGCATCTGATGGCTCGTCTGTCAAAATCGGCCATCTCGAAGGAAGGTATCTCAGATGGCTCGCGAAATCTGTCCGCCATCGAGCACCTCCCTCGGGGTGGATGCCTTTTATTGACTATGTAGACATCCCCCTTTTCTCCTTCGGACTCTTCAGAAGAGTCTCACCCGATGCTGATGTCTATGCTTTCATCCTTGACTTCATCCAGGGGGACGGAGATGTTTGCATTTCCCAATCCTAAGGAGCTCTCTTGTCTACTGGGAGTTCCTTCGGCTGATCCTTGTTGCGTCCCCTCCTTGGGCGTTGAGGATCGTCTGCTGGAGGAGGAGGACGACGCTGTTCCCGAGGGGGAACCTGATGAAGAGGGATGAGAGCTCTGACTGGGAAGTGACGACGACCGTCTCAGCTGCCTTCGGCGCAGATGGTCGTCACTTCTGTCCATTCTCTCCTCGAGCCTGTCTAGTTGTTGGAGAACTTGCTGCATTGTTGCGTTCAAAGCTTCTAGTCCGCCGGGCAGGCTCGCTAGAGTCAGCAGCTCTCTTTCTTGGCTATCCAACCTATTTTAGAAAGATGCAAATTTGCAGGTTAGGGAAATACAAACGTCAGAGTTGATATCCGTTACCTCCCACAAATTATCGAGCTCGTGCCCGAACATCTTTCCGAGCGATGGAGGAGCTTGGGTGGGTCTCCCTTCCGTCCTCGCGACATCCTGTTCGCACGATGGTCCACCAGGAGAGGTAGAATCTATAAAAATCATACGCGATCCAAATGTCCCCAGGTGGGGCGTCGACGCTTTTTTAGGAGCCGCCGCCTTGCCTTCTCGTCTGGGTGGGGATGACCGTGGTGAGGGCGGACTCTGTTCCACCTCTGCACTGTCGGCGACCTCCTCGACTGCTGCAAGCGGGGACTTCGGCGGCGGTGTTGACGTTCTTTTGAGTTCTCTCATGATCTCGTCGAACATCCCGTTGCTATTGCCCTGCTGAAATTCTCCTTCCTCCTCTACAAGTCTCGAAACAGTGCCGACAACGGCCCCGGTGACCTCAACGATTACCGGCGCTTTCTCAGCAGCTACCGTCCATGTTGTAGCATTGGCTGGTATGGTCGGAGCGACAACAACTCTATCAGCGGTTGTCGTCGGTAGCTCTGGGGCGGGCCTCTCTGGGGCCCTGGTCGATGTGGTGAGAGCTGTGTTATTTTCTATAGCTTCAATCTCGGCGGTGGTGAAGATCAGTTTCTCTGCATCGTAATCGGCGCAGCAAGGGAGGGGGAGGAGTATATCTATCCTCGAAAACTTGTAGAAAAAGTTCCTCCCCTCCCTCTTGACGATGTTGGCCCTTATCAAGTACTTGGTGTCAAACACCTCATCACCTTGCATCCTCGAATGGATGCGCGGCTCGCTTGGGTATCTGAGTCCTACTGCGATTAGATTGACAATGTCGCCCATGCAGTACTCCTTGGTGGCTTCCTTCATTGGGTGCAACCTATTCAGCAAAAACCGACCGAGGTTGATCACTCGACCCTCCATTATGTGCCACATGACGTGGAGCTCTTCTGTGTAGATGTTACTCGATTCGTTCTTGCTGAACAGCAAGCATGCCACCAGCTTGTGCACTATCCTCTAGAAGCAGGAGTGCACCGCCATGACCTTTCTCCCCAGTTTGAATGAAGATTCGCCGGTAAGCTTTCCCCAAAGCTGCACGGGATCGAACCCGTCTCCCTCGGTGATCCTCTCACCGTTGTCCATTAGGTTCTTCTCCTCCTTGTTGGAGGAGAAGATCTTGTTCAAGAGCTTCTCGGAGATGGTGTACTTCGAATTGTAGAGCCGGGCCTGGAGTCTGTCCGGCCCGCCAAATTCTTCTCTCTCCGCTGCAGAATTCTTTACCCGGCAGAGAGAAGACATGAACTCCATCGTCAGCTTAGTGTATGAAAAAGACCGGCTGAAAGAGATCTTCTTCAGTCCTACCGCAGCCAGTACGCCCTTCAGCCTCTTCACGATTCCTATCTCAGCGAACGAGGCTCTATGGAAGAACCTTCTCCGTCGGTAGATCTTGGTCACCAGCTCAGCATATCGGCGAGCGTGCTCGTCGTCTCTTGGTTCGAAACTCCCAGATAAGAATTCCAGGAGTTTCACTGCTGCTGGAGGTGTCGGTGTTGGGGCTGGAGCTGCCACTTCTCCAACCCTAGCCCTCTTCTCCGATGTCGACGCCCCGGCTGGTCCTGGGTTCGGGCGTTTCTGCCCAGTAGCTGGTGCTTCTGTGACAGTCGCGGGGTAGATCCTTCTTCCTTGTGCGTCAATAGGGACAACAGTTGATTTGATGCGGGCCATCTCTGTAAATGAATAAACAAACTCCTTGATTAATTAAATATGATGATGATGTATTTAGACTGAAAGCGCGATATTACCACACCCCCCATCGGGTGATACGAGGTTTTCAGAGGTGAAGTCTTGTGACCGATATGCGGTGTGGGTGACGCTCGCCACGTGATAAGACCAAGGCGATACACGTCAGGATTGTCGGGCGATACAAAGTGATATGATGAGATACCCGATACAGTTATTCGAGAAGGCGGTGTGTCGCCCGACAACGAAACAGGCGAGGTGGGGCAAAGATGAGCAACACGGATATCGCCCGTCATGCGTATCGGGCAGACATGATTAAAAGGTACGTTGCGCGACATCCATATCGGGCGATACAAGGCTGCTCAGCACAAAACCCGCAAGGCCGATAAGTTACTCACTTAAGGATGGAAACATGTCAGGCGATAGGGTATGCCGGGCGATAGGGTATTCCGGTCATTACCTTGCTGTGATATGTACTTCCGCACGACACGAGAGTAGGGCAGTCTTGCGTGAAACGGGAGCAAAAGCACAAGGTCTTAGCACGATACGGGAGCGAGGAAACAGTAAGGCAAGGAGCCCGACACGGAAAAAACTCACCCCTATAAATACCAAACTCAACCGGGGTGAAACAGGTAAATCTGGGGCACGTGTCGGCCGTCAGGGCAGCTAGTTAAATGGGCAAGTTTATCCTTTGGCACAACCCTTGCGATCCCCGAAATTCCTTTGCCTGATATGGGCACATACATAGCACCGGTTGGGTTACTATCTGATACATCATGAAAGCAAAGCAGTTAAAAAGCGGTCGATGAGTAAAACATCATTGGCCGAAGACTAAGATCCTGGCCTCAGATGGTATTACCCATCCCAGTCGACAAAACTAAGGTGGTAGCCCATAAGGGTCAGCGCATGTGGCGCATGCGCTAACTCGGGCCTTATTACATGCCATATTGTTCATAATGTTCATTTTGCTTGAAAGTAAATGCACCCTATACTAGGAAAGAAAAATGAGCTCGGGTTGCCTCCTGAGAAGCGCTATAGTTTTCGTCTCCAGCTTGACGGCTCCAACCTTTCCATTCCTTATCTGCTAACATCATCCAGCCATCTCTTGCAGCCCGATTTCCGTCTTCTCTCGATCACATCCCTGCCTTCTTTGCAGTTCCAGTGTTGGACGGTATTTTCCCTGAGGGATTCTTCATTAACTCGGCCATTTGAGCTAATTGCTGATCCATCTGGCGTTGGTGCATCTGCATGTCCACCATTTGCACCTGCAATGATTTCAAAACACCATAACTTGATAACGCGCTCTGCGCCAACTGGTTGTTAACGGTGTCCTGCTTCTTCACAAAATCAAACAACTGTCCCACCACATTTGCTTGGTTTGAAGCCTTGTCCTGTTCTTGCTCTCTGGCTGGTCTTTGATACTTAGCTTGCCCCTGAAAACCTCCTTTGTTCGGCTGGAAGGGGGTGTTTTTGATGTATGGACTTGGCCCTCCCCTCTTCTCAAAAGCTTGGGGCGGCCTAGTGGAGTTGTGTAGCTGATGAGAATTCTCAGCTGCCTCCTTGTTGCCATAGCTGAAACCAGGGTGGTTTGGTCTTTTGAAATTTACGAAAGAGACTTTTTCAGTCTCTTCGACCTCAGACTCAGTGTCGCTTGATGCTTTTGGTCAGGTGTAGATGCAATTATCTACCCAATGGCCGCCTTCTCCACATGTTACACATTTCATTACCTTTTCCACCCGTTTCTTCCCTTTTGCGCTGGATTCCCTCAGCTGACTCTGTCCCAGAGTTGCGAAGTAGATAAGGTGAGGTAATGTTTTATTCCAGTGAGGTAACGCCTGTGTCAGATAGAAGTTCCCACACATATTCTCCCCTTTTGCTGTGATAGACGGTGGGGTGGAACTGGTCATTCTTTTCTTTGTTTGCTATCCATTCTAGGACGTAGATGCTGCAGTCGTTGGATAAAGGGAGTTGCTGCGGACTGCGGTGGCAGAACTAGAGCTCGTTCCACTTGCTTGCTTGCGTATCCAGGAATGGTTGGATCATCTTTGCCACCTCGTCGTAGTATTTTCAGACCAAGCGCTTGACGGATGACAAAGGTTCAGAAGTACACGACACGGGATGGTTCTTGTTTCTGTCCGAGCTGTTGTATAAAATTCCCACTCATTCGTGGGTGTATACTGCTAGGAGCGTCCAGTGGTGGTAATGTAGAACTGGGAAGAAGATCTCGTGGGGAACCCCGCTCGCCAACTTCTGTAGAAATACTTTCTTCGCTCCTGTTTCATCGGCAAGGAATATGTCATTGAACAACATAGGATGGGCAATGTATGCTTGTTCTAGTTTTGGCTGTATGTACTAGATGTAAGCGGTTGCAACTGTTACAGCCAAGCACCCCCTTTCCTTCACCATGTCCCTTAGATCATCAGCAGGGACTACGACATCGCCTGCCTGAAAGGCGACAACTGATGGGGTTGAATCAGCTAACTTCTTCTGGATTATATTGACCTACTCCTGTGTGAGAGTTGCACACAAAAAGCGGTCGAAATTTGTGATCAGCCCATCTGAAGCTTCAGGCAAAGCAGTCCTCTGTCCCGTGCACTTTCTTCCGGACTGCCAACTGCTTGCCTGCCCCATGTATGACGGTCACCACTTCCTCTTCTTTTTCTGAGGAGCTGCTGGACTGAGAAGAGCTTTCTTCCAGGTCACGGTTCAGCAACTGCTCTGGTATCCCTGTATCCTGGAAATAGCGCTTGTCCTTGATTAACAACATGGCGTAAATGCTCCAACATTGATAGAAGGACGTGCACTTGAGGACTCCCAAGTTTCCAAATGTGTTGAGCACCTCAATTGCACCCAGGATGGCGATAGCGCTGTTTCCACTCCCCTCTTCTATCTGTGCGGGGAGGTCTCGGATAACGAAGAAGTTCCAAGGTACTTGGTGACGTTGACTTCCATGCTTTATGTCTCGTTGCAGACGCAGCGGTAGGAGTCTCAGCTTTGCATCCTCCGGGCGGCAGAAAATGCCCCCGGAGCGTGACACTTCGACATTGTTGCAGCACATCAGCCGGAGGTCGCGATTTCTGAGGTCTGCTATGCATAGAAACCACACATTCCGGTACTTGTACGGGGCCAAAACCAGGTTCGACCTATGCTCTTCAATGTGCTGCAGCATGTCGGCCACCGCATGGGAGTCTGGATCTCCCTTCATCAACCTTCTTGCCAAGGTCGGGGTGGCTGTGTATACTACTTTCCGACTTGTCCTACTGCCGATACTCTCTATTAGTGTGTTCTCCAGGACCCTGAATAGTCTATTACCGACTACGGAGGGTGAGCGGAACATGCCGCGAAGAACCTTCTGCCGCACCAAAAGGTAGCCGTCGGTCCAGACGGCGTCGTCTTCATCTGCCTGCGATCGTAAGACCTTATTCAGCAGCTTCTGGTCTCAGATTGTCAGGCATCCGATGGCTCGTCTATCAAAATCGGCCATCTCGAAGGAAGGTATCTCAGATGGCTCGTGAAATCTGTCCGCCATCGAGCACCTCCCTTGGGGTGGATGCCTTTTATTGACTATGTAGACATCTCCCTTTTCTCCTTCGGACTCTTCAGAAGAGTCTCACCCGATGCTGATATCTATGCTTTCATCCTCGACTTCATCCAGGGGGACGGAGATGTTTGCATTTCCCAATCCTAAAGAGCTCTCCTATCTGCTGGGAGTTCGTTCGGCTGATCCTTGTTGCGTCCCCTCCTTGGGCGTTGAGGATTGTCTGCTGGAGGAGGAGGACGACGCTGTTCCCAAGGGGGAACCTGATGAAGAGGGCTGAGAGCCCCAGCTGGGAAGTGACTGCGACCGTCTCGGCTGCCTTCGGCACGGATGGTCGTCACTTCTGTCCATTCTCTCCTCGAGCCTGTCTAGTCGTTGGAGAACTTGCTGCATTGTTGCGTTCAAAGCTTCTAGTCCGCCGGGCAGGCTCGCTAGAGTCAGCAGCTCTCTTTCTTGGCTATCCAGCCTGTTTTGGAAAGACGCAAATTTGTGGGTTAGGGAAATACAAACGTCAGAGTTGATATCTGTTACCTCCCACAAATTATCGAGCTCGTGCCCGAACATCTTTCCGAGCGACAGAGGAGCTTGGGTGGGTCTCCCTTCCGTCCTCGCAACACCCTGTTCACGCGACGGTCCACCAAGAGAGGTAGAATCTATAAAAATCGTACACGATCCAGACATCCCCAGGTGGGGCGTCGGCACTTTTTCAGGAGCCGCCGCCTTGCCTTCTCATCTGGGTGGGGATGACCGTGGTGAGGGCGGACTCTGTTCCACCTCTGCACTGTCAGCGACCTCCTCGACTGCTGCAGGCGGGGACTTTGGCGGCGGTGTTGACGTTCTTTCGAGTTCTCTCATGATCTCGTCGAACATCCCGTTGCTGTTGCCCTGCTGAAATTCCCCTTCCTCCTCTGTGGGTCTCGAAACAGTGCCGGCAACAGCCCCGGTGACCTCAGCGATTACCGGCGCTTTCTCAGCAGCTACCGTCCATGCTGTAGCGGTGGCTGGTATGGTCGGAGCGATGACAACTCTATCAGCGGTTGTCGTTGGTAGCTCTGGGGCGGGCCTCTCTGGGGCCCTGGTCGATGTGGTGAGAGCTGTGTTATTTGCTATAGCTTCAATCTCGGCGGTGGTGAAGATCAGTTTCTCTGCATCGTAGTCAGCGCAACGAGGGAGGGGAGGAGTATATCTGTCCTCGAAAACTTTTAGAAGAAGTTCCTCCCTTCCCTCTTGACGATGTTGGTCCTTATCAAGTACTTGGTGACAAACAACTCATCGCCTTGCATCCTCGAATAGCTGCGCGGCTCACTTGGGTATCCGAGTCCTACTACGATGAGATTGACAATGCCACCCATGCAGTACTCCTTGGTGGCTTCCTTCATTGGGTGCAACCTATTCAGCAAAAACCGACTGAGGTTGATCACTTGACCCTCCATTATGTGCCACATGACGTGGAGCTCTTCTGTGTAGATGTTACTCGATTCGTTCTTGCTGAACAACAAGCATGCCACCAGCTTGTGCACTATCCTCCAGAAGTAGGAGTGCACCGCCATGACCTTTCTCTCCAGTTTGAACAAAGATTCTCCGGTAAGCTTTCCCCAAAGCTGCACGTGATCGAACCCATCTCCCTCAGTGATCCTCTCACCGTTGTCCATCAGGTTCTTCTCCTCCTTGTTGGAGGAGAAGATCTTGTTCAAGAGCTTCTCAGAGATGGTGTACTCTGAATTGTAGAGCCGGGCCTGGAGTCTGTCTGGCCCGCCAAATTATTCTCTCTCCGCTACAGAGTTCTTTACCCGGCGGAGAGAAGACTTGAACTCCATCGTCAACTTAGTGTATGAAGAAGACCGGCTAAAACAGATCTTCTTCAGTCCTGCCGCAGCCAGTACGCCCTTCAGCCTCTTCACGATTCCTATCTCAGCGAACGAGGCTCTTGTTGGCTAAATGGACATCTATAAATCCCTTTGTTTTGATTATGACAAACATTTCATTCTTATTAATCTAACGAGCTACTTGAATGTGCAGGATGACAAAGCAATAAGGGAAAATCTACAAGCTTACATATTTATATTTTCATGCAATGTAATCACTGTTGTAAAAACTTGTACAAAAGTATAATGTACAAGTACTTAGAATTGCATGTAAATCAAGCGTTAGATTCTCCCTAGCTAAACACCACAGTTAGACAAGTCATCCCATTCAAATAGGATTACTTATGCACACTCACACACATAATTAGTGCCTAAATTGAAACCTTGAAACAGGATCAATCTCGGTCGACAAACTCCTCGACCGAGACACTCTCGGTCGACATCTTCTCGACCGAGAAAGATCCAAAGTAGCCGTTAGACACAACAGAAAAGTTAGTTGGCAGTTGATGAAAGACGTTGCAAATCACTTATTCCAGAGAGCCTGTCGGTCGACAAAAGTTCGACCGAGTAGGTATCTCGGTCGATCATTTGTCGACCGAGATGGTCTCTGACAGCAACTGCAGAATTAATTAATTAGCCGTTGTTAAAGCAACAACTTTGTACCTAACGGCTAGTTAAGCACTTAGAAACCCCTAGAAGTTGTCTAGAACGTCCTTAAGCATCCTTAGGCCATTCCTATAAATAGGACAAGCCATAGGACACCTAAACTCACTTGTTTCTACACTTGAGAAATACTTGAGCATACTTGAGCAATCTGTTGCAAGCAATTTGAGCATTGTGATCATTGGCCTACTTTCTCCTTAGCTCAAATTCGTGTCCTATAGGCTAGCATCTCCTTACTACAGCACTTACACTTCTACACTCATTGGTTAGGAGATCAATACGCTTGATATAGGCAAATCAAGCCTTGTGCTTAAAAGGATAAGTTGTAATTTCTATTTCCTTTCTTGTTCCTTTTTATCCTTGTATTCTCCTTGCTACTCCTAGGGTTGGAGGATGCGGATTGGAGAGAGTTTGACTTCTCAGGTGGAGAAGGGGACTTCAAGCTACTTCAAGAAGGCTATCGCACGGGAAGCTACTTCAAGAAGGCTATTGCAACGGGAAGCTACTTCAAGAGGAAGGCTGCTTCAAGGTGGTGCAATTACTTCTAGGTGAAGGCTGCTTCAAGGTTGGGCGATTACTTCTAGGTGAAGGCTGCTTGAAGGGTTTAGGAAAAGAAATTGTATTTTATGTAAAATCCTTGTGAGGTAATAAAATAAATTTCTTTTCAAATCCCGGTTGGGTAAGCAACCGGGTAGTGGACTGACTTCCTTAGTATTTGCTAAGGTTGGAACCACTCTAAACTCTTGTCTCCTTATCCAATATCTTTGTGATTGATTGTTTGAGTTAATTAATTATTAAAATCTTTATAAAACTCTATTCACCCCCCTCTAGTAGTTTTCAGCTCTATGGCAGAACCTTCTCGGTCGGTAGATCTTGGTCACCAGCTCAGCATATCGGCGAGCGTGCTCGTCGTCTCTTGGTTCGAAACTCCCTGACAAGAATTCCGGGAGTTCCGCTGCTGCTGGAGGTGTCGGTGTTGGGGCTGGAGCTGCCACTTCTCCAACCCTAGCCCTCTTCTCCGATGTCGACGCCCCAGCTGGTCCTGGGTTCGGGCGTTTTTGCCCGGTAGCTGGTGCTTCTGCGACAGTCACGGGGTAGATCCTCCTTGTGCATCAATAGGGACAATAGTTGATTTGATGCAGGCCATCTCTGTAAATGAATAAACAAACTCCTTGATTAATTAAATATGGTGATGCTGTATTTAGACTGAAAACGCGATGTTACCACACCGCGCATCGGGCAATACGAGGTTTTCAGAGGTGAAGTCTCGTGCCTGATATGCGGTGTGGGTGACGCTCGCCACACGATAAGACCAAGGTGATACATGTCAGGATTGTCAGGCGATACAGAGTGATATGATGAGATACCCGATACAGTTATTCGAGAAGGCGGTGTGTCGTCCGACAGCGAAACAGGCGAGGTGGGGCAAAGATGAGCAACACAGATATCGCCCGTCATGTGTATCGGGCAGACGTGATTAAAAGGTACGTTGCGCGACATCCATATCGGGCGATACAAGGCTGCTCAGCACAAAACCCACAAGGCCGATAAGTTACTCGCTTAAAGATGGAAACATGTCAGGCGATAGGGTATGTCGGGCGATAGGGTATGCCGACCAATACCTTGCTGTGATATGTACTTCCGCGCGACATGAGAGCAGGGCAGTCTTGTGCGACACGGGAGAAAAAGCACAAGGTCTTATCACGATACGGGAGCGAGGAAATAGTAAGGCAAGGAGCCCGACATGGTAAAAACTCGCCCCTATAAATAGCAAACTCAACCGGGGTGAAACAGGTAAATCCGGGGCGCGTGTCAGCCGTCAGGGCAGCTAGTAAAACGAGCAAGTTTATCCGTTGGCACAACTCTTGCGATGCCCGAAATTCCTTTGCTCGATATGGGCGCATACATAGCACCGGTTGGGTTGCTATCTGATACATCATGAAAGCAAAGCAGTTAAAAAGCGGTCAATGAGTAAAACATCATTGGCCGAAGACTAAGATCCTGGCCTCAGATGGTATTACTCATCCCGGCCGACAAAACTAAGGCGGTGGCCCATAAGGGTCAGCGCATGTGGCGCATGCGCTAACTCTGGCCTTATTACATGCCATAATGTTCATAATGTTCATTTTTCTTGAAAGTAAATGCACCCTATACTAGGAAAGAAAAATGAGCTCGGGTTGCCTCCCGAGAAGCGCTGTAGTTTTCGTCTCCAGCTTGACGGCTCCATCCTTTCCACTCCTTATCTGCT
This sequence comes from Alisma plantago-aquatica, assembly GCA_963693085.1. Taxonomy (NCBI): domain Eukaryota; kingdom Viridiplantae; phylum Streptophyta; class Magnoliopsida; order Alismatales; family Alismataceae; genus Alisma; species Alisma plantago-aquatica. The sequence continues at coordinate 537,107,228 of OY856411.1, read as the reverse complement.
AACATCATCCATCCATCTCTTGCGGCCCGATTTCTGTCTTCTCTCGATCACATCCCTGCCTTCTTTGCAGTTTCGGTGTTGGACGGTATTTTCCCTAAGGGATTCTTCATTAACTCGACCATTTGAGCTAATTGCTGATCCATCTGGCGTTGGTGCATCTACATGTCCGCCATTTGCACCTGCAATGAGTTCAAAACACCAGAACTTGATAACGTGCTCTGCGCCAACTGGTTGTTAACGGTGTCCTGCTTCTTCACAAAATCAAACAACTGTCCCACCACATCTGCTTGGTTCAAAGCCTTGTCCTGTTCTTTCTCTCTGGCTGGTCTTTGATACTTATCTTGCCCCTGAAAACCTCCTTTGTTCGGCTGGAAGGGGGTGTTTTTGATGTATGGACTTGGCCCTCCCCTCTTCTCAAAAGCTTGGGGCGGCCTAGTGGACTTGTGCAGCTGATGATATTTCTTAACTGCCTCCTTGTTGCCATAGTTGAAACCAAGGTGGTTTGGTCTTTTGAAATTTAGGAAAGAGACTTTTTCAGTCTCTTCGACCTCAGACTCAGTGTCGCTTGATGCTTCTAGTCGGGTGTAGATGCAATTATCTACCCCATGGCCACCTTCTCCACATGTTACACATTTCATTACCTTTTCCACCTGCTTCTTCCCTGTTGCACCGGATTCCCTCAGCTGCTTTACATCCGTGGCTATTTTCTGAATTTGGGAAGTGATGGTCTCTAGAGCCTTGGACACAAGAGAGGACCCCTCACTGACCTTTTTCGCCTGTCCTCTGTCAGATCTATCATATTCAGCGCCGGATTGAAGCTCGACCATATTTTTGATGATCTTTTCAGACTTGTTTGGCTTTTTCCCAAGGAAGTCACTTCTTGCTGCTGCATTCAGTGACACTCGTTCATCGGGAGTCATACCATTGTAGAAGGTGGTGACAAGGAAGCCCTTCTTGTAATTATGATGGGGGCAATCCCTCAGGTACTCTTGGAACCGCTCCCAGGCGTCGTGAAGGCTTTCGTTTGGATTTTGCATGAAGGAAGTTATTTTCTACCGAGTTCTGACCGTCCTCTCGGTGGGGTAAAACTTATTTACGAAGGCTTCAGCTAACGCTCCCCATCCGTTCAAGGACCGGTGGGGTAACCTGAGGTACCAGGACAGTGCTTTGTCCTCCAGTGAGAAGATTAATCCCTTACAATATATAACCTCCTGGGGAACCCCCCGCATCTTTATCGTATCGCAGATGTTCTTGAAGGCATCGAGGTGGTGGTAGGGGTTGTCATTTTTCGAACTTCCCCTGAAGCTTTTGTTCTGAATCATAGAGATCACAGATGGCTTAAGCTCAAAATTGGCTGCGTTGAATCGCGGGGTGATGACGGGACATCTGGAGTTGTTGGCCTTTGTTGATGCCAACTCCCTCAACGTTTTCTCCTCCTCCTCGGAGTCGTCGCTGTCGCTAGTCTCGTGATGTTGTTCTTGGTTGTGGCGTTGCCTGTGTCGTTGACGGTGGCGACGCCTGACGTGGGGGTGGCCTTCCTCGGAGTGCTCCGATTCCTGATCTTCATGTCGATCGTTGCCGTCATAGCAGTCATTGCCATCTGGTGGAGGTGATTCAGGCCTCCCCCCTTGGCGTTCGTCTCCAGGAATGGAGGGCTCCACGCGAGGCAACATGACAATGGGAGTTGGTGCTCAGTGGAACATATCACTGTTCTTCAGAGTTCCTGAAATAGCACAAAAACTCAAGTTTTAGAAAATTGAATTATTTAATTTTAAGCAAAGAATAGTAATAAGGAAAAAAAAAGAAAAAGAGTGTTGTCAAACTCATTTCTAAGCTTGAGGCACATGAGTGTAGTTAGTGGATTCAGATTCGTCTACAGTACCATTTTTGCCTTGTCCCCGACAACGGCGCCAGAAATTTGACCGGCCTAAATCACGCGTCCAAATGTGGAGGCGGATTTGAGGTAGTCGAGATTTTACATTTATAAACCTGAATCCTTCTAGGTCCCCGCAACTTTGTTTACGGGGTCGAAGTAGATATACAGGGTCAAACACAGGGACAAGGGGGTAGTGTTGAGAACCCAGAATCGACACGCTACACTCCGGTAGGTATGAAGAGATATAAATTCCCGAAAGGGAAACACTAAGATGTCACAAATAAAACAAAGAAAACTATCTCCAACTGGAGCTACAAGAGAGATTTAAGGTTTTAGTCATTTAGCAGTTTTTAGGGGTTTTAATGCAACAGAAACAGAAAAATAATACTAGAGCTAGGGCAAGATGCGAAGGATAAGACTACGGCAAAACAAGTGGCAGCAGTAACACCCTGCACCCCTCCTCTCAGAGCGGGTACTTCTAACCAAGCGTCAACACCCCTCTCGGGGTTGTCAGACTTAAGTTAGAGTGGAATGTTACTGAAGCAACCCCGTTCCAGGCACTCTCGTACTCCAGAATCAGACCAAATACTAGAGCCACAACACGACTCTCGAAGCTGTTGCGACGGGAAAACACGATTTGGTAGCTAAGCGAAACGCGATCCAAACATGCAAGCTAGAGTTCAGATATCAAACATAACAGTCATCCAATATATCACACCCAGCACAGAGTAGCAAGTAATTAAGCTTTTCTATTTCCATACACATTAAGGGTCTTAATACATTGCGTAAGAAAGGAATTAAATAACATAATTAAAGATAGATGTCGCCTTCTTGATGTACAAGGGCGACGGACTACAACGACTCTCCCGCCCGATACCGGATAGGGGCCTATCCCGATACAGCGGTGTCGGGCGACACACTCTCTCGAGCGGCACACCGTGACGGCCGACTGTATCGTTCAAGGACCTAGCCGATACGCTCAAGTCGGGCGACACACCCTCTCGGGTGGCACGCATGACGGGCGAAGCCTATCAGGTTCGATATCGTGTCGGGCATGGAGCGACGCGTCCTACTGTCGGGCACTCGTGTCGCTCGTCATCGTTGGCCGATATCGGCCCGCAGTGTCGCCCGGGACGGTTCTGAGTGAACTATCCCCTCCCTGTCGGGACGAGGAAGGGCTCACCTAGTGTCGCCCGACACGAGCACTGGGGCACGATACTCCTGCTCTCGCAGTTTCCTCCGAAGATCACTCAAAGCTCCCAACTGTCTGAATTCCGAAGTATCCGAACTGTCTTTTCGGCTCCCTGTAGCTGCTATTTATAGGCAGCGGTTGGAGGAAGTTATGGTGCTTGAAGCGCCACGTGTCCTCCTTATTTGAGGGTCGGTGGACGGCCGATACTGGTATCGCTCGGCTCAGGAGTGTCGGCTATCGGTCACGTGATGGACGGCGCGCCTGCCGGTGGGTGGCTGTGTCGCCCGACAAGCTGGGTTGTCGGAGCAAGCTGGGCTCCTTGTCGGGTAGAAGGTGTGTCGTCCATCTGCTCCTTCTTGCGCGACATCCTTTTGTCGTGCGTCATTGTGTCGCTCCACCCTGTCGGGCAGAGGTTGTATCGGGCGTTAGGAAGGCCAAAACAGAGTTGAACTTATTCTGTGGGCCGGGACGACCTTATTGTACCAAAATGAGGAAAACTCTGCAAAAGATGAAAAAATTGGATTAAGAGCATTGCTTGGCCAATTATTGCGAAAGTACATACAAAGGAGAGGAAAATAGCAGAAAAGGGCAGTTTTGATAACAAAATAAAGGGCTAAAACATCACAAAAATAGGTGTTATCAAGAAGGTGGACATAGCTCTAAAGAATTCCATACCTGACTAGTATATAGCCTAAATGACAAATAGTTGACTCCAATGCTATAAAGGGGAAGGAATGTCAACTCATGCATTCTAAGAAGTAGAGCGCTTCTCATGAGACGACCATTAAAAAAATCCAAGTTACTAATTAGGTCAATGCATGATGAAATCTTCTTCAAAAACTTTAATGACAATCCTCTGATTGATCTCTTATCATTCAAAATTGATGGGATTGAAAATGGCTCTGAGACATTAATGTTTGTCAATTGTTGTCCGATTACATATGAATGTTTAAGGTTGGTTGTACATTATCTATTTTCTTAAATAGTCAACCATGATTTTTTAATCTTATTTAAATAATACATTACACATTATTTGTTTGGGAATCAAAAAAATTAATTTAGCTGAAATCTACAAAGCATGCGTTATGTTATTTGATAAAAATGCCTATTCTAGTGGTATAAAATCCGAGAAGGAACATAAACTCCTGCACTTCGAAGAAATAGTGGTACCCATGAAATGACCGTCATTCAAAATAAAGCCAAGTTACGAAGTCAATGCATGATGATATCTTCTTTGATAACTTTGATTACAACTCTTTAATTGATTTCTTATCATATTAAATTATGTACCAAAAAATTGGTTTCAACGAATAAAGCCAATATTATCAGATTGTTAGATTACATATGAATATTTTGGGTTGGTTGTACATCACCCTGGATCGCTAACATGCATCAGTGAGGATCCAAAACTATTCTACTTATAGACAAAATTTTGCGGGTTCTCCACTAGACTAACTACCACGTCACCCAGTAGCTAAGGAAAGAGTCATCAACCAGTTACTATCTATAACAAGCTGCTAGGTATTTCCTAGCCCGATCATCCTCCTCGATTGGTTCATGATGATGGAGGCAGTGGATTGGCTCTCTCCAAAGATGACCTCATATCCGTCCCGCATATCGTCCATCCCTTGTTCCAACAGCTGCCAGAAGAGGCCGCCTGCGAACGCCCCACCGGTGTTGGCGGAGTCGTAGATGGTGGTGTAGGCAAGTCGGAAGAAGTCGTCCCTCTGCATGACGTTGTACCCGACGGCTTTGGAGGACTTGCCAAACTCACCGAGGATGAGGGGCTTGTTGAGTATGGAGGCAGAGTCATTGCTGTGAGCCTGCATCCAGAGGTACATGAAGTCGAGCTCGCCCTTAGAATCGAGTCCTGGAATCCTGTATGCAACAGCGAGAAGCTTAGCAATTAGTTAACCGTACAAGCATTGAACGTGGATAGCGAGCATCCAATATATAAATACAAGAAGATAAATGTTAAGAGTTGTTTTCCCCAAAATCTTTCACTTTGGATTTGGAACTTTATAGGCTTGATTTTAGGTTTCTAATATCGCTTCTTCCCGCATTCTATCTATTCACAATGACCACGGAGAGACTTTGAAAATGGTTTAATCAAATCTTTTAGTAAAAAAATGTAACCTAAAAAAACCATGCCTTTACTTTAAGGGTCACCTAAGGCACAATTTTTTTCTTCTCTCTCTCTTTTCGCTACCTATCCATACATGACATACCTATCCATACATGACATGATGTTCATAAAAGTATATAATGATTCATTTAAATATTACATGATGGAACAAGTCTAGATTTACACGATATTGTAAATGTTGATTTCTACTTTGAGTTGTTGTATTTGTTATTGGGTCATTTTTGGTGTAGCGCTATCAAGATAAGATTCTGAGCCTGAATGGTTTCATGTCAAGAGAAAATGACTAAAGTTTCTGACATTCGGACTTAGTACCAACCCATATTCAATTTTCAATCACCTTGTCCAAACCTCATTCCACCCAAATTGCCAAATTTTGAAAGGGAAGCTCGATCTGACTCAGATTTCGATTAACATGTTCAACCTAGAATCCGATCTGATTTGGCACAATTACAATATAGAAGCTAGATGCATGGAAATTCTAATACCTCATAAGCTACATGTTTTGCTGGCTTGAACATGAACCGTGCTAGACTGTGATTTGTCTAAACCGGAATCGAACCAGATTGTGGAAGTTAGAATCGGGGGCCAAGCTGGACCTCAGTTTCATTCAAACCAAAAACCAACCCACAATGTCAAAACTAGAACCGTTAGTCTGTTTTCTATGTGTAGGACGTACGGGATCGGGGTCAGACGTTATCATTGGCAACTCTATTGTAGAGCTGGGTCAAAGCTAGAAGCAGACTAATCCGTAATCTCAATCGTGGTACCCGAATCAGCCAGAAACTAACTAATACCAGACTTCAAAATAGGACGTACGATCAATAATACATCTGAATTTGTAAAACCGATTCCGTTGGAACCGGGAAAAAAAGAACAAAATTGGGTTCTAGTTTAAGACGATCTATGTAACTCAGGGTTCTAACAGTAGATTTTTTTTTATTATAATTCTTCGACTATAAAATATTGGAAGAAATCATTTACATTTGAATATAAACTGTTAATATCAGGTTTTGTAAGAAATGGTAGTGAGAGAAGCAAAACTGTTTACCGTGGGTTATGGACATTAGGGTCATGTGCTTTTTTTTTCAGGAGTAAGTAGAACAAAAGGGAGTTGTCTTGGATTACAAGGAAGAGTTAAGGAGTACTCTTTAGGGGAAAATTTTGAAAAGTGAATGGAATGTATGTATGTAAACAAAATAATAAAGATGATTATATATAATTAAAAAATGGCAGTATACTTATATCTTAAACGACGTGGTGATTACCATTGATCCGGGTATGCATGGATGGTGGTGAAGTCGATTTGAGGGACCTGGTTGTTGGAGACGAAATCGGTCCCGAACAATGACTTGCCAGGGTTGATCTCCTTCCTCTCCGGTGTGGATTCTCCGTAGAAGCCTTCGAGCCCTATCTCTAGCATGTGGTTGCTGTCGATCGACTTGACGTAGGAGGCCATCTCTGCGATCCAAGCCTGTGAGTTTCTATAAATAAGTGAGAAGCTATATATGGATGCATGCTTCTATCTATAATCAGCCTGTGAGTTTATATAAATCAGCTGCCGACGATCGACTGATGCATTACCTGGAGTGTCTGACTGCAGTGATCTCTCTGGCAACGCGGTTCGTTGATGAGCTCCCAGGCGGCAATGGTGGGATCGTCTCTGTACATGACCCCCGTGAGCGTGTTGGTCCGCGTGATAACTGCCTGAAGACGAAAAGCAAATTGGGTTATATATGTTACTTGTGATGAGTCATTAACCCCGTGATCGAGCAGCTGGCATATCTAAAACATTCCAGCTGCCAAAACCTAAAAGGGGCAAGAATAAATATCGAAGGGGAAGACGTATACGGTATCTAGTAAACATATTAACGACAAGATCATACACAGCCGTATCAGATTTGATAATGGTAAGACGATCAGTTCAGTCACTATCGTATCGTTACTATCTAATATATGTGTTAGATTAAGATAGACTACATGTCATCATATATATAATATCTTTAACTTGATATGGTTTAATTGATTGAATGATTACATAGCTACCAAACCGATACAATTGAACAGCCATATTAGATTGGATCTTCAAAACATTAAATAATTGAACGGCATGTGTTTTTTGACTAGATTATTACGGATGAGTTGAATGAAACTCGTTAGGTTACCTTGACGTGGTTCTTGTAGTAGTTCTTGACGACATCGTCGATGTAGAAGTCGTCATCATCGGCAACATTCCTTCCGGCGATCTCCCTAGCCCACGTCACATACTGCTTCCTCCCTCCGTAATCCGGAAAGTTGTTGACGAGGCTGAGGATGAGGTAGACACTCGTCCTCCTTGCCTCGGCCACCACGTAATCGAGCGCCCGGAAGACGGCCTCGTCGTACTGTCCGGGGGACACCTGCAGCGCTAAGTACTGCCCGTCGTTGAATGCCCATGTCCTCGCCACGCGCATCCCGTGGGCCGCCGCGTCGCGGAGGGCTGAGGAGACATTGTCCCTACCGATCCCTGATGGGTCAGCAGCGGTGACCATGAGCCAGTAGGCGTTGAAGCCGTTGAAGAAGAAGTTGCGGTCGCCGGACACAAAGCGTGTGCCGTTGGCGCGGAGGAAAGAAGGTGTGGCGGGGTAGTTTGGGGAGCCGGAGGCGGAGGTCGTGATGGTGGCGTCGGAAGCTTGGACGGGGTGGTGGTGGGTGAGAAGGAGTACCGATGCGATTAACGCGACGGAGTAGAGCGCCATGATATGCCTAGCGTAAGGAGACGCCATCAGTGGTCGGACGGCGCGCGATGTGCTGATTTGTACCTCTCCGTCCAGCAACCGGCAGGTCAGAATGCTGCTGTTGGAGCGTTGAGTGCGCTGCCGATCGATGGATGATCCCGAATTTATATATGGTTGGTTGCTGATGGTGGTGGTGGGAAAGATGGATACGGAATGTGTGCCAAAGAGGAAACAGATGATGAAAAAAAGAAAGAGATTGGAAAGCTGTGCACAGCAGGAATAAGGAGAAGAATGAAAGGTGCACGGAAAAGATATAAAACCCAATCGACGCCTGTCTTACTCCCATCAAGATCAGACGAGCTTTCCTCGCCGGTAGACGCGGGAACCTACGAACCGGCTGTTCAAAGGCGACTCTTATAAGTCAGCAGACACGCGCTCATCGGCAAGTCGTACCTTTCGAGGTTTCGGACGTTACAAGTTACGTAGCGTGGCGGGTAATCTTCGGGGCGGTTATCTAAAGAACCAATTCGTAGTCTTCCACGTCGTTGTTCGTGTTGCAGAAAGTAAACCTAAACGACACAGGTCATGACGGCAAGCGAATCGATCAAACATGAGACAGCAACAAGCCAAACCAAAAACCTACGACTCGTGTAAATCCATCTCTGTGCTCCGCTCCGTGTCTGTGTTGCCGTTTCTACGCTTCCTAAGAAACCGAAAAAGTCATAAAAAGAAGGGAAACGAAATAATAACATACTTTGTGCAGACCCCGACATTCAAAGTGGTATTTTTGACATCAACATTCGATAAACACCACAAATATTTTTCACATCTGCTCCGTTCCGCGTCTGTGTAGCCGTTATTATACGCTTCCTAAGAAACGGAAAAAGTCATAAACAGAACTCATTATCCTTAATCTCATTCTCCAAGTAACGCCGGGAAAACCAGCTAACAAATTGCGCCTAATTAAAGTTTGTTAAGATCAAATTAAGCCTACAGTTCGTACTGTTTCTCTCTTACTTTAGGCATTAGCCTAATGCCTATTTTCCTTCCATTTCAATATAAGTCCTTTTTTACTTCAAAATTTAAAACTAATCAGAGATAGTAAAAATACAACATAAATATAACGTTTAGTTATGACATTAGCATATAGTATTTTCACCACTAAAATATTCTAGTTTTTTCTTTAGATATTCAAAGTAATGGTAACCAAGTTGTTTATAAATTATTGACCAACGTCATTTTACAAATGAACCATAGTATCAACAAGAAATTCATCATACATTTTATTCATAGAATTTTTTAGATAGATATTATTATGGACATTGACATATAGTTGTACTAGAAATAGAAAGAGTCAAATCAAAATAAACTAGTTTATATTATAATCATTACAAGATGTTAAATTTGTAGAAAGAAGAAATATAAAGATTAACTAACATTCTTTATATAAAAGTACTTATCATAAAATATAAGACACAAATGTGATATGAATAGATCTGACTACTACATTTGAGCATTTTGAAAAAAAATATTAGCAATACTAAATAACAAACAATATTTATACAACGAATCAACTAATCACTCTTACTAATAGAAATTACTACTTCATTTAAGTTAGTATAATAGGAGGAAAATATTGAAGAAGGGATGAGAAGATGAAAAAATAATTTAGTTAGATAAGTAACATATAGGAATAGATAGAATAGAGTGAAAAAAATTGATTATGTATTTTCTACTATATTTTTTCCAAAAAAATAGAATAAAAATGACTGAGGAATTTAAGGTAGGTGATATATCACAATAGAAAGAAAAAATTGATGAGAAATTTGAAATAACATATGATAATAAGCTACACAAAGAAAGAAAGATTTAAAATCTTTTTGGGATAAAAAATTCACAGACTATAATAAAATTTAATAGAAAGTTAATATATGGAGAGTTACACAAAATGTGCACCTTTTGTCATCCATTTTCTCGTCCTTTCTTCATCATGGAACACATACTAAACTTGACATAAGTGTATATCTAGTAGAATAGTCAAACGAAAAGACAATTTATTAGAAAAGTGCATTTGTGTTTGTAATGGATAAGATCCATACTAATTATATTGTTCGTATGTATTCTTGATTGGTTGTCTAATTTAGAAATCAAACACAATTTACTAGCTCAACATTAATTATTTTGTTCATATTAACTTTACACAATTCATTTCATTTTATTTTTATTTATTTATAATTATTTATTATTTTGTATCTATATTTTATTGTTAAATAGTCAAATTAGAATATTATTTCCTAAATGATATTTGCACCATTGGAATAAGAGAATATTAAAAAAACATTAATAGACCGCTTTAATTTGTCTACTATCCCATGCAATTTGTTGTTATTTTTAAAATTTATTTAATTTAAGAAGTATATAAATATATTATAACATCTAAACCTAATATAAAAGTTCTTCATATTATTTCTATGTAACGTTATAAACTTCGATATCTGTGGAGGGTCTGTGACATCGTATAACGTAATATTATATTCAAATTATCACATGGTATCATAGTAAAAAATATTTCTACAAAAATCTTTGGGGGGTGGGGGAGTGCCTCCCCCCAGCTCTTAATCAGACCCGTCTCTGCAAGACACTCTTTTTTTTGAACACCTTGCTTGCCTTTGGCATAAAAAAAGCATGATTACCTTGAAAATATATAACATTTCAAAATATTTGCTAACAACCTCTACCTCTCTCTCATTCTTTTATTTTTTCCCTCTCTCTTACGATTTCCATTCCCGCTGCAATAGTATGTGACTCTCTCTCTCACTCTCATTCTTAGTCCAAGTACCTCATATTCTTTGACTTGATTAAATTGTGATTAAAATAACATAATTGATTGTTTTATATCAACAATGACCATGCCATATTTAATCATTTTCTTTCTTTTTCATGTTAACTATCTCACATTCATTTTCCCAATCAAATAGAGTAACAAAAAGAGAGGGGAAATAATTTCTTACTCTCTAAAAAACCCTAACATGGTGTGGCGGTTTAGTGTGGTGAAAGACATGTTGTATCAATATTACTAAGTTTTATCTCTCTCTCCATATGTATCTCTTTTGCTATTTACGAGATGAGGAAAGGAGGGAGAATCCTATGCGTACTGATTAAACATCCATTATTTCATTATATCGTTAAGTTGGCCAATCGAAAGAGGGCGAGATAGTTTGTACACCTTTCTTACAAGACATGTTTTATCGTCTTAAACTCTTTTAATACTTTGATCGACAAATGCACTTCAAGGCTGGTTGTTCACTCTACTCTCTATGCTAGATTGTCTCCACCTTTTATGAATTCTCTACTCTCTTACTCTGCAATAACCCTCTAACATATCCTTCTTCACTGCCACCCGAAACTTAGATTTTTCAATGACCTCAACCTTTAAATAACAAAGGTTCTTTCTCAAGATGCACAATTTCCTCTTCAAAGGGATTACTCTCTCATTTACATGTAGATGCTATCCTCTAGATACCAAACGTGGGTGTATTAACATTGACTATTGTGACAAATCTTCTGGGTTGTTCCTTTGGGATGCGCATTAGTATCATCTTTTTTCTCCATGGGGTTGGGATAGGAATACCTAGAAGTTGAGCCTTTTATGAGTATTTCTATTAATCTATGTCTTAAAGGTTGGGGTTAATTCAAACTACATTTTTTGGAGGAGCTCAGTCATCAATGTAGTTGTAACATTTCAAATTTTCGATTATATAAAGCTAGGGTATTCATAACAATTTTATTTTGTTCACTAATTAATTAGAAAGCATGGACTGTGATGAATATTACCATCAATAAATATCTTTCCCCTTAAGAGATATATGTGTATATATATCATAGTTTATTCTGTCTTCCCTCTTTAATATAATGATTAGAACATTATTAGTAAATACTCTATAATCTTGAAGTATATCCTGAGCCTTAGAATAATGCATATTCTCTCTCTCCTTTAAGATAACTTCCCCAAATCAAGAACAAAAGGTGGACAAGATAAATCTATAATGTATGATCACCCCTAATATCTAAATTTACTCTAATGAACAGCTAATAAAGGATTGATTCATTTCAGCCTATTTTATTGCATTTAAAACACGATAAGGGCATATATAGTTTTATGAATAAAATATTGTCAAAATCTAAATCTAAAAATATAGAAAGGTTGTAGACTCTCTAAGTGGATTGTGGTTCAATTTTTATATTTATTGGACTTATTTTGACTAACTAATTTATTTTTTCAAGTTTTTATATAGTTTAAAACTCCAATATACCCAAAAATATCATTAATTGATTGATTCATGTAAGTTCTCACTTTATTAAGCATCACACACATATAAATTAGATGTCATAGCCCTTTTAGATCTCTAATCCGGGTCAGACTTTGGGTCGTGGATCCATCCGCTAGCTAAGCCATTGCCACCTTCGCCCGAGTCCCATGCATTTTTGGACTCTGTCGTCCCTAATGCTTTTCCCCTTCACACCCCCTCTGTACTAATTCCTGGTATGAACTAACCTCTTCATCACCATCTCTGAACCTTCGCAAATCACCTAACCCTGACTTTGTCTGAATTTCATCGGCTAGAAGTCTTGGACATCGAGGGACTCCCGGTTACTTCCAGTGTAAAGATAATCCCTAGCCTCCCTGGATGTCCACCGATATAAGAAAACCCACATAAATGATCTAAAGGCCCGATAAACTTGCCTACGTCACCGTTCTTCATCAATTCATCATTTGTTGATCCTTTAGACTCTACCTTGCTCCTTCCCCCTTTGACGTTCGACAGTGAGAAGATAAATACCCCAAAGGAGTTATGACGCTCCGATCGTGACCGAGGATTCCATCACTTGCTCGATAAATACAATATCCCCCTTTTAGATAGCCTTGTGAATTCTTTAGTGAATTAGCGATATAAAAATTATTGTTCATCATGTTTTTGATATGTTTGCCTTCGCTGCAAGCTTCTAAGCCATCTAGAATGCTTTCTCTTTTTGTGTAACCACCTATCAAGTTTCCCCCTTTCTATGGACTATCCATGGCATAATAACATTGTTTTCTTGCCCTTTCAACCCAAGGTTTGGAACCAGGGGTCCCTGTGACTGCATGAACTCGACGAAGATGATTTCGTGGTCATCTTGAACCATCATTGACCAGTATTGATCGTTGATACTGAGTTTTACAAGCATCATCTGCTCTGTTAAAACTGTACACAGGCATCATAAGAACCTCGAGGCATTAAGCCAAAATCTCAGATCGATTCATTAAAAGTACTAGCTACAAATTTCGAGGGCCTGAGAGTATAGAGACGACACATAGGACTCTCTATACAAAATATGACATCCAGTGCCTCCACCTGGAATATCACTACTGTCCCTGTTGCTGCTGTCCTTCTCCTACTGTATGGTTTCTACCTCCTCATCCTCGTTCGCCTAAAAAGGTTGGATCCCACGGGGGTGAGACAATTGAAAATTGTCCCAGCGAGAGATATAACTCTCCACCAGAAACATTATTATTGCAAATGAACAGTAATAAACTGAACAGAGGAATCTTTAATAAATAGCAGGATTTAATCATTATTAAGTAGAATAGAGCAATATCATCTTTTAAGGCATTACAGCTACAAATGATAAAGCAATAAATCATCTATTCAGTTTAATAAGGAATATGAAGAACATGTATAATATTTATCTACTTTAGGATACAATAAGAAATGCAACATCAACCAATGATTTCCGTATTTCATTCTTGAGAAAATACGCTACACGACTGATTACATTTTACAATCATACTTATGCCCTGAGGAGATGAAGTATACCATTCATACTCCAACCGACCATGATTACATAAAGCATCAGTTCCATACATAGGTTAATGGAAGAACCAGACTCCATCACCTCATCTTTCTTGGTCAGTACGAGACTATATGCATGATATCTTGTGTCTCTGCTAAATAGCTTTCTAGGGTATACTGGCAACTTTGTTGTAGAGTTATAGCCCGTAGCATATACTCTCTTCAGGATATGGCCCGTAGCCAATGCCTGGTATTGTGGAGTTATGGCCCATAGCCATACTCATATTGAGATATGGTCTATAACCATTCTTGTGCATAGGATATGGCCCAAAGTCATTCCTATGAGGCGTAAGGATATATTCGCCCATTACCCCCTCATATTAAAAAATATGCATTCCAGGAGTTCCTGAAGGAAAACCTGTTTCACCATCACCAACTACTAACGATGATGGATCTATGGACATGGCTCTATATAATAATATTCCACTTGATTAGTTAAGTACATTACCCTATTCTTTTAACATCAATCAAGATTCCAAACAGGAATTATTATAACAAATGCTACAAAGAATAAGTAATACTTCTATCTAGTACTTTTCAAAGCCTTATAAAACCTTGGGATCTCAATCCCTTATAACATCATGGGCATTCTTATCCCTTAACATCTCATCATCATGATTATGGAATATGGGTATTCAAACCCTCAGTTCATCACATGGCTTGCAAAGCCCATTTAATCTCTTGTTACCTCTTACTAGGCAACAAAGCATATTATGACTTATAGGGCCCATAAAACAATTCCAATAATAAAACATCATAGCTCATACCTGGCTATGCTCAACATCTCATAATACATGCATACTTAGTACACATGATAACAATTATATCAATTACATATCAGCACTATGCAATGTAAGGATAGCATCACTATTCCCTTATTAGGATTAGGGTTTATCATCATATTGCCCAAGATTAGAGTTATATGCACAATAACCCAAAATTAGGGTTCACATACCTTCACCCTATATTAGGGTTAGGTTTTCATATAGAATTACATAGCATCACCCTGGATTAGAGTTTCACATCACATCACTGCATTAGGGTTTCACATGACATTACCCTTGATTAGGGTTTCACATCACATCACTGCATTAGGGTTTCACATGACATTATGATTAGGGTTTCACATCACATCACTGCATTAGGGTTTCACATGACATTACCCTTGATTAGGGTTTCACACATCATTATCTTGAATTAAGGTTCATTATAACTTTTCCCCAAATTAGGGTTTCATGTAACTTTACCTAAAATTAGGGTTTCATGAAGCATCCTCTTAAATTAGGGTTTTTCATTATATTACCCTAAATTGGGATTTCTCATATCATCACCCTAGATTAGGGTTACATCATTACCCTAGATTAGGGTTACACCTAGCATTGCCCTAAATTAGGGTTAGGGCTCATCAACCTTCTCAATTAGGGTTTCATGATCTCTTTATCAAGGATCATACCCTAATTACATATTTTATTCATGTTGAAAGTGTTGAGGCTTAACCACTACATGATTATTATACATGTATGAATTGCTCTCTTTCTCTCATCCTCTCTAGGATGTTGATTACTTCAAACTTGATTTGATTAGGTCAACCCCTCATTCACGTACACACATTTAGGGTTAGCATAGTGTGTTGAGATATTGATTCCATAAGCATCAAAGGTTAACCACTCAAAGGGTACTAATCATCCTAGTACCTTAAAGGTACAACCATTGTAATTATCTTTGCTGAACATCATTAACAATCATAGGGTTAATTGATCTTTCATAGCTTTGACACTATTAGGTCTCCAAACAGTTTTAATACTTTGAACCTTCAAACGGTTTTGACCTCCTTGACCCTCAAACGGTTTTGAGACCGTTTTCCCTTCAAACGGTCTTAAGACCGTTTGGGCATCTAGGTTTGATACCATTTGCTCTTAAATGATTTTGAAACTGTTTGGTGCTTTCAACCTTTGAAACCGTTTGATCAAATAATCATTGAAATTGAATGAACAACCCATCATTGAAACCGATTGAACATCAAACGGTTTGAGACCGTTTGATCCCAAATGGTCTCAAGACCGTTTGGTCCAAACCACCTTGAAACCGAATGGATCAATTAAGGTTTCTTAATCAATTGATCTAGGGTTTTCACTCATTGAATCCTCCAACATTAAGACCATTGAAAGTAGATCAACTTGTAACCCTTGGATCACCATCCATCCATGACTCCTCTTGATCTCAAACGGTTTTGAGACCGTTTGACCTCAAACAATCTTGAGACTGTTTGCCCTCAAATGGTCTTGAGACCGTTTGAGCCATTCAACATAGAAATTGACTCAATCAATTTAGGGTTTCAACCAATCAATCTGATTAGGGTTTGTAATCAACGGATTATCCATTCTTGAAACCATTATAATTAGATCAATTAGAACCATTGGATCTTTATCCAACAACATTAGAAATTGACCCCAAATGGTCTTGATACCGTTTAACCTCAAATAGTCTTGAGACTGTTTGCCCTCAAACGGTCTTGAGACTGTTTGATCACCAAATGGTCTTGAGACTGTTTGGTCATCAACATTGCAACCGTTTACTCAAGATATTAATTGAGGTGTGTGCTAAGAGGACATCATCATCTTCAAGCTACAAACCTTCAAAATTTGTTGTGATTCTTATGGCAATTTCATCAACTAATCAAAGGAAAGTTCACGAATGAAAAAGGAATCAACATATGATGAAGAAATGAAATCAATAATGATATTTAAGGGTTCAAGTTATATAACCCTCCTTCAAAGTTGAATCCAAGCTTCAAGATTCACGTCCTCAATGGTGAATGAAGATTTCTCAACTGTCCAAGGTCTGTTCACAAGTCTTTGAGTGCAAAGAATGATCAAGGTTGAGCATTGAATGGAGAAAAGGAGAAAATAAGCATTGAATTTCGATTTCCACCATGAATTCAAGGTTGAAGATGATTATGGAGCTTACCTACATGTTGGGGCACGTCCTCGTGTTGCTCCTAAGCTCCCTTATGCATGGCCAAAGCAAGGAAATAAAGAAGAGTCAAAAAGAGTCTTTCATGTGGGTGGAAAATGGGATATATGTAATGAAATTTCAAGAGAGAGAAAGTGTTATAAAAATCTTTTAATTCCCAAAATTGGTGCCACGTATCCCCCTCACTTCCTTTCATACGAAGACATCATATTATCCTTCAAAATCCTCTTCTTTATCCATGAATTAAAGAAAATAAATTAAGCACCTTAAACAATATAATAATAATATCCAAAAATGAGTGGATATTACTTTTTCTTTAACTAATGTGAGTGGGCTCTCCACTCACTTTTGATATTTCGGTGTCATTGCAAGTCTCAAGGACGTATATACTTATACAAATTCAACCATCACACTTTTGGTTGAAGGGCTCTTCCATTAATATATTTATTTTTGCATTAAATTGAATTAGGGTTTCAATTATGCTTAAATCTTGAGTATTTTACTATCAAGATTCTCTCTCCTCCAAAGAGATTCAAATGAGATGCCCCTCTGATTTTATTATCTCTAATTGACACCAAGAAACATTAGGGACTCTCTAGAAGTGGTATTTTGCATATTGAACCCTAGGTTTTGGGTAAATTGCACATTACACCAAAACTAGGTTTTAATGTACAAACATTGCTTAATAAGCTCTTTCTTGGTGCTCGGGCTTCCACAAGCCATACCTATGCATCATTTTCATTCTTATGATGCTTCAACACTTGAGGAACATTTATCATGTAACATTTGTAAGTTAACCCCCCATCTTGGGTGATTTGCACTTTAGTCCAAAACAGGTAAAACATTGTTTTCAACATTATTCAAAAAGGACTAAAATTGAAACATAAGTTCCTCTTGAGCCTTAATTACTTTTCAAAAGATAAGAGAAAGCATATAATTATCTTTCTTAAACAAAACATTTGGGGTTAGAGCATAACCCAAGTCAGGGATGTTACAAATTATCCACCCCTAATAGGGATTTCATCCCCGAAATCATCAAGAGAAAAGAGAAGGGTACTTCCTCCTCATCTCTTCCTCTAGCTCCCACGTAGCTTCTTCAATGCCACAGTGATGTCAGAGAACTTTCACAAGACATATGTCTTTCTTTTTCAGCTTTTTAATTCTTTTGTCAATGATCATCACATGTCCTTCAACATATGATCTATCATCATTTAATTCTACCTCCATAGTTTGCAAAACTAACTCTGTGTCAGGATGACACTTTCTTAGCATGGAGATATGGAACACTGGATGCAACTTATGCAGCTCAGGTGGCAACTCTAGCTTATAGGCTACCTTTCCAATCCGTTCAATGATTGGATAAGGCCCCATAAATCTAGGAGCTAACTTTCCCTTCTTTCCAAATCTAAGGTCACCTTTCCAAGGTGAGACCTTGAGATATACTCTGTCTCCAACTTGGAATTCTAAGTGTCTTCACTATTTGTTGGCGTACGACTTCTGTCTATCTTGTGCAGTCTTTAATTGTTGTTGTATTACTTTAATCTTCTCAGTTGTCTGATGCACAAGCTCAGGACCCAAAAGTTGATATTATCCTATTTCATATCAACATAAAGGAGATCTACAACGTCTACCATATAATGCTTCATATGGTGCCATATCAATACTGTGTTGATAGCTATTATTGTAAGAAAATTCTATCAAGCTCAGGTGTAGATCCCAACTTCCTACAAATTGAAGGGCACATGCCCTAAGAAAATCCTCTAAGGTTTGTATGGTCCAGACTGTCCATCTGTATGTGGGTGAAAGGCAGTACTAAACCTTAACTGCATACCCAAAGCTTTATGTAGTCGTTACCAAAAATGACTCGTGAACTGGGGACCTCTATGAGAAACAATAATAGCTGGAACCCCGTGCAACCGCAGTATCTCATCTATATATATCTGTGCAAGCTTCTCAGCAATGTAGGTTGTTCTGACAGGAAGGAAATGTGTTGTCTTAGTCAACCTATCAACTATCACCCATATGGAATCATGACCTTTGGTTGTTCTAGGCAAACCAACCACAAAGTCCGTGGTCACATGATCCCATTTCCACTGTGGTATAGGCAAAGGTTGCATTGTTCCTATGGGCTTTTGATGTTCAGCTTTAACCTGCTGACACATCGGACACTGCATAACAAACTCAGCTACATCCTTCTTCAATCCTGGCCACCAATACATATCCTTCAAATTATGATACATTTTGGTGCTCCCTGGATGCATTGCATACATCGAAGAATGAGCTTCCTCCAAGACTAACTTCCTTAAGTCATTGGCATCAGGTACTACCATCCTACCATGGTAACAGACCACCTGATCCTCTAACTCATGAAAGCCATCCCATTTCTCACTACCATACTCTGACCTGATCTGCTGAACCACATTATCAGCTTGTTGTGCTTCTTTAATCAACTGTTTCAGAGTAGGTTTCACTTGCATCTCAGCTAACAGCCCGACTAACAATGATACCTTAAGATGTATATTGTTTTGCCTCAAGGAGATAAGCATATCTCTTTTAAAGCACACTAAGGAGTTCATCTATGTTTTATCTAAGGCTGGTGATGATGATTTCCTACTTAGTGCATCAGCCACTACATTAGCCTTCCTTGGATAATAATCAATTGTACAATCGTAGTCCTTGATTAACTCCATCCAGCGACATTGTCTCATGTTCAACTCATGTTGTGAGAAGATATATTTTAGATTCTTATGGTCTGTGAAAATCTAGAATGTTTCTCCATAGAGATAATGTCTCCAGATCTTCAAAGCATGAACCACAACAGCTAGCTCTAGATCATGTGTCAGATAATTTTCCTCGTGTTTCTTAAGCTGTCGAGAGGCAAAAGAAATCACTTGATTATCTTCGATCAACACACATTCTAGACCATTCTTAGATGCATCACAGAAAACTATGTACCCCTTCCCTTGCTCAGGTAACACTAGCACATGTGCACTTGTTAACCTTTCTTTTAACAGCTGAAAAGAATGTTGACACTTGTCATTCTAGATAAAAGGAACCTCCTTCCTAGTCAACTTGGTTAGGGGTAAAGCTATAGAACTGAAGTTCTTAATGAACCTCTTGTAATAGCCTGTCAGCCCTAGGAAACTACGTATATCCGTCGATGTCTTTGGTTGTTCCTATTATAGGACATATTCTACCTTCTTAGGATCAACACGGATACCTGAGGCAGATATTACGTGTCCTAGAAAAGAAACTTCTGGTAACCAGAACTCACATTTGCTAAAATTAGCATACATCTTATGCTCTCTTAGAAAAGTTAAAGCCTAACGGAGGTGCTACTCATGTTGTTGAGCATCTCTACTGTATACCAAGATGTCATCTATGAAGACTACTATGAACTGATCAAGAAAAGGTCGAAAGATTCTATTCATGAGTTCTATGAATGCAACTGGTGCATTAGTTAGTCCAAACGACATAACTATGAACTCATAGTGACCATACCTTGTCCTAAAGGAAGACTTAGGTATGCCACTCTCCTTGATATGCAACTGATGATATCGTGACCTTAGATCTATCTTAGAGAAGATAGTTGCACCACACAATTGATCAAATAGGTCATCGATCCTTGGCAGAGGATACTTGTTCTGTGGCATCCAACTTATAAAACACAAGATTAACTAAGCGGAAGTGAATCATTTGCAGCAGATTACTAAAAATCACTAAAAATTAAAACTTTTTTCAAAGAGATCCACACATAGTAAATCTTTTTCATCTAGAACCAAAATATAATATTTACATTTTGTTCCATAAGTACACAACCTATACTATTTCTTCTCGAGGATTACAACATCAGTTGTCCTATTCAACATTTTGTACAGACAACATAAAATCTCAAGGCATCAAGCCAAAATCTCAAGTCGATGATGAAAGCACTATATATAAATCCCGAGGACCTGAGAGTACAGAGACGACACATAGGACTACTATCTATACCACTAGACAGGCAGTATCTCCACCTGAGATATTATTGTTGTCCTCGATGCTTCTGTTGTTCCTTCTCTGCCAAAGGTTTTCTACCTGTTTGTCCGCGTCCACCTAAAAACATTGGATCCCACGGTGGGTGAGACAATTGTAAATTGCCCCGATGGGAGATATAACTCTCCGCCAACACATTGTATTGCAATTGAAAGATATGAAACTGAGCAGATGTTAAGCAGTTTAAAGCATCCTCAACTTTGTAAGCATTGCAACTATTTATGATAGAGCAATATATCATCTATTCTTTTAATAAGGAATAGGAATGACATGTATATCATTTATCCAACATATTATACCATCATATCAAACTTGTCTTGTGACACTCATCATCTTGTTATGTTACCCATGAAACATTCTTGTTTCATTCTGTTGGCCTTAGCCAACCTGTTAAACAGATAAAGAGATATATCTACCATGTACTCATTTATCATCAATACAGGAATTGGGTTAATACCAATCCTAAATCATCATTACAGGCATTGGGTTATTACCAATCATGTGTTATCACTACAGGCATTTAGCCTCTGCCAGGTATTGAACTCTTCCAAACTTGATTACACCGTCAGGCATTGGACACTACCAATCATGATTTCACAGGGCATTGGACTTTAGCCAACCCTGATTATAGGCATTACACCTCTGCCAGGTATTGGACTTTAACCAAACCTGATTACACAGCTAGGCATTGGACTTTAACCAATCCTGATTTCACAGCTAGGCATTAGACTCTAACCAATCCTGATTTCACAACCAGGCAATGGACTCTAACCAATCCTGATTTCACAGCCAGGCATTGGACTTTAACCAATCATGATTACAGGCATTACACCTCTGCCAGGTATTGGAATTTAACCAAACCCGATTTCACAGTCAGGCATTGGACTCTAACCAATCCTAATTTCATAGTTCATGGAATTTAATTCCTTTAACTCATCATTGATCATCACATACTACTTTAAGCTCTGAACCCTGAGGTTAGTCTGCATAGCTTTACACATTCTTTATTGAATACAGTTGTTCCTCTTATTAAGTTTATTAAAACATTATCCTTTCTTATAATAAACTTTTATAATCATTTTGGTACCTCTCACTATGCCATAATTGCTCTCATGGCTCATAAGGCCCATAAAGCATCTTGTCACCTCTCACTAGGAAACATTTAACCATATGGCTCACAAGGCCATTAAACATCTTGTCACCTCTCACTAGGCAATGATAACATATTACTTCATGTAATACAATAGTAACACCTCTATTCCCTCAATAGGGTTAGGGCTTACTATTCATATCATATTATGATTTCTCATGTCCCATTACCCAATTTAGGGTTAAGGTTTCCCAACTCACATTAGGATTTCATAGTTATCAAAGTATATCAACTTTGTGATGCTAACTGTGAAGTCTTTCATATCTTGATGTATCACTTACCTCATTACTTCCCACTTTCTTAAGTTATCAGCTTATCTTGGATTAAGGTATTTCCCATCTTAATCCTTTCATCCACTAACCTATCACTCTTACCATGAAGTGCATAGGTTACACATAAGAATGGTCCAATTATCTTTAATGATATGAACTCATCTCAGGTTAAGGCATTGCTTACAATAATCTTGCCTATAATCAACCATCTATGATATTTCACCCTTATAAGGTTTTACCCACTGTTTTATTATTAGGGTTCTGGGTTGTCATCATGTTGTCCAAGATTAAGGCTTCATGTATTATAACTTCAGTTAGGGTTTCACATACCTTTACCCTTTATTAGGGCTTTGGGATTTCACATGCTATCATACTTCATTAGAGTTAGGATTGCATATAGCATCACCCTTCATTAGGCTTTCACATCTCATTGCCTATACTTAATGTTTACTATTCATCCCAACTAGGGATTTCTCATGGAATCACCCTCAATTAGGGTTTCTCGTGGAATCAACCTCAATTAGGGATTCACATTGAATCAACCTCAATTAGGGATTCACATTTTATTATCTTGGTTTAGAGTCACAACATTACCCTGGGTTTGGGTTACATCTGATATTGCTCTAAATTAGGGTTAGGGCTCAACAACCTTCTTCATTAGGGTTTCATGATCTCTTTATTAAGGATCATACCCTATTCATCACATGATCAATAATCATGTATGAATTCCTTTCCATCATCCTCTCAACTTGATTAGGTTACATCAACCCTTCAATCAAGTACATACAATTATGATTAACATAATGTACCAAGTCATTGTTCTTATAAGCAATTAGGGTTCATCCCTTAATTGGCACTAATCACTTTAGGTACTATTAGGGTTTCAACCTTTGTATCTTCATTGATTATCATTACTAATCATCATTGGATCAATGAATCATTCATCATCTTAATTCTCAAGAGATTCAATCACATTGGACCTCCATTACATAAGGTATCCAATTGATTTGACCAATTGAATCTTCAATTACAATAGGTGTCCAAGTGGATTAACCAATTGAGTCCTCAATATATTTTGACTACTTGATCCCCAAACGGTCTTGGTCTTTCAAAGTTCAAACGGTTTGAAACTGTTTGCTAAAGGTGGTCACTTGAAACCGTTTGCTAAAGCACTCTTGAGATCGATTGGGCCTCAAACGGGTTGGGATCGTTTGGTCCCAAACAGTCTTGAGACTGTTTGGTCCCAAATGGTCTTGAGACCATTTGGACTCAAACGGTCTTGAGACCGTTTGGTCCAAACCTCCTCAAAACCGCATGGACCAAAGATGGTCTCAACCTATCAAGTCGATTTGGGGTTCTCAATGTTGATTCCTTCAATCATTGAATTTATGTAACAAATCTTCAATTGGACCCATCACCATACTTCAATTGAGTTAATTAGGTCATCCTTCAATTGATTTGACCCTCAATTAACCCTCAATTGATCATCAATTAGGGTTTGAATCAATTGGATTAGGGTTTGGAATCGATGATCCTTCAACATTAACCAATGTGAGTCTAGTTGCTTTAAAACTATTGGACCATCATCTAAATTGAACATATCCTGACCCCAAACGGTCTTGAGGTCATTTGGATGACCTCCAAACGGTCTTGATACCGTTTTCCCATGTCAACATCAAAATCCAAGTCAATCAATCAAAGTTTGGATCATTCGTTTGATCACCAAATCAACATTTGATTGCACTTCAACTTAGTACCTTTAGATCTTCAAACACCTAACCATAGTCAACCCTAGACCTCCAAACGGTCTTGGGTGACCCCCAAACGTTCTTGGGATCGTTTGTATGACCTCCAAATGGTCTTGAGACCATTTTCCCATCATATCATCATTAACCATGTCATTCAATTAGGGTTTGGATCCTAGGATTGGTCACCAAATCATCACTTAATTGTATTTCAATTTGGTATCTTTGGACCTTCAAACACTTTACCAAAGTTAACCCTAGACCTCCAAACGGTCTTGGGTGACCCCCAAATGGTCTTGAGACCGTTTGGGTGATCCCCAAACAGTTTTGAAACCGTTTGGGTCAATCAACCCAAAGCATCAACTCATTCAATTGCAAAATCAGCACTTAGCATATTAGGGTTTATACCATATGTTTGAATCTTCAAATACCTAACCATACTCAACCCTAGACCTCCAAATGGTCTTGGTTTACCTCCAAACGGTCTTTAGACCGTTTTGGTGATTCAAAAATGGTTTTGAAACCGTTTGGGTCAATCAACCCAAGTTTCAAACTCAAATACTTATGAAATCAGCACTCAACCCGATTAGGGTTTAGGTGATTGTTAGACCTTCAACTCATGAACCAATTGGAGTTAATCAATAATAATTGATGGGTCATTAACCTAGATCATTATGAACAAATACCCAAATGGTCAACCCTGGTCAACATCACCAAACGGTCTTAAACCGTTTGCTTCTATGCGGTTTAGTGAAACCGTTTCATTCCAAACGGTTTGAAACCGTTTGCTCCCAAAACACAAACCGTTTGGACATTTGATTGAAACCGTTTGGTCTAGATATTTGGGGAGGTGTGTGATTATGATGATGTCATCATCATCAAGCTCTATACCCATGAAACCTGCTGTGACTTCCATGGAGATTGCATCACTCGACCAAATCAATAATTGTAAATAGAGAAATGATCATTATTTGATGGGGAATTGAATGCAATAACAAAGTTAGGGTTTCAAGTTATAAAACCCGTCTCCAATTGAGCTCCAAAGCTCCAAGCTCACGGAAACAATGGTGTATGAATCTCTTTCAACTCCCCCTAGGGTCTTCCTCAAGCTTTTGGTTGAAAAGATTGGCTAGGGTTGATGAGGAGATTGAAATAAGAAGAAATCAATGATTTATTTTCTATTTCCACCATGGAATCAAGGAGAACGAAGGTCAAGGACTTACCAACAGGTTGGGGGTCTTCCTCCTGACCCTCCCAAGATCCCTTGGTCGTTTCCCAAGAAAGGAGAAGAAGTGGGGTCGAAAAAACCTTTCATTTGGCTTGTAAAAGGTCTTTTCATAAACATTCAATGAGAGAGAATATGCTTTGTAAAAATCCATTTAATCCCAAAAATATGGCCGCCTCTTCCCCCTCAAATTCCTTAGGGACGAGGCTACCTTGTTTGACTCTTATTCCTCTCAATTATCCATGATTTAAAGAAAATAAAATTAAGCACCTTAAATCATATTATACTAATATCCATATGTGAGTGGATATTTCTTTTTCTTACGAAAATTGTGAGTGAGTTATCCATTCCCTTGGATATTTTTGTGGTCCTTGCAAGGCTCAAGGATGTCCACGCACATCTTAATTCAACCATTTGAATTTTGGTTGAAGGCCCTTTAATTAATACATTTATTTTTGCCCTAAATCGAATTAGGGTTTCAATTAGGATTAAATCTTGATTATTTTAATATCAAGATTCTCTCTCCTCCAACTTAATCCAATGAGGTGCCCCTCTCATTTTCTTTACTCTACATGATGCCAAGAAACATTAGGGACTTTATTGAAGTGGTAATTTGCATATTGAACCCTAGATTTTGGGTAAATTACACTTTACACCAAAACTTGGTTTTAATGCATAAACATTGCTTTATCAGCTCTTCCTTGGTACTCAGGCTACCACAAGCCATACCTTTGCATCATCTTCATTATCATGATGCTTCAACACATGAGGAACATCTTATAATGAAAAATTTGCAATCTAACCCCTCAACTTGGGTAATTTGCACTTTAGTCCAAAATAAGCAAACATTGCTTCAACATTGTTTAAACAAGACCAAAATTGAAACATAAGTTTCTTAAAAGCCCTAATTACTTTTCACAAGATACGATTAAGCATATAATCATCTTTCTTACTCAAAACACCTAGGGTTAAGTATAACCCAGGTCAGGGATATTACAAATTATAAACCCCTAACAAGGATTTCGTCCCCGAAATCCCTGATAAAGAGAAACAGATATTATCCATGCATCATATCATCATGTCCTCAAATAAAACCTCATTATTATGGAGACACCATAGAGTTTTGATCAAAGAAAAGTTATTTCACACAAATTTATCATGGAATGGTTCACATGGAACACATACTCCCATGTTCCTTAGTTAGCTCAGTATTTCTCTTTCAAGATCACCATTATATTATGTCATCCACTTGAGACTATTAGTCTTTTCATACCCTGATTGTGTCATCTCACCTGATAACACCATACTATCTTTCCTTATTACCTACACTAACTATCTCATTAGTTGTACATTCTCTTATCATAAGGAAAGGTTACTTATCAATTAAGAACTTATCTTAAAGATATCTTCAATTGTTATGTTTATGCAAAACATAAACCCTTAACATGTGATGTTCTTATTATTTTACATGATTAATTTGATTTCATAATTGATCATTTCACATATTCAACATAAACCATCTATTATTTCTTAGATACCAGAATCTCTTACCTTGGTATCTATCACATGTATTAAAAACACATCACTTATTTATCTTCCTTTCATCTTGGGACATTACTTGTTACATATATCTTCATCTTGGAGCTAAAGTCCAAGATAAACTGATACCTTTCTAAGTATCCATCACATAAACATCTTTATATTATGCACATCAAGTGTCCTATGACCCACTTGATTGCCATGTCCCTGAGAGAAAAGAAAACAAGGAATCATATTCCTCATTCTAATCTTATGAGGATTATGCTTTTAATTCCTCATACAAACATGCTCATTTGAGGTTATCTCAGATTTCTCTTTCTTATGCTTAGAACAGGACACATTTATTCATTCCATGCTTCTTATTTCATGATACTCATTAGATTGTATCAGAATGACTACTTGATCAGGGCAATAAAAAAGATTACAATCTAAGAGTTTCCATACTCACTTTATCATCAATAGTTGTATACCTGGCCAGGGTATATAAATACTGAGATTAAATAGTATGCACTTTTTATGCTATTATATTCCTTCTTTTTCTTATTATCACAGATATAAGATTTAACATCACTGGATTTTATCCAGGCATCTCTTCAATACCTCATCTTCTTCTCATAGAGGTAAGAACAACATGAAACATCTATAATGTTTATTATGCAAAATGTAAGTCCTCACAGGATTAATCAAAGAAAGTTCAATCAATTACCTTCCCAATTAACTCAGGAAACCATAAAAGACATTTTAGAATGACATTATTTTGTCTAACCTATCATGATTCGTGGATTATTCACTGCCTCAGGCTGATTCTGCCTCAGAGGTTGATTCACCATAACATTTCTGGCTGAGCAATCTCTTTCCAGATGTCCAACCTGTCTATACAGGTAGCAAATTCTGGGTGCCAGGTATGGTCTAGAGGGTTCTTTACCCTTTCTAGATGACCATTGCCTTGGTGCACTAGGTCATGGTTGTACTGGTGGTACCAAAATCTTTCCCTTTTTGGAACTATTAGGCCTCTGTCATTGGATTTAGATATGCCTTTTCTCAATTCTCTCTTCCTTGTTCTTTGTTGGACAATTCTTTACAATATGTCCAGGCTTTCTACACCTATAGCAAATTCTACTTTTGGGTTGAAACCTATTCCTTCCTTTACTATTTATTGATTCAACAGAATGAGATTGAGCACAGACTTGTTCTAAGTCTAGAACTTCATCAATTCCCATTACTTCCACCTGCTGATGTGGATTGCATATCCTGTTGATGTCCAAAACATCATCATTAGGGTCTGGTAATCTAGGTTGCACTGCTAGTGCTCGATCCACTAAATACATCATGGTTGCCCTAAATTCCCCAACAGTGATTCCTAAGGAAGGATTTCTTATCACAATTGGATTAGCTAGGGGGTTCTCAGGCAATTGTCCCTCTCTTGCCTGCCTCCCTGCACCTCTTCTTGGTGTAGCATTGTTGCTTTCTGCAGCAAACTCCTCATGTGACCCAGTCATCTTCAAATTCTTCTTCTCCTATATGAGCAGAAGACACTATCAGATACACTGGATGACACTAGAACAGACTCTACTACCTTAGTCCTATATCTTTGTAGACTCAGTGAACCTAGAGCTCTGATACCACTAAATTGTGGCATCCAACTTATAAAACACAAGATTAACTAAGTGGAAGAGAATCATTTGCAGCGGATTACTAAAAATCCCTAAAAATTAAAACTTTTTGCAAAGAGATCCACACATAGGAAATCTTTTTCATCAAGAACCAAAATATAATATTTACATTTTGTTCCATAAATACACAACCTGTACTATTTCTTCTTGAGGATTACAACATTAGCTGTCTTATTCAGCATTTTGTACAGACAACATAAAATCTCGAGGCATCAAGCCAAAATCTCAAGTCGATGATGAAAGCACTATCCATAAATCCCAAGGACCTGAGAGTACAGAGACGACACATAGGACTACTATCTATACAACTAGACATGCAATATCTCCACCTGAGATATTACTGTTGTCCTCGATGTTGTTGTTGTTCCTTCTCTGCCAAAGGTTTCCTGCCTCTTTGTCCACGTCCACCTAAAAACATTGGATCCCACATGGGTGAGACAATTGTAAATTGCCCCAGCGGGAGATATAACTCTCCACCAAAAATTGTATTACAATTTAAAGATATGAAATTGAGAAGAGGTTAAGCAATTTAAAGCATCCTCAACTTTGTAAGCATTGCAACTATTTATGATAGAGCAATATACCATCTATTCTTTTAATAAGGAATAGGAATGCCATGTATATCATTTATCCAACATATTATACCATCATATAAAACTTTTCTTGTGACACTCATCATCTTGTTATGTTACCCATGAAATATTCTTGTTTCATTCTGTTGGCCTTAGCCAACCTGTTAAATAGATAAAGAGTTATATCTACCATGTACTCATTTATCATCAATATAGGAATTGGGTTAATACCAATCCTAAACCCTCATTACAGGCATTGGGTTATTACCAATCCTCTGTTATCACTACAGGCATTTAGCCTCTGCCAGGTATTGGACTCTTCCAAACCTGATTCCACTGCCAGGCATTGGACACTACCAATCCTAATTTTACAGGGCATTGGACTTTAGCCAACCCTGATTATAGGCATTACACCTCTGCCAGGTATTGGACTTTAACCAAACCTGATTACACAGCCAGGCATTGGAATTTAACCAATCCTAATTTCACAGCCAGGCATTGGACTCTAACCAATCCTGATTTCATAGCCATGCATTGGACTCTAACCAATCCTGATTTCACAGCCAGGCATTGGACTTTAACTAATCATGATTACAGGCATTACACCTCTACCAGGTATTGGACTTTAACCAAACCTTATTTCACAGCCAGACATTGGACTCTAACCAATCCTAATTTCATAGTTCATGGAATTTAATTCCTTTAACTCATCATTGATCATCACATACTACTTTAAGTTATGAACCCTGAGGTTAGCCTGCATAGCTTTACACATTCTTTATTGAATACAGTTGTTCCTCTTATTAAGTTTATTAAAACATTATCCTTTCTTATAATAAACTTTTATAATCATTTTGGCACCTCTCACTATTCCATAATTGCTCTCATGGCTCATAAGGCCCATAAGGCATCTTTTCACCTCTCACTAGGAAACATTTAACCATATGGCTCACAAGGCCATTAAACATCTTGTCACCTCTCACTAGGCAACGATAAAATATTACTTCATGTAATACAATAGTAACACCTCTATTCCCTCAATAGGGTTAGGGCTTACTATTCATGCCATATTATGATTTCTCATGTCCCATTACCCAATTTAGGGTTAAGGTTTCCCAACGCACATTAGGATTTCATAGTTATCAAAGTATATCAACTTTGTGATGCTAACTGTGAAGTCTTTCATATCTTGATGTATCACTTACCTCATTACTTCCAACTTTCTTAAGTTATCAGCTTATCTTAGATTAAGGTATTTCCCATCTTAATCCTTTCATCCACTAACCTATCACTCTTACCATGAAGTGCATAGGTTACACATAAGAATGGTCCAATTATCTTAAATGATATGAACTCATCCCAGGTTAAGGCATTGCTTACAATAAGCTTGCCTATAATCAACGATCTATGATATTTCACCCTTATAAGGTTTTACCCACTGTTTTATTATTAGGGTTATGGGTTGTCATCATGTTGTCAAGGATTAAGGCTTCATGTATTATAACTTCAGTTAGGGTTTCACATACCTTTACCCTTTATTAGGGCTTTGGGATTTCACATGCTATCATACTTCATTAGAGTTAGGATTGCATATAGCATCACCCTTCATTAGGCTTTCACATCTCATTGCCTATACTTAATGTTTACTATTCATCCCAACTAGGGATTTCTCATGGTATCACCCTCAATTAGGGTTTCTCATGGAATCAACCTCAATTAGGGATTCACATTGAATCAACCTCAATTAGGGATTCACATTTTATTATCTTGGTTTAGAGTCACAACATTACACTGGGTTTGGGTTACATCTGATATTACTCTAAATTAGGGTTAGGGCTCAACAACCTTCTTGATTAGGGTTTCATGGTCTCTTTATTAAGTATCATACCCTATTCATCACATGATCAATACTCATGTATGAATTCCTTTCCATCATCCTCTCAACTTGATTAGGTTACATCAACCCTTCAATCAAGTACATACAATTATGATTAACATAATATACCAAGTCATTGTTCTTATAAGCAATTAGGGTTCATCCCTTAATTGGCACTAATCACTTTAGGTACTATTAGGGTTTCAACCTTTGTACCTTCATTGATTATCATTACTAATCATCATTGGATCAATGAATCATTCATCATCTTAATTCTCAAGAGATTCAATCACATTGGACCTACATTACATAAGGTATCCAATTGATTTGACCAATTGAATCTTCAATTACAATAGGTGTCCAAGTGGATTAACCAATTGAGTCCTCAATTAATTTTGACTACTTGAGCCACAAACGGTCTTGGTCTTTCAAAGTTCAAACGGTTTGAAATCGTTTGCTAAAGGTGGTCACTTGAAACCATTTGCTAAAGCACTCTTGAGATCGATTGGGCCTCAAATGGTTTGGGATCGTTTGGTCCCAAACGGTCTTGAGACCATTTGGTCCAAACCTCTTCAAAACTGCATGGACCAAAGATGGTCTCAACCTATCAAGTCGATTTGGGGTTCTCAATGTTGATTCCTTCAATCATTGAATTCATGTAACCAATATTCAATTTGACCCATCACTATACTTCAATTGAGTTAATTAGGTCATCCTTCAACTGATTTGACCTTCAATTAACCCTCAATTGATCATCAATTAGGGTTTGAATCAATTGGATTAGGGTTTGGAATCAATGATCCTTCAACATTAACCAATGTGAGTCTAGTTGCTTTAAAACTATTGGACCATCATCCAAATTGAACATATCCTGACCCCAAATGGTCTTGAGGTCGTTTGGATGACCTCCAAACGGTCTTGAGACCGTTTTCCCATGTCAACATCAAAATCCAAGTCAATCAATCAAAGTTTGGATCATTGGATTGATCACCAAATCAGCATTTGATTGCACTTCAACTTAGTACCTTTAGATCTTCAAACACCTAACCA
The DNA here is from genome assembly GCA_963693085.1 of Alisma plantago-aquatica. Classification (NCBI taxonomy): domain Eukaryota; kingdom Viridiplantae; phylum Streptophyta; class Magnoliopsida; order Alismatales; family Alismataceae; genus Alisma; species Alisma plantago-aquatica. The sequence goes on along the minus strand of OY856411.1, from coordinate 537,075,299 downwards.
TAGTCAACCCTAGACCTCCAAACGGTCTTGGGTGACACCCAAATGGTCTTGGGATCATTTGGATGACCTCCAAATGGTCTTGAGACCGTTTTCCCATCATATCATCATTAACCATGTCATTCAATTAGGGTTTGGATCCTATGATTGGTCACCAAATCAACACTTAATTGTATTTCAATTTGGTATCTTTGGACCTTCAAACACTTGACCAAACTTAACCCTAGACCTCCAAACGGTCTTGGGTGACCCCCAAACGGTCTTGAGACCGTTTGGGTGATCCCCAAATGGTTTTGAAACCGTTTGGGTCAATCAACCCAAAGCATCAACTCATTCAATTGCAAAATTAGCACTTAGCCTATTAGGGTTTATACCATATGTTTGAATCTACAAATACCTAACCATACTCAACCCTAGACCTCCAAATGGTCTTGGTTGACCTAAAAACGGTCTTGAGACCGTTTGGGTGATTCCCAAATGGTTTTGAAACCGTTTGGGTCAATCAACCCAAGTTTGAAACTCAAATACTTATGAAATCAGCACTCAACCTGATTAGGGTTTAGGTGATTGTTAGACCTTCAACTCATGAACCAATTGGAGTTAATCAATAATAATTGATGGGTCATTAACCTAGATAATTATGAACAAATCCCCAAATGGTCAACCCTTGTCAACATCACCAAACAGTCTTAAACCGTTTGCTTCTATGTGGTTTAGTGAAACCGTTTCATTCCAAACGGTTTGAAACCGTTTGCTCCCAAAACACAAACCGTTTGGACATTTGATTGAAACTGTTTGATCTAGATATTTGGTGAGGTGTGTGATTATGATGATTTCATCATCATCAAGCTCTACATCCATGAAACCTGCTGTGATTTCCATGGAGATTGCATCAATCGACCAAATCAATAATTGTAAATAGAGAAATGATCATTATTTGATGGGGAATTGAATGCAATAACAAAGTTAGGGTTTCAAGTTATAAAATCCGCCTCCAATTGAGCTCCAAAGCTCCAATATCACGGAAACAATGGTGGATGAATCTCTTGTAACTCCCCCTAGGCTCGTCCTCAAGCTTTTGGTTGAAAAGATTGGCTAGGGTTGATGAGGAGATCGAAATAAGAAGAAATCAATGATTTATTTTCGATTTCCACCATGGAATCAAGGAGAACGAAGGTCAAGGACTTACCAACAGGTTGGGGGTCGTCCTCCTGACCCTCCCAATATCTCTTGGTCGTTTTCCAAGCAAGGAGAAGAAGTGGGGTCGAAAAAGCCTTTCATTTGGCTTGTAAAAGGTCTTTTTATAAAAATTCAATGAGAGAGAATATGCTTTGTAAAAATCCATTTAATCACAAAAATATGTCTGCCTCTTCCCCATCAACTTCCTTAGGGACGAGTCTATCTTGTTTGACTCTTATTTCTCTCAATTATACATGATTTAAAGAAAAACAAATTAAGCACCTTAAATCATATTATACTAATATCCATATCTGAGTGGATATTTCTTTTTCTTATAAAATTGTGAGTGAGTTATCCATTCCCTTGGATATTTTCATGGTTCTTGCAAGTCTCAAGGATGTCCATGCACATCTGAATCCAAACATTTTAATTTTGGTTGAAGGCCCTTTAATTACTACATTTATTTTGCCCTAAATCGAATTAGGGTTTCAATTAGGATTAAATCTTGATTATTTTAATATCAAGATTCTCTCTCCTCCAACTTAATTCAAATGAGGCACCCCTCTCATTTTATTTACTCTACATGATGCCAAGAAACATTAGGGACCTTATTGAAGTGGTAATTTGCATATTGAACCCTAGATTTTGGGTAAATTGCACTTTACACCAAAACTAGGTTTTAATGCATAAACATTTCTTTATGAGCTCTTCCTTGGTACTCAGGCTACCACAAGCCATACATTTGCATCATCTTCATTCTCATGATGCTTCAACACATGAGGAACATCTTATCATGCAACATTTGCAATCTAACCCCTCAACTTGGGTAATTTGCACTTTAGTCCAAAATAAGCAAACATTGCTTCAACATTGTTTAAACATGACCAAAATTGAAACATAAGTTTCTCAAGAGCCCTAATTACTTTTCACAATATAAGATTAAGCATATAATCATCTTTCTTACTCAAAACACCTAGGGTTAAGTATAACCCAGGTCAGGGATGTTACATGTTCTTTATGGTTACTTTATTCAACTGTCTGTATTCAATGCATAACCACATCGATCTGTCCTTCTTCTTAATAAAGAGAATCGGAGCAGCCCATGGTGAAGTACTCGGTCAGATAAAACCTTTCTCAAGCAACTCGTACAGCTATTTCTTGAGCTCTGCCATCTCAGCAGGTGCCATTCTATACAGTGTTTGTGCTATTGGTTGCGTGCCCAGGATTAGATTAATCTCAAAATCAATCTCTTAGGGTGGAGGAACAAATGGAAGTTCCTCAGGGAACACATCTTCAAACTCCCTAACTATCGAAACTTCAAAAAAAATAGGGCTCTCCATTGTGGTATCTACCACATGTCCCAAGAATGTAAATCATCCTTGTCCTATCAGCTTCTCAGCTACCATAGCCGATACTAGACAGGTTGGAAGAATCTTTCTATCTCCCTGAAAGATCCATGTGTTGCCATCATCTGAGAGCACTCCTTGCTTGGAATCACAATCCAAGACAACCTTATACTTTTCTAGGGTGTCCATCCCAAGAATTATATCAAACCCGTGCATATCAAGTGGTATAAGATCCACCTGAATGCGATGTTCAGAAAAGGAAAGAATGTAGGGAGAACACACCTCCCGCACCACTACAGATCCCAACAAAGGGGTTTCTAATAATAGACTATTTTCTCTATGACTGACAGTCATGTTGCAATCAGATATGTAGTGATAAAGGAATGCATAGCACCCAGATCAATTAAAACAGATACGAAGCAGGATGAAGACAAATCAGAATGAAATAGTTCTATCTGACCTGTCACAACTCGAGGGTTGACTACTGCTTCGGGTTGATTCATTGCATAGAATATCACAATTGCTTACTGTTGACCCTGTGCTCGGTTGTTCGGTGCCGACGAACCATCTTGGGACGCTTGCCCACGTCCTCTAGCACCACTCGAAATCTATTTCCTCTGATGACCTTGTTGACTCTGCCTTGGTGGTTGGGTTACCACTGTGTTCCCAACTGGACAATCCCTTGTTAGATGTCCTACCTGTCTACACTGGTGACATGTTCTATTCTCTTGATATGGTCTAAAAGGTCCAGTTGCTGACGTTGATGTTGTACTGGGGGCTCTATTTGGAGGAAAACTACGGCCCCTACCCCTACTCGACGTCCATTGCGTCTGGGTATTGAATCTTGGTGGTGTTGCTGGGGTAGAAAATCTCGCTTTCTTGAAACTTCCAGACCTCTATCCTTGAAACTGAGTATACACCTTATTACTCTTAGTCTGAAGCTTCTCAATCACTGACCTTTCTATCCATATCACGGATTCCACAAAGGTGGCGAACCTCTCCCTATTCTCTAAGGCGGACACATGAGTGGTCAATTCAACGTTCAACCCCTTCTCAAAATGTTGAATTCTTTCTTTATCAGTAGCTTCCATATGCGGACAGAACCGCAAAAGTTTCATGAACTTAGCTTCATACTCGCTAATGTTCATTAGTCCCTGCCTTAACCTCTCAAATTGAGAGATCTTCTCATCTAGATACGTCTTGGGGAAGTATGTATTGACGAATTCTCGTCGGAATTCTCCCCATCCAATTTCAACACCTGGCTCTTGCCCTCTTCTATTGTCCACCAGTGGCTAGTACTCCCTTTTAGAAGGTATACTACATGCCTCACCTTCTCTGCTTTAAGGATATTGAGAATTCTAAAGGCCTTCTCCAACTCAGTCAACCACATATCTGCGTCTGCTGGGTCTATTGTACCAGCATAATCTATGGCTCCAACCCAATGAAGTCGTTTGAAAGTCTTGCAGGCTCCCTGTCCTTCATTATGGGCTAGTGCCCTAGGTGCAGGTGGTGGAATCCTATCCGCCATATGCATCATGGTTGCCATGAACTGCCCAAACATATCATGGAAGGCTGGGTTTTCCAGTGCAGCTTGGTTAAGCTGGGGATGTTCAGGTTCTGGTTCCTCCCTATTATGGTCCCTTGCACCTCTTCCTGGTGCAGCAATGCTGCTCTCAACAATATGTTCTTCGTGTGATCCAGACATCTTTAAGTTCTTCTTCTCCTCCTATATGAGCAGAAGACACTACCAGATAACTGGAAGATACTAGAACAGATTCAACAACCTTAATCCTATATCTCTGTAGACTCAGTGAACCTAGAGCTCTGATACCACTAATCTTGTGACACACCATTCGAACAAAACGTAATTAACTAAGAGGAAGTGATCATTAACAGCGGATTTACTGAAAATCACTAAAAATTAAAACCATTTACAAAGACATCCAAACACAAGAAAACTCTTTTATCAAGAACCAATGTATTTCATTTACATCCTGGTTCATAAGTACATATCATGTACCATCCCTTCTTGAGGATTACAAGCATCATATGCTCTGTTAAAACTATACACAGGCAGCATAAGAGCCTCGAGGCATTTAGCCAAAATCTCAGATCGATTCATTAAAAGTACTAGCTAAAAATTCCGAGGACCTGAGAGTACAGAGACGACACATAGGACTCTCTATACAAAATATGACAGCCAGTGCCTCCACATGGAATATCACTATTGTCTCTGTTGCTGCTGTCCTTCTCCTTCTGTATGGTTTCTACCTCCTCATCCTCGTCCGCCTAAAAAGGTTGCATCCCACGAAGGTGAGACAATTGAAAATTGTCCCAGCGAGAGATATAACTCTCCGCCAGAAACATTATTATTGCAGATGAACAATAATAAACTAAACAAAGGAATCTTTAATAAATAGCAGGATTTAATCATTATTAAGAAGAATAGAGCAATATCATATTTTAAGGCATTACAGCTACAAATGATAAAGCAATAAATCATTTATTCAGTTTAATCAGGAATATGAAGAACATGTATAATATTTATCCACTTTTGGATACAATAAGCAATGTAACATCAACCAATGATTTCCATATTTCATTCTTGAGAAAATACGCTACATGGCTTATTACATTTTACAATCATACTTATGCCCTGAGGAGATGAAGTATACCATTCATGCTCCAACCGACCATGATTACATAAAGCATCAGTTCCATACATAGGTTAATGGAAGAACTAGAGTCCATCACCTCATCTGTCTCATTCAGTACGAGACTATATGCAGGACATCTTGTGTCTCTTCTAAATATCTTTCTAGGGTATACTGGCAACTTTCCTGTAGAGTTATAGCTCGTAGCATATACACTCTTTAGGATATGGCCCGTAGACAATGCCTGGTATTGTGGAGTTATGGCCCATAGCCATACTCATATTGAGATATGGTCTATAACCATTCTTGTGCATAGGATATGGCCCGCAGTCATTCCTATGAGGCGTAAGGATATATTCACCCATTACCCCCACATATTCAAAAATATGCATTCCAGGAGTTCCTGAAGGAAAACCTATTTCACCATCACCAATTACTAACGATGATGGATCTATGGTCAGGGCTCTATATAATAATATTCCACTTGATTAGTTAAGTACATTACCCTATTCTTTTAACATCAATCAAGATTCCAAACAGGAATTATTATAACAAATGCTACAAAGAATAAGTAATACTTCTATCCAGTACTTTTTGAAGCCTTATAAAACCTTGGGATCTCAATCCCTTGTCACATCATGGGCATTCTTATCCCTTAACATCTCATCATCATGATTATGAAATATGGGTATTCAAACCCTCAGTTCATCAAAGAACACTTGTTACCACTTATCAGGTAACTAATATCTTCAGGTCATCTGACCAAGGTAAACATGATACTTTCTACACAAGCATCTCTCATGGCTCTCAAAGCCCATTTAATCTCTTATTACCTCTTACTAGGCAACAAAGAATATTATGGCTTACAGGGCCCATAAAACAATTCCAATAATAAAACATCATAGCTCATACCTAGCTATGCTCAACATCTCATATTACCTGCATAGTTAGTACACATGATAACAGTTATATCAATTACATATCATCACTATGCAATGTAAGGATAGAATCACTATTCCCTTATTAGTATTAGGGTTTATCATCATTTTGCCCAAGATTAGGGTTATATGCACAATAACCCAAAATTAGGGTTCACATACCTTCACCCTATATTAGGGTTAGGGTTTCATATAGCATTACATAGCATCACCCTGGATTAGAGTTTCACATCACATCACTGCATTAGGGTTTCACATGACATTACCCTTGATTAGGGTTTTACATCACATCACTGCATTAGGGTTTCACATGACATTATGATTAGGGTTTCACATCACATCACTGCATTAGGGTTTCACATGACATTACCCTTGATTAGGGTTTCACACATCATTATCTTGAATTAAGGTTCATTATAACTTTTCCCCAAATTAGGGTTTCATGTAACTTTACCTGAAATTAGGGTTTCATGAAGCATCCTCTTAAATTAGGGTTTTTCATTATATTACCCTGAATTGGGATTTCTCATATCATCACCCTAGATTAGGGTTACACCTAGCATTGCCCTAAATTAGGGTTAGGGCTCATCAACCTTCTCAATTAGGGTTTCATGATCTCTTTATCAAGAATCATACCCTAATTACATATTTTATTCATGTTGAAAGTGTTGAGGCTTAACCACTACATGATTATTATACATGTATGAATTTCTCTCTTTCTCTCATCCTCTCTAGGATGTTGATTACTTCAAACTTGATTTGATTAGGTCAACCCCTCATTCAAGTACACACATTTAGGGTTAGCATAGTGTGTTGAGATATTGCTTCCATAGGCATCAAAGGTTAACCCCTCAAAGGGTACTAATCACTCTAGTACCTTAAAGGTACAACCATTGTAATTATCTTTGATAAATTATCTTTGATAAACATCATTAACAATCATAGGGTTAATTGATCTTTCATAGCTTTTAGACTATTAGGTCTCCAAACAGTTTCAATACTTTTGAACCTTCAAACGGTTTTGACCTCCTTGACCCTCAAACGGTTTTGAGACTGTTTTCCCTGCAAACAGTCTTAAGACCATTTGGGCATCTAGCGTTGAGACCGTTTGCTCTTAAACGGTTTTGAAACCGTTTGGTGCTTTCAACCTTTGAAATTGTTTGGTCAAATAATCATTGAAACTGAATGAACAACCCATCATTGAAACCAATTGAACATCAAATAGTTTGAGACCGTTTGCCCTCCAAATGGTCTGAAGACCGTTTGGTCCAAACCACCTTGAAACTGAATGGATCAATTAAGGTTTCTTAATCAATCGATCTAGGGTTTTCACTCATTGAATCCTCCAACATTAAGACCATTGAAAGTAGATCAACTTGTAACCCTTGGATCTCCATCCATCCATGACTCCTCTTGATCACAAACGGTCTTGAGACCGTTTGACCTCAAACGGTCTTGAGACTGTTTGCCATCAAACGGTCTTGAGACCGTTTGAGCCATTCAACATAGAAATTGACTCAATCAATTTAGGGTTTCAACCAATCAATCTGATTAGGGTTTGTAATCAATGGATTATCCATTCTTGAAACCATTCTAATTAGATCAATTAAAACCATTGGATCTTTATCCAACTACATCAGCAATTGACTCCAAATGGTCTTGAGACCGTTTAACCTCAAGCGGTCTTGAGACCGTTTAACCTCAAACGGTCTTGAGACCGTTTGATCACCAAACGGTCTTAAGACCGTTTGGTCATCAAAATTGCAAACCGTTTAATAAAGATATTAATTGAGGTGTGTGCTAATATGACATCATCATCTTCAAGCTACAAACCTTCAAAATTTTCTGTGATTTTTATGGTGATTTCATCAACTAATTAAAGGAAAGTTTGGGAATGAAAAAGGAATCAACATATGACGAAGAAATGAAATCAATAATGATATTTAAGGGTTCAAGTTATATAACCCACCTTAAAAGTTGAATCCAAGCTTCAAGCTTCACATCCTCAATGGTGAATGAATATTTATCAACTGTACAAGGTCCGTTCTCAAGTCTTTGAGTGCAAAGAATGATCAAGGTTGAGCATTGAATGGAGAAAAGGAGAAAATAAGCATTGAATTTCGATTTCCACCATGAATTCAAGGTTGAAGATGACTATGGAGCTTACCTACAGTTTGGGGCAAGTCCTTCTATTTCTCCTAAGCTCCCTTTTGCACGGCCAAAGCAAGGAAAGAAAGAAGAGTCGAAAAGAGTCTTTCATGTGGGTGGAAAATGGGATATATGTAAGGGAATTTCAAGAGAGAGAAAGTGTTATAAAAATCTTTTAATTCCCAAAATTGGTGCCACTTATCCCCCTCACTTCCTTGCATACGAAGCCATCATATTCTCCTTCAAAATCCTCTTATTTATCCATGAATTAAAGAAAACAAATTAAGCACCTTAATCAATATAATAATAATATCCAAAAATGAGTGGATATTACTTTTTCTTTATCTAATGTGAGTGGGCTCTCCACTCACTTTAGATATTTCGGTGCCATTTCAAGGCAAAAGGACATATATAATTATACAAATTCAACCATCACACTTTTGGTTGAAGGGCTCTTCCCTTAATATATTTATTTTTGCATTAAATTGAATTAGGGTTTCAATTCTGCTTAAATCTTGATTATTTTAATATCAAGATTCTCTCTCCTCCAAAGAGATTCAAATGAGACGCCCCTATGATTTTCTTGTCTCTAATTGATACCAAGAAACATTAGGGACTCTCTAGAAGTGGTATTTTGCATATTGAACCAGGTTTTGGGTAAATTGCACATTACACCAAAACTAGGTTTTAATGCACAAACATTGCTTAATAAGCTCTTTCTTGGTACTCAGGCTTCCACAAGCCATACCTCTGCATCATTTTCATTCTTATGATGATTCAACACTTGAGGAACATTTATCATGTAACATTTGCAAGTTAACCCCTTATCTTGGGTGATTTGCATTTTAGTCCAAAACAGGTAAAACATTGTTTTCAACATTATTTAAAAAGGACTAAAATTGAAACATAAGTTCCTCTTGAGCCTTAATTACTTTTCAAAAGATAAGAGCAAGCATATAATTATCTTTCTTAAAAAAACATCTGGGGTTAGAGCATAACCCAAGTCAGGAATGTTACAGTGGTCGTTCTTGAGAAGAGAGCTCCTCATCACAAGGGTAATTGGCCATGTTTTTACAAGGCGACACCCAAGTGAGAGTGGGTTTGTCCTCTCTTCTCTCCTTCTTTCTCTAGTTCGACCTAGGGTTCTTCCATGACCCTTTTCTTGAGTAATATTTGACCATGATGTTTTCTCCTTAGTGGAGCTTTGGTGGAGCTTCTTTTCCCTTGGTGATTGTGTACTTGGAGCTTGCAATCCTTCGAGCGATCTTCCTTAAGGCAGGTGATACAACCCTTAACCCTCTCTATTACTGAACATTTCATACTTGCATGTTTCTATTTATCCTCTCCAAATGTGCCCCTTATGTGCATGAAGATGATACCATTCTCTAGAACTTGATTAGTGGTAGTTATCATGCTTAGAGTGCTTGGAACCCGAAACCCTAATTTCAATGCAACTGATTTTGGTGATGATGGTGATATGGTGATTTTTCTCCTATCCTTTAACTTTAATTTTGCTCGCATGCATGATGGTTGTGTGTTTTGATGTTCTATGAAGGTTGGGTTCCATTTTGTAGGTACTAGATGTGGTTCTCTCTCTTTTTCATAAGGCTCTTTCATGATAGTTTCATGATGTAAGTTTTTGGGTTCTTGGTGACCATTTTGCATGAGGTTTCTCCTCCATTTGAAGGACGGGTTTTTCCTTGGTTTCATCTTCTATTTTGCTCATGCTTAACCCAGGTTTTGGTGTTGTTCTCTTGTCTTAGTGGTAGTTTGGCAAAAGGGGTCTCTACACCATGTTTTAGTTGAGGTTGTGAAACCTTGATGCTTGGTTTGGCTTGGGTTGAGATGAATGACCTAGCGTCGTGACCACGACATAACACTAATAGGTTGTGGGTCGCAACATGCCTTGTTGTTTGTGGTCGTGACATGGCCTGGTTTTGGAGGTTGAAACAACCATGGTTTTGGTTCGATTCATAAACCTATTCTTGAGGTCACGACACCTTGGGTGTAGATTGTAAGCAGTGGGACCCGAGAGGGGGGATCCACTCCCTACTAAAAAAAATTGAAGAATAAAACATCCATTCTGAACACACTCAAAGGTATGCTGGAATAGGTGTAAAATTTTTAAATTTCAATAAATGGTATTCAAAACAACCAAAGTGTAGCAGTGGAATCAAATAAATGACTATTTTCAATTTTCACAAAAGATTAAAAAGTACATCATAATATCCCATAAGGGTTTACATCTATGATATGATATACATATCTAAGTAGAGGGAAGTCTAAACCACTTCAAATCTATCTCCAAGAAACATATCCAAGAGCGAGGTCAATGTTGGAAGCTATGTTCTCCTTGGCCATGTTCAACACCTCGATCTAAACCTGGGAGGTTGGGAAATCACCCAACAAGAGGGGAAGAAAAACAAGGTATGTGTCAATACTAAACAATAACAAAGAAAAAGAAATGACATGGAATTAAAGGCTAAGATTTTTATCAAAAGATGTAGATAACAAGAGTATGAGGCATAATCAAAATAGATGCTTGCCATAACATTAAAATAATAAAGGAATTGCATGCATGATTAATATTGACTACATTAACTAATCAGTGTTGAGGCACCTATCAGATCTCAACCTATAGGCGAGGAGAGAATTAATACATTCCCATTCACCTACACATATTTTTATGGGGGAGAATAAGATATTCCCCAGGGCGGATTAATACATGCCCTATCTATGGGTGGTTGTACATAAGTACCACTACTATGGCTAAATAGTCCATAAAATCAACATGCAAGAAAAGAAACCATGGCAAGTAAAAGCATCATATATTTGAAACATGGCAGTGGGGTACAAAACTCAAGAAAAAGAATATCATTACTGATTTGAGGCAATTTAACAAAAAAATCACGAATAAAGGAAATATGGTTCATATAATGCCTCATTAGGGAATATAGGGTTTGGTTTGCAAATATCTCAACTAGGGTGTAAGAATGCACATCAATATAAATTACTAACTACCACCACTTTAATATAGGGTTTGGTATAAAGAGGGATTTCACATACCTCTCTTACTAATATAAATTACTAACTACCACCACTTTAATTGAGTCCAAGTTCCTCTTTGCCTATTTTCAATGTATTAACATGTATTAGAGTACACAATGCACATCAATGTATAGAAACCCTAATTTTAGACCTTTTCAACAAAACTCATATTTAGACTCTGAAGAACTCATCAATAAACTGATTAGATTCTCCTGATCAATAAAATATGTTTTTATGTTAATTTTGGAGTTATGATGATTAAGACGTAATTTTTATGAATTTTATGCATTAAATTCATTTTACAAAAATCAACCTTCGTCAAACCTCAAAATTAGACATTGAAAATATTGTTATTAGATATATATTAATTTTTGATTCCAAAACATATTGATTTTTCATATATGGATAAGCGGATTAAAAGATATGAATTTTTCAAATTGAACCAATCAGGAAATGACAAGTTAGAAATCCTTGCGAGAGAGAGAGAGAGGAAGAGAGAGAGCGAGAGAGAGAGAGCACTATTTGACCCAAGATCAGGGTTGGAGATGCATGGGTAACCAATCTAGATCTTCTAGAGAAGGTAAAACATCAAGAAACTAAAACCCTAGAAGAACATGGTAAATAGAGATGGAGATCATCGATTTTAAACGTAGAAGCATGAGTTTTAAACATGTAGTAAGTGATATATGAGAAGGGGGTTATAAAACTCACCTTTATGAAGGTGGACGGTTCAAGTAGAAAGATTCCCAAGCTAGAGAGGCTAGTTTCTCTAACAAAGCTCCTATCTCGAGTAAGAAGCACCTTTTCCACATTAGAGGTGAAAAACCCTAGCAAAAGAACATGGAGATGAGGTGTTTAAGGCTCTAAGTGGGGTTTCAACATGGAAGGCCATGGTTAGTGCTTAATGAATATGCTAAATATGTTGTTACAAATAACATAATATAATTATGGTGGCACCTTAATATGATCCAGATGGATAAAGTGAGTTAATTATAGTTAACTCCCACCTAAAAGACATATGTTAATGTTGAACATGTTCTAACAATTAGCTCAATAAAATGTTGATGACACCTTGATATAATGGATTAACGTTAGTTAACTCCTTCAAAAACATAGTAATAAGACGTGGGAACCCTAATGCAGGGGTAAAGATCAGGATGCAATCCTAACATATGAGATATGTCATGACATAACCAGAGTTTCTAAACCCTTGTTTCAATCTTAGATGAAGGGGTGTTTCACCTTAGATGTCCTAAAACATCCTAATAATGGTTTGGATATAGTTCTGGAGCTTATGCTTTTGGATATGTTTCACATAGAGTGGTTTGGTACATATGGATGAAGACCTTTTGGTTTTCCTTGGAGTAAAAGGATGTCTTAATTTCGAGGACAAAATTTCTTTTAAGATGTATATGATGTGATAGACTCGACTTTTGTCTTAATTTAGAGGATGAAATTTTTTTTAAGGTGTGTAGGATGTGATAGAGTGCTCTTTTGGAACTCACATGTTGAGTTGATTATAAAAGTTACAAGTTCTTTGGTAAAGTGTAGGTGTTAATTAATGTTGATATCAAAATCAAGATCCCTATGTTTATGTTTTTTGAGGTATTTAATTGGCATGATAATAGTTGGATTTTGGCATCAAAATTGAATGTAAAATACATGGAGTGTTGAGGAAGCTATAGTCCAAACTAGGGAATATTCGAATGATCCTAATAGGAGATATTTAGATTGGAATGTCATGCAATAATGTGATTTGATGTATGATAGAACAAGATTTACTAAATTCTGATCAACAGCTACATCATGTGCCCTATGATGTACATATGGAATGTGTGGTAATGATCTGACTTTGGATCCATTTTCCTTTAGTGGTCGTAGCACTAGTCAAGAAGAAGGCGTCAGATCAGTGTTAGGATATGGTCTTGGATGTGAGATCGAGGGGTGGCATTCGATCTCTTACCATGCAGTTGGCTTACAGTAGCAGTAGGTAGTTGTTGTGTTACCTCCACCAACACATGACGTGGTCGTGGGTTGAGGCACGTAACCGAGAATGTGGTTTCTTTAGGTAGGTTAATAGCTATGAAAAACCCCCTCTCATGGTCCCTTAAACCTACCAAATGACGAGAATTCGTGGTTGTTCTCCTTCCATATACATCACCATTCACATTATAGAGGAAGGAGGTGGGATTCAGCGTTGTGTCATGTGTGAGTACACGAGGAGTCTAAGCTCGGTTGCCTTTCGGAGGAGAGATCAGCAGCAGAGCACGCTTGGATGAAGAAACAATGTGGGGCACCTCAGCTCAGTGGATGGGTCGCCGGAATCTGACCTGGCGGCGCTTACACCCTGTGTGGAGCGTCAGACCAGCGAAGCCCCACGGCGATAGCCTCCTCGAGCTATAAATAGGAGCTACCAGCGACAAAACCTAAGAGACTAGAGGTGCAGTAGAGAGTCCAGAGAAGGCGGTGGGTAAGGATCTCAGCGGCGGAGCCTACAACCGCGGCGTCGGCTGGCACCCAGAGAGATCGTTGTGTCGGGCGGCGCTGAGGTTGTGCTGGAGGTAGATCACCAGAGCCTCACCCGAGGAACCATGAAGCCATGGAGGATACCACGACTATCTTCGTTTTCCAAGAGAAGGTGCATGCCAGTGTGCTTTGAGGAGGAGACGCAGCTGCGGCATCAGCCTGGAGCTCGGCAGTGATGGAGGACAAAGAGGGCCATGGCAGCGCTATGGAATAATAGGATCCCGACGCTGGTGGTGAACCCAATGGGGTGTCGGTGCCTCACGGAGGACCAGAGTCCTACTTGGGACTATGGCTGCCAAACAAGCAGTCACTGAAGGAGACCGGTGCGGCAGTGACTCCGTGCGAAGAAGACTAAGGATGCGAACTCGGCTGGGCGTGAATCTGAGAATGTGACCAGGGAGTTGAACCAGGTCTAGTCGAACAAACATGCCTTAATCCAGAATGAACCAGACGGTTCGATGATGAAGTAGGCAGGTCTGAGTGGAATCAACTAAAGGAGCATTGCCAACCTTACTAGCCGCGTGGCAACGTGTGATTGGCCACAAAAAGGTAATAATTCAATAAATGTCAAGATCTTGTATAATTCATATTAATTAGCACGCTTGTCATAAAAATGCATGTAATATACAAAATGTTTAGAAAAATGTGTATAACAACATGGAACCATCATATTTATGTTTTGATGCACTAATATTAAGAATATCATGTAAGATGCTATATACTTTTTAATGGATAAAAAATATCAAATGAAGACCTAAAATTATGAGGATGCATCTGTAATGCTGAAATGTGTTTTAGAATCCATATGACATCAGATATGATCATGTTATGACACAAAATCATGTAATTTGTTGTGTATGGATAATTAGGGCTAATAACCCTAATTAATGTGTAATAATTACAAATATACTCACAAAATCATGGAAATTACAGAGTAAGCTCATGTCAGTATCTGGAAGCTAATGTGGAACTTTGATATCAGTTTGATACATGAAATCCATGTTATATGAAATGACCCTTAATACATGGGTTGTAACCCTAATTTGAATAAGGTATATATAAACTAGGGTTAATATGTGCACAAAAAGGATATGGAACCTAGTGTTCAGATAATGAACCATAATCTAGAGCTTGACAACAGTAAAGATAATCCTAAGACAAGAATACAAGTAAAAGTGGGAATATACTAATGAGTTAAGTGAAACCCTAATATGAACATGATTAAGGTTAAGATGAGATGTAAGATGATGTGAACCTGATGATAGTATACGATCTTATCTTAACCATGGTTTGACCAAGACGTAGTTGACATCAGGAATATGTGTGACGAATAGGATGTCTCTTTTCAAGGTACGCCATTACCTCTTACTTGGCTTATTATACAATATGCTTGTGTTATATGTGTAATAAATACTTGGCATGTGATATTGGATGAAATGATTGTTCTTACTTAATATGTTGCTTGATTTTCCGTACTTATGGATATGAACACATGAAACATAATATATCTGTTCCATTATATGAAAGCACTAAACTCTTTGGTAGTACAGTGCTTGGAAGTGACCTAACTCTTTGGTAGTTGGGTACATTGTACATATGATCTAACTCTTTGGTAGTCGGTCATAAAGGCCTTAATCTTGAGCTCCTTAAGAGTTAATAGAATGCATCAAAACCTTCGGCGGTTAATGCATGGATATATAATGGAAAATGAGCTTAAAATATGTGTTCGTTTTGTTAATGAATATCTTTGTGCAAGTATACACTTTTCTTATATTTCTTTATAACTACCAAGTATTAGTTTTATCTTATTGCCAAGATATGATGAAAGGTATATAAAAGACACGTAGGCTTACTCAGTATGATATTCTTAAATATTGTGCTGACGTGTACCACATGTAATCTTTTGTTTAGGTTGTGGCTACGCTCTTGAAGATCCAGGATAGTTGAGAGTTGTGTGGTGAGTTGATGTACAGGTGGACCTGTTGTCTTAAGATCATGTAGTTTAGTTGTAGTACATGTATATGTAGAAGTTTGTTGTTCAATATGTAATATCAAATGTTATAATAATTCATGTTGTAATTATGTGTTGAATGGTGAACATGTGTGTATGGTTTTATTATTGTTGATGTACATGTGCTACTGATGTATGTTCCTTCTGACTCTCTTGATTCTCTTCTTCTTAGCCTAGTGTGGGATGTTTAAATTGGGATTCTCACTGAGGTGAGGGTTATAATTTGGACGTCACACATCAGATTAAGTTTTAGAAAATCCGGGGACATCACAGGTCTACTTGAGTTATGAGGCATTAACATCACTAACATACTAATTTGAGATCAATATGTAACATGGATGATCCTTAAAGCGAGACTTGCAAAATATTAGAGATTTAGGTATTCACATGCACACTAGATCACATATCAAGCCAAGACTTGGGCATTTAGCCACATAAGTGCACAAGAAAGTTCCACAAGACATATAGGGATACAAGACATTTAAGGTTACTTATTTCAGTCCATATAAACATCATTGAGCAGCTTTAGATCGATATAAGCGTAGAGTTTAACATTCATCAAAAAAGTGCACACAAGGTCATATTAGGACTTTTTTTTGGTCGGTCAAAAAAATGTGTTACTATAATACCAAAAACTTTGGGCACGAAGTACCCCATACAGTAAAGCTGAAACCTGAAAACTATGGGCACGCAGTACCCCAAACAGAAAAGCTAAACCCTTGATCCCAACAAGCTGGCAATCAAAGGTAAGATACTATAAAAAGACCTAAGATAGTACATAAGACTTAACCCTAAAGAATCAACCTAAAGAAGCTAGGCCTTGAGCATAGACAAGCACTCAATAGCATAAAAAACACCCACAAAGTATGAGCACAAAGGCGATGCAGGCAGGCTACACCCCATCAGATACTATAAAAAG
Source organism: Alisma plantago-aquatica (assembly GCA_963693085.1). Lineage (NCBI taxonomy): Eukaryota > Viridiplantae > Streptophyta > Magnoliopsida > Alismatales > Alismataceae > Alisma > Alisma plantago-aquatica. The sequence continues at coordinate 537,058,533 of OY856411.1, read as the reverse complement.
ACCTAAGATAGTACATAAGACTTAACCCTAAAGAATCAACCTAAAGAAGCGAGGCCTTGAGCATAGACAAGCACTCAATAGCATAAAAAACACCCACAAAGTATGAGCACAAAGGCGATGCAGGCAGGCTACACCCCATCAGACCAAGATCTCCAAGGACACAACCCTATAAAACAAACCTAGGTATCGACAGATAACCAGAACTTAGACGAAGTCCAAGCTAGAGCATAGAAGCACGAGCACATCCTGCTTTCTAACCAGAAACCAGATCACTGGAGCAACAAAGAATAGAAGAATCCAATGTTGAAGACCACAGACCTATCATCACTAGCTTTTAACACACCCACAGATTGTGATGTGTGGGGCCTGAGATCAAGCAGCAACATCATCTTCTACTCCCGGCGGGCTCTAGTTTGCGGTCTTACAACCATCTAGTGTCCCGAAGCCAAACACAAGATGAGATGCCCCTGTTTGCACGGAGGCATTACAACAAACGCCAAGGAGGTGTACCATCTAACAGCAGCAGGGGGAAACAAGCTGGCGTCAGGAAGCGACGATCACCTCAGTCACCCAATCCAGTAGCAAAGCACCAGCGTGAAGACTGAGGAGTCCCTCTACTGTGTCAGGACACCCCCGTTCCGACGACAGAGGAGTCCCTGTTTGCACAGAGGCACCTCATTGAACACCTTGAAGGTGTTCCATCACACAACACTGGGGAAGATTACTCGAGCCCAAAGCCGCTTGGCAATTTTTGCCTCCTTTGGACTGCTGGCAGGAGGGGCTAGCACGAGCCCTAACACATGGATCAGTCGCAGGACTAATCTAGAGATAAGAACCTAGCCGCCAAGCAGGCAAGCACCAAACACCACCTTGAAGACGACCTAGACAGAAATCGGCTAGCAAACTCTCTCCAAGGTCGCTTCTGTAGATCCAGACAGATCACCTCTGCGTGAGCACCTGTAATGGTCTATGGTTGCCATCCACCAGATTATGAGAGAAGGAAGAGAGGACAGAAGGGGGGCACCGCCAGAAGTAGGGGAACCACCCGAAGGCTAATCAGGTTGGGGACGACTCCCTCCACCGGTCACTCTTGAACCAAATGGATAGTCGAAGACTGATGCCGCCTCTTTTAACCAGATTCCAAGCCTCATCGGGATCCACCTGTCCGTGCCCTGCCTTCATCTCTGCCCCTTTTCACGTAGGAGATGGACCACCCACAGATCTAAAGAGAGGTAAGGGAGGACGATCAGAGACGGAGCCCCAAACCTCCACTGCCTCTCTTTTGGCGCCGCACACAACATAGCTGCCTTCACCACAGTCTTCTCTCTACTCTAGGATCCCGTTGAGAAAGCTTCACAGCTGAGATCAAGAAGGGAAGGGAGAAGAGAGGGAAGAAAGCAGGTTGTCAGAGGTACCAGGGGGAGGAAGACATCGGCCCTTGGATGGCCCGAACGTCGTCCCTCCCCCCAGGCAGCATCACCTCCGGATCGCCAACCGCAGAGCGGACCATATTAGGACACATTAAGAATAACAAGATCATCATTAGTGTCCAAGAAGGGTCATAATATAAAAGGATATCAATTGAGGGTGAAATCTGATGATTTAGAACAATCATAGATATTTTAATCACATTTGAACAAGTTTGATCATTAAAGAAATGGTCTTTTTCATAAAAGCTTGTTTTAGGTCATATAGGCGACATTACATCACTTAAGAGTCCAAAGATAGCCACATTCGAGTCATAGAACCAAAAGTTTCTCAAGTCACTGATATAAGGCTAACATCAAGATTTGGGGCATAAAAAAGTAAGTTTGAGCATTTAAATACGTAAAACACTTTAAAAGACATAGCAAACATGCATATTTGGGATATCAGAAGAACTATGGGCATTAATAGTCTAACAAACCATTTTTATTGAATAGGGATCATTTTTCTGATCAAAATGGTATATTGGATGATATGATTTGGATAAAGTTCCAAGAAGTTATCATTTTTGTGAGATTTACCTTAGGAGCATTGATCTGGATTAGACCTGTCAAACTGGGTCAAAATCCGCGGGCGTCCATGGATCGACCCGTTTAAGTTGAGTTTGGTTGGCAAAATTTGTCACCCGCTGAAAATCACCCAAACCCATACCCACCCGTTTATTAAGCGGGTTTCGCGGGTGATCCGCGGGCACCCACGGGTGACCCAGTTAATTGAAGCAAATATATTCATATACATAATATACACATACACCTATTAAAAGATATTGCTTGTTTTGTACAAGTTAATTTTTTACCTTTACCAACAACAATTGTATTCTCTTTATTTTGTATTTGCAATAGGCAATAACAAGTGCTTGTAATATTAGGAATGCCTAATGTTAATGACAAAATTATGCATTTTTGTTGTGATATTTATCTATGAAAACTACATCTATTTTCCTAATTTATATAAACATACAACTAGCTGCTACTTTTTCATATATCAAAAACTAATCGAATAGTTTGACGTCAAACATAGTAGTTGGTTGGTTCTTTTGCACTATATTTGACATAAAAATAATAGTTACAAGCTGTTTCAAATGTTGTTTTTAGTGTTAAAGAAAACAACTTGTAACTTATTGTTGATTGTACACATTTTAGATGGGCATCAGCGGGCAACCCGCAACCCGCTGGGTCGGGTTTGGGTGTGCTTTTCTTCCACCTGTTTAGAAATGTATCTTTTTGACCCGCACCCGCCAGACCCGCACCCGCAATGACCCAACCCAAACCCAAGCCACCCACCCGTTTGACAGGTCTAATCTGGATCGTCCATTCTTGATCCAAAGGCTAGAACGGGGTGCTGAGGGAGCTGGCGAGTCTCTTGGCCGCAAGGCTCTCCCTCGGCTCGTTGTATGTGGGAAATGGGCCGCGGTCAACGCGCCCTAGCCGGGGCCTTGACTCCTCCTGAACGGTGAGTTGTTCAGCAACCGGACGAAAACACATTGCCGTTTGATCGGGGGAGAGGACTACAGTGGTCCATGAATCGACGGCTGCTGCTATCCTGCCAGCCCCGCGCTATCCCTATTTGGGTGTGACGGCGTTGCAACCTCCGTCCGCCGGAGTTCGTGGCAGATGGCGGGATTGGCGCAATGCCGACTAAATGAGGAAGCCTTAACGCTTGGATTCGAGCCAGAAAGGTTGACCGGCACCATCTCTGCGACTGAGGAGCTCCCAGGTGACGACGTCCAAAAGGCTTAGCGGCGGCGGCCACCATGGCCAAGACCATAAGGGGAAAGGAGAAACGGGATGCTAGGGTTGCGAGGAAACAAAGAAAAGAAGGGAAAACGGTGGTGGAAGGGGTTTTAAGGGCGAAGATGGGAAACGATTGGCGCTAGGATGCGGGAAAGAGGACGGTAGGTAGAGCACCGGCGTCATTGCCGCTAGCCACAGCGTCCGGAGGTACAAGAAAGAACCAGAGCCGTCGCATGGGTCCTCGATATGAGGCTGAAAGATCTAGTGGTTACGATCTGCAGAGCAAGAAAGCCAAACATTTGATTGGTTCAGAAGGTTTGAACCGGATCGCCAAAGGGAGGAGGGGAGCTATTGGGCCGCGCTCGATTGGGCCCAAAGGGTTGATCCAAAACATATTAAAAAAAACATAAAGCAAGGTGAAATCAATGTAGTTTCAAATGAGCATAACTTTCACATATAGCTCCGATTTGAGTGAAACAAGATGCATTAGAAAGGTAATTTGAAGCTCTACAACATGAAATAAATTAAAGAGTAATTTGATGACATTGATTAGGTTCAAAATCGGATTAAAGGATGGTGACACGTTAAATATTTGAAACTTATGTCAAAAAGCAAATTGACAGTCACCACAAGACATATGTACACACAAGATTATTCAATTATGGGTCAAATCATATTCAATCATGAAATTAAAGTCAATAGTGAGAAACTTATGCAAGGATAAAGTACATAGTACTTGTACGAGGAGAGAGAAAACTCTAGGTCATCACATCCACCATATCACACCAATGTTTTGGTTGCTGATATTGGTCCAGTGGAATATTTCATTGGGCAACTTGCAAATTGGGAAGCAAACACCCTACAGGGGATCACGAGTAGATTTACTCAAGGGAGAAGGGGAGATCAAAGTGCCAGAGAAGTAGTTAAAACATACACAACATCAACCTCACCACAAAATAAGAGAGGACGAAGATGATGCACATCCACCCCACAAATCCATATGACATATCTAGTATCCATGAACATTTGGAGGAATCAATAGATGCATCATCATATGTGGTTAGATAAACAATAGATGCATCATAACATCAATTGTGTGTACCTCACCAACATGCGTTGGTCCAAAGAAGCCCCCAATGTTGGGGAGACTGTAGAAAGCAGTGTAGGGGTACATAATGACACATTCACCCTGACATGTAGATTCTGGCGTAACTACTACCAGTACCCTCCACCCCTAGGAGGACATTCAGTTCCACCGACACCACACCAATGCCAACATCCTATTACTCTAGTGGTTCTTTTTCATCCTAAATAGAAAATGATTCCAAATCTTGGTGTGGTAGGGAGGGACTCACCCTTTTTTTCTCAATTTGAATCATATTCTTCCTTTATCACCCAATTTTGATGATGGTGTTTTCCACAGTCCTATCTATATTTGGTTTTTAATGTTTTTTGTACATGAATGCCATTTAGTTTATTTTCTTGTGTTTTTTGTGTGTTTTCATTTTTTTGTTGCCATGCCATACATGGAATTTGCATTGCATGTAGAATTTATTAATTTCTTGTGTTTATTTAGATAGGATTTGCTTTCAAAAAACTTATATCTTAGTAATGTACATAATGGTAAGAGTTGAGGCATTTGGTGCCACTTTGGCTATTTTGCCCAAACTTGATGATCTTTCCCAAAAGCATGTTCTAACCTAATCTCTACCTTTATGTACTAGACTTGAACTGTTTGACCTTTGGTGAATCCAACTCAGCCCATTTTATATGGTAGTTTGATTGATACATTTGCATGCTTGATTTTATACATGTGTGTCATCTCTCTATAGTCAGAATGAATGGTGAGAAGCAAGCATAGCAAGCAGTAGGTGCTTAGGGTTCATATGCTTAAAGAAAGTTCTTCATGTGGATGGCCTACACCACAATTTATTTCGTGTTAGAGAATTATGTGATAACAATTATCTTCTTCTTTATATCTCTCCTGAATGCTTGATTCTATTTACCTCGCTTAAAATGTCAAATATGGAATCTTTATGTTATTTTTCTTATATCTCTTAACCCTATTATTGGAAATTTCCTTGAAGTTGATAGGAATGATATATCTTTGTGGCACCATAGGCTTGGTCATGTAAATATGCATCAATTAGAAAAATTGAGAAGGAAGAATTTTATCAAAGGGACTCCTAAGTTTTACTTTAAAAAGGATGAAGAAATACGACCTTGTACACAAGGAAAGTAAAGTAAACGTTCCTTCAAATATAAATGGGTCCTTAGCACTGAAACATCTCTTGCACTTATTCTTATTGATCTATTTGGACCTACCCACACTAAAACACTTCATGGTAGAAAGCTTGGTTATTATCGATGATTTGTTTACATTTTACATGTACTTTGCTATATTTTCTAAAAGTGATACCTTTATGTTTTCTTAATTCGTTGTAAATGATTCGAAAACAAAGTGTCTTTCCAAATAATCTCTATCTGTAGTAACCATGAGGGAGAATTCAAAAATGGTTTGCTTGAAAGTTGTGTGATGAATATGGTTATGTGCATAACTTTTCTTTCCCCAATACACCTAAAAATGGGGTTGTAGAGAGGAAGAATAGGTCCATGCAAAAAATGGCTAGGACAATGATCTTGCAGTATGACACTCCTAAGAAGTTTTGGGCAGAAGTCATTAGTACTGCTTGTTTTTTGCAAAATTGTGTTTTCACTCATCCTTTTCTTAAGAAAACCCTCTACAATTTATGGTGAGGTAGAAAGTCGACTATCAACTTCTTTTATGGTTTTAGGTTCCATGCTTTGTTTTGAGCACCAACGACTCTCTTGACAAGTTTGATGCTAAATCTTATAAGGCTTTCTTTATTGGCTATAACACTACTAGTAGAGTATATAGAATATTTAACATTGATCAATATAAAGTATAAGAATCTATTAATGTTGAGTTTGCTGAAAATAATCCCTTTTTATCAAAGAATATTGTTTATGACAATGTACTAAATGAAGTTATTCCTGGACTAAAAGATCTAGACATCACCACCAAAGGAAAAGAGGTGGCTGAAGAAGAATTCTCTCAACAAGTAGAAAAGAAGGATCCCACTCCACACCTTGAAAAATATCATCCAAAAAGAGCTCATCATATGCAATCCTTTTGAAAGAGTGAAGACATGGGCTGATTATAACAAAGAGCATGCAAACAATTCCTTCATCTCACAACTTGAGACAAAGACAATCAAAGAAGCTCATGAGGATGAGGAGTGAATCCTAGCCATGCAAGTAGAAGTTTAGTAGTTTTAAAAGAATAAAGTGTGGACATTTGTGCCAAGACTAAAGGATAGAGAAATCATTGGAACCAAACAAGTCTACCAGAAAAAGTTAGATGAGCATGGAAAAGTGGTAAGAAATAAAGCAAGGTTAGTAGCACATGGTTGCAACTAGAAGGAAGTTATTGACTTTGATGAAACTTATGCTCATGTTGATAGACTAGAATATATATGTAATCTACTTGCCTTTTCTCATCATAAAATTTCTTACTTTCTCAAATTTATGTTCATTAGTAGAGGCAACATGAACAGTTGAAGCAACAAAAAGATAATTCACATTACCATGAGAAAATCTTGTCAACAATAATATATTAGAAAGGTAGGTATGTGAGATACACCTTTATCACTGAGAATATCTAGTAACAATACTCGGAAGATTATATATGGAAGAAGATCATTCTCCCAACTTAGTCATGAAATAATCTACGTCTCTATATCATCCACACTGATGAATAAGAACTCCATGTCTGATTACAAAATCCAGTGAGGAAGGAAGGACTTTACATTAGCAACATTCTAGCATTCTACAATCTTTCCTCTCTCTCCTTATGGTTAATGACATCTAGGGTTCACGTTTCAAAAAGTGTAACAAAAATTATGGTTGTCGTGTCCCTTTTGATAAGAGAGACATGGAAGAAGGATTTCTAATCAACCTTGGGAAAGGAAAAGACAAGGGCCACTTTTTAGCACTCCACTCACAAACATCTAGTTGGGTGAATGGGTTGGGACACACTAATTTTTATTGGTCTGTCTGAGATAACCAAATGATCGACTAGTCAGTCCATTCAGGCAATTGGACTGGCCCAAAACATTTTAGATCTAATTAGTCGATTCATTGATCGAGTCCAGTCAACGAACTGGAGAATAAACTCAACCAATTGGTTGATCTTGTCCATTTGGGAGACTAGGATAGCCAGTCAACCGGTTGGACAAATCTTAGCATGGCTAGTTAACTAGTCTGTCTAGTCAGGTGACTGGAATTTCTAGTCAGTCGAATGGGCTTCAAGTCAATCCTCTATGATCTAATTGATTACCTAATTCTTTTATCAACCAACTAATAATGTTTCCTAAACTAAAAAAAAAACTAATCATGTTTCCTTGATTATTCCCCTCTTCTGTGTGCTCCCTATGTGTGTGACCCTATAGGATCCAAATTATGTTGGCATTGATGTCATAATTATATTATGACTTTATAGACAATGATGATATCTAGTAAGACTTCAATGCCACCCAAGTAAATGAAGAAGTTGGGGGATAACTTCAACCTATTATTGTGACCAATGTAACAATATACCTATAATCCCTTTGTTAGCAATATCCATATTGAATTCAAGGCATGGAAATGTCATCCTCTTCAAGTCCAATCTTTATTCATTTATCTAGACTAGACTATTTGAGATACATATGATCTCAATATCATACATTGACTCAAATGAGAATGTTCATGCATTTCATAGTGTCACTCATCACCCCAATAGGAGGGACAAACCCATATACATCACTCACAACAATCCACACATGTTACAGTGCACCTAAGCACTTCATGTATGGAAACCCTTATTAAAGGTCATGTTGAGTAGTATTAAAGTGTTCAAAGAAACATGTGATCATTGTAGTGACTTTAGGTCTAATGACCCAAATAACCACAGGCACATGAGATATGATTGTCACTATCATTTTATGTCTTCCAAGTATCATAGTCAGGTTGGGTTTTTCCATTGCATTAGTTCAAAACAAGTACTTTTGTGTTTGACTTGATATCTAATGGCATGAATAGTGAGATGTAGTCATCATTCTCACACATATTAGTCTTAATGTATTATTGTTATCCTAACTTCCACAATAATATCTGATTAGGGACCTAGATAAAATTGATACTCTCAGCATACACACGATCTCATGTTTAGGTTCTCAACCCAAAATCAAATGGCATTGAGTCATATGTTCTTAGGTCATTATTATATGTACTCATTATCTCATAAGTAAACATAATAATTGGAATTTCGTTTATTGATAACTAAATATGTTGCAAAGTGTGCCATTAAGCTAATCATATGACTTTACTCAGGTCATACTACCAATATTCTCCCATTTGCATTAGATGTAATCACTCACAAATCTATGTCCAACTGATCTAAAGTCACTGTCATGCTCTTTTGATCAAAGTTCTTTTTTTCAAAGGATCATCATCATTTCTTTTGGTTGATACTCTACAAATCTTGACATATCCTCATTGTACGATCTCTCATATGAGATGGTAGAGCCATAGTATATTCTCAGAACACTAATTTGATCTGGGTTCCTTAGCTTGTGCAATGGTTCTATTTTTTCATAGTATGGTTCTATTTCCTTTAGTTGGATGGAACTACTGTTAGTTCACCAATGAACTTCTTTATCCATAGATATTTCTTTACTCTACTGGAGGTAGCAATGCACTTGGTATCTATTGTAGAATAAAAAGTTGTCTCTTGCTGGAACCTTTTCAGTTCACAACTCTGTCGATGAGGTAAAACACAAAACTTGATTGCGACTGATAATCAACCTTGGCTGTTTGGAATCTTGTGTCAGTGTAACCCTTTACATCTACATGTTCTTCACCATAATATATAAGGAACTGATACTTAGTTATTCTTGACTACTTAAGGATGTTTTTTATAACTGTCCATTGACCCTAACCAAGGTATGGATGGTACCTACTCATCATGCTCAAGACGTTTGGATGTGTACATAACATTTCATACGTGATACATCCAATTGGAGAGGCATATGAAATTGTATCGGTGTGTTTCCTCTCTTTAGAATGATGGGACATTGATATGGAGACTTATTTCATGAGACATGGGAAAGTTTCCTTTCTTGGATTTCTATATGTTGGACCTTTTCAACACTTTGTCAACGTATGTACTTTGATGTAGATTAGCAAGCCTTTGAGATATATCTCTATAGATCTTGATTCCTATTATATAGGATGATTCTCATAAGTCTTTCATGGAGAAGGTGTTTCCAAACCATGTATTAACCAAATGTAGAGTAGGGATGTCATTTTCCATCAATAGTATGTCCTAAGCATAGAATATGAGGTTCCTTCTTGTAAACAAAAGGTTCATATTCATTATGGATAAATCCAAACATTTTGACCATCTCATCAAAATGAAGATTCTAGCTTTTACATGCTTGCTTCTACGAATATATTTACCTTTGTAGCTTACAAACCTTTGTGACTTTTCTTGGAGTGATAAGACCTTCCTCTTGTGTCATGTACACATCCTCAAGGACATTCCCATTAAGGAATGTAGTTTTAATGTCCATTTTCTATATTTCATGGTCATGATAACCTAAAGTTAAAGCATGATCCTTGTGTACATAACCATGGTAATTGTTGAAAATGTTTCATCATACTCGACACCTTGAATTTTCTTGAAACATTTTACAAGCAATCAACCTGTGTATGTTTGCATCATCACCATCCATGTTGATCTTCTTCTTAAAGTCCCATTATCACCCTAAGTGATTCACCCCATCAGGTGGATCCACCAAGTTCCATACCTTGTTGGTATACATAGATTCCATATTAATCTTATGGCATCAAGCCATTTATCAAAATATGCTCCCCCATTAGCTTCAGTGTAGGTTGTTGCTTCATCATTATCAATTACCAACAAATCATATTGTTGAGTCATGAGAAATCTAAATTTCTATGTCTCAAGACAATCCCTACTAGACCTTTTGAGGTTCTTGTATTACAAGATGAACTTGAGATTCCACAATAATTTCTGATTCCTCTTATTCCTTATCAACCTGTATAGGTTCAATGTTGTCTTGTTGGACTCAAACTTCCTTGAGTTCTATTTTCTAACCATTGATTCTCTAGAAAAAAAATCTTCTCAAGAAATACAATAGTTTTGACAACTAAAAGTTTGTTTTCAATTGGTTAGAAGTAATATCCCTTGGTTTCCTTATGATATCCAAAAAAATGACATTTGTAAGATGTGTGTTTAAGCTTTTAAGAAAATTATTTCTAGGCATAAGATTCACATACCCAAATTTTATAAAGATATATTGTGATGTTTCCCAATCCATCTTTCATATGGTTTCTTTTGAACTAATTTAGAAGGTATGCGGTTAAGTGTAAATTGTGAAATTTCTAGAGAATATCCCTAAAATGAAGTTGGAAGAATGGAAAAACTCATCATAGATCATACCATGTCCAACATGGTGCAATTCCTTCTTTCTAATAAATTCTCTTGTTGAGGTATTCCAGGTGGAGTGCAATATGATACAATACCACAATCCTTTAGAAGGGCCTCACACTCTTGGCTCAAGTATTTATCATCTCGATCTGATCGAAGCACTTCAAAACTCTTATGAAGGTTATTATGTACTTCATGTAAGGGAAATACATCATCAGATATAAACAAAATTTTTACTGACATATTTCCCATAACCAGCGGATCACATTAATAACTATGCAATGAAAATGATGGTTTTCATGAAGATATACCTGATTCTAGAGCAAGTTCAGCAAAAATCCTCATCCATATAGATGTGCACTCTTAGAAGACATCTATGCAGCTCCTGGTTGCACTAGGACTTGTTTGACTACTCCTCCATGGATGGTAGGCTTGAACATCGTCGTCTGCATAAGCTCCTCTCGTTACAAAATGTTTGCTTACGTCATCCTCCTTAGCGATGGGAAAAGGTTGGCTCACCTCTAGAGAAGTTCACACAGACCAATTAGAACTCTTGTCATCCTACTAGAATGGGTAGGAAGGAGTTGTCCCTCCTGTTAGTGTACTAGTCACCAACCTGCTTTCCTGCAACAATGATCCTCAATTATTCTCTCTCATAGCCATCCCTCCCTAGTCGGGCAGGATTTGCTTGGGCTCTCTTTTTTACCACAACTAGAGAGGACAAAAATGGTCAGAGAAACTGATTCTCAATTATATGTGTTGTGCTCTGGGAAGCCCCCAATACCCCTCTATTTATAGTCGAGGTTAGGGCTAGGGTTCCCAGTCTGTGTGGGAGTGGAAGGGACCGGAAGATCTTGAATTTTCACAACAATTCTTCAAATTTTGTAGCATGCGACAGCCAAAATAGCTGCCTGGCACGTGAGACACTGGTCTCACACTACAAGATGGTCGTTTTATAGTTTCCCAGTTTTTTATATGTTTAAGCAACTGAATTCCAATTAATGCATAACATGACATCAACACCATTCCCTGATGCAACCAAATTGCACCCTCCGAACCGACCATTTGGCACAGATGAGATGGTCATCTCGCACCACCCAAAACGGTCATCTCGCAAAAGTGAGACAGGCATCTTGCAGCCTAGGCCTGGATGATTTCTAGCCAATGTACAATGCAATCAACCTAACTGTTATGACCCACTCTGTGATTAATCAGTAAGTATCTTGATTAGTGCTAAAGCACTCCGTTAAACATCATGGTTAATTAAGATAAGATAATATGTGAATCAATAGTTGAGATTGAATCATCTGAGGTAATTAATGGTAATATCAATGTTGATTGTTAAGTTAATTAAGTTGGGTTAAGTACACACAAATGCGATTAATGTTTTGATTAGCTAAGACAAGATAATTAGCATGCTTTCTTGCTTTGAGGTCATAGTGAATTCTTTGCTTGAAGTTTTGCAAAAAGAATCGTTTGATTCGGACCCTCAAGGCAAAAGTTATGGCCTTTTTATTTTTTCTTGGACTTGGATGCAATTTTACCAGTAATTGATTTTTTTTTAAGTGAGTCGGCTATTTTGTTTCTCCTTATCTTCTTCTTTCCCAATCGACTACCCGATAGAACAGAACCGCAGAAGCGGCGCTCCATTGAGAGCAGTAGAAGGGGGGCTGCGCCCATGCGATTTTGGGGCGATTTGAAGAGTAACAGCTAGCCATCGACCTCCGTCCACCCTTCCCGTATCCTTCTTCTTACTATGGCTCAGCCTAGCAGCGCCACCACCAGCCACCCTAGCAAGAAGCAGCCATAGCTCCGACCTGCAGGAGCATGCCATTGCCGACTAAAGTAGATGCAGTGCGGCCAGCAGTTAAGGCAGTGAGAGGACGGCTCCGCAGCACCCCAAAGTAGTAGGCGATGACGTCCCTACCTCCTTTCTCCACCGCCTAGCCACCAGAAGCTTGCCCTAGCTGCTTGGGCGGCCGGCCAGTAGCTGCGGCTATGTGAGCCAGCGGCTGGGAGCCCCCCTGGGCGCGGCTAGCAGCAGCAAAAACGCCACCTTCTACCCTTCATCTTCCTTCCTTCCCTTCCCTTTACTAGCCTCTACCTGCGCCCAAGCAGTAGGGGCGACGCCCCCTACATAACAGCAGCAACTGCTACTGCAATTATGGCCAGGAGTGTCTTGGGCGTGAGAAACCACCTCCAATCATTTGCATCAAGCTCAGCCGTGGGTCTAGATCGCAAATCCGATGCCAATTTGCCATGATCTGCGCTGATTAGTTGAGCCCTTCCACCTGTTGTGTGCGGCACATTCAAACCAAGCAATTCTAAGGTAGAAGAAGACTTATATGTGCCCGAAAATAGGCCTCTAGATGCAATTTCAGACGAACCCGGACAGTTCGAAACACGGTGAGTAGTAGTTCATTCAGAAATCATTATTTAACTCAATTTAAATGCTTAATTGCTTCTGTATCAGTTGGTATAACTTCTAAACAGTGTAGTACATACAATAGAGTATGTTAGATTCATTGGAACTTGAAATACGTAATATGCTTAATGAAAATAATGAAATTTCCTGTATTATGGTTGCAATGTATTTGTTGATTTAAAAATGGATATTTAGCATGGAAACTGGATAAATGATACTGAATCATGTTTAAGGATGATAAATGTTATATATGTGTTTCAAGTAATGTTTAGAATGTGCAGTAAGTAGGGAATGTGATATTCTTGTTTATATGGTTATATGTTAATCAGTTAATAGACTTAGGTGCCCCAACACCGTAGAATCCCATTGCGCGGTCTGTACCTTTGGGGTGAAACGATCAATCTAGCCTTGTGCCTAGATGGTCGGTGGCTCGTGTTCAACAATAATCCGTGCGTGTGTCGCGGTGGCACGAGGGCAGAGAGACAGTGTTCAACAATAATCCGTGCGTGTGTCACGGTGGCACTGGAGTAAATAGGGGTTATTCAACAATAATCCGTGTGTGTGTCACGGTGGTAACCCAGACCCTCCGACTGTGCACTACAGGTTGCAGGAGGAGTCCAGAGCACTCAGAGTTAGTACAGACAGGCCCTTGTGCGCGTGAGGCCCTTGTGCGCCTGAGAGTCCTGTGCAGACCAGGACGGACAGTCAGACTTAGCATTTCCCGGGTGTGTCGCTAAGTCTTGTACAGTGGGATCGTAGTTCGCTACAGATCTTCATATGTAGAGTGCGCTGCATATGTTTGGGGCATAATAATATAATATGTAATCATATAGAATCACAGTAAATTAATATATCCGAACTTTTGTGCCAATTCATTATATCTATTTATTGGTTTAAATTATCTGTTGTTGCATAGAAATGTGATTATATTCTGCAATCTGCTATGTCATTAGAACTGCCCTGCTTGTACTGTATTTATGTTTATTTCAATTTTATAAACCTGATGAGTTGATTAGTGATAGCTAAGTGAAATGCTATTCACTGAGCGAGTAGGCTCATACCTCTACTCAAAACATTTTCAAGTCATCAACATCACAGGAATCTGGAGGATCCTTTCATCCTAACGCTCAGTCTGTAGAAGGTTTATGTAGTTAGTAGTTAGAGGTCTCTTAGTCCTTTCCCCTCGATCTTTGGGACAAGGTGTGGGTGAGAGAGAATGTGTATAAAGATGTAAATTAACTGTTATGCCTTATTTTATGTCGGATAATGTAATATGCTGTAGACTTTGTTTATATTACTAGTCAATTTAATAAAAATGCTTCCGCAGATTGTTTAGCTTCATTTTACAGCATAAATCAGTTTATCTTTTTAATGTCTTTAAAATGGTTTAAAAAGTTATGAGAGGTTTGGCTTGTGAGTAATCCCTCCGTCGCGCCCTAATCTCGTGGATTGAGGTTAGTGTGAGATCGGGGTGTGACAAATTGGTATCAGAGCATAGGTTGAGTATATGAATACTCTAAGTCAAGGTCAGGGGACGATAAGAGACCAATAGGATTAAGGTTTAAGAGTTTTTTTCTTCTGTCTGTAATTTTCTAACAGGAAGTGTTCTGTTATACTATTACAGATAGCAGGAAGAGGATGTGGTCACGAGAACCAAGTAAAGAGTTTAAGTTGAGTCGTTAAGAATCATTAAGGTCAAAATATAAAGTTATAAGTGAAACGAATAATAAATGATGAGTTTTAGCTCTGGAAGGTCTGAGTGTTTAGATACCCTGGCCAGGTGTCTGAATACTTAGATTGACCAGTATCAAGCTACTCTGTCTGTTCTTCTCTGGATGCCCTGGCCAGGTATGCAGAGGAAGGATGGGCTAGAGAGAAACCCTAGAAATCTTAGGGTTATGAGAGAAGAAATTAATGTAGGAATAAGAGATTACATATAGGATGCGATATAACTCTTACTTGATTTTGCTTATTTGATATAAAGATCACTAGAAATGCTCTTATATGCATGAAAGTAATTTTTTTTTCAGCTTGTAAAGTAAATATGGTTCTTTTATATTGTTGTGTCATGAAGTGAAAAGTTTAATGTTTGTTTTCTTTGTATTAAAGTAGACCCGAAATTATGTTTAAATAAGTTTTCCCTAAGTGGATATTCTTTCCACATGTTTAAGATTAATAGGGGTTGATTAATCTCGAGTAGCTCTTGGCTTCAGGACTACAGGTTCGGCCTGGTCCGGCTGGCAGGATGCGTTACTGGGATCTAATGACTCCTATTAACAGTAAAATAAGAATAGACTCTGGTTGAATTAGACCCGTAACATAGTGAGAATATATATACACTAGGATGTTTTAACTATGATAAGAAGTCTAAATGTTCTTTTGTCTTGAAAATTAGGGTTTGAGAAGCATAGACCCTAATCGGCCCAAAATAGGGTTTTGATGATACATAAACACAAATTTGATAAGTAAAGTGTCTCAGTAAATGATTTTTAGTATTTTATGTGTAACTATGATTTATCTCAAATTTGGATATGATTTGGATATATAAAATGTAAACAACATTGGAAAATATCAGAATTTTTGAAGAATGTTCTGACCTGTTTATCAGCCGAGTTTCAAACTCGACCGATCACATTTTCTGAATGATATAGCAGTGTGGTAATTGAAATTTATCTTTTTATTGGTATATCCAATTGATCTCAAATTTTAAATGTGCTTGAAAAACACAATTTTAGACACTCTATTAAATTGGCGTAATTTTTGGATGACTTTTGACCTCTACAGTGAGGGTGTCGGTCGAGTTTGTAACTCGGCCGAATCTGCTGCAGACTGCAATATAGCAGTGCACTGTTTGATTTTTATTTATTTATTGGTAATTAGAAATGATCTCAAATTTCTACTGAAGGTCTGAAACTTCATTAGGTATAATATATAAAATTTCCAGAATTTTTGGAGCTTCTGTTAGCTAATTAATAAACGAATTACAGAAACTATTGTGAAAACTGAATTTTCAGCCAATATAATTAAAGTTGAGTGTTGGGTTAATATGCCATTGACCCAAGCAGCTCAAATTGATCTATATGATCGACTACACACACACACAATAATTCTATGTTACTGATAAGGACCAAACCCTAGAATGATTAGAGTTGTAGTAGTTCAAGGGATATTACTAGTGATTTAACCTTGAATACTAGTATCTATGTAAAATAAGACCTTGAGATTTGTTCTATGTAAAGTAATCTGGCAGTGATAGTGATCTAGGGTTTATAGGTAGCTAATCTGAACGGTACATGAACAACATGAAATGACTTCGAGAAAAGAGTAAAACATAAAATTGAAATGTAACAATAAGAAAGTAGCATAGAATGCGGAGTATTATCCGATATATGGTCTGAAGATAGCTGACGTAGTTCATGTTTTTAAGACATGGCGTCACTATCTTTATGATGTGACAATAGATTATCACCCTGGTAAAGAGAATGTGGTGACTGATGCTTTCAGCAGAAAGTTAAGTTCAACAGCTAATGCATTCTCTATGGAAGATTTCAATAGAGACCTGTTAGTAGAAATGTGGAAGTTGAACTTAGACTTAGGGGTGACAACACAGAGTGATTTGATTGTACAGATGTAAGTTAAGCCTACTTCTTATGATCAGATCAAGGAACTATAATAGGGTGATAGTGAGTTAAACCAGACCATGCATGACATGATAGGAGGAAAAGAGACCAGAGTTTAAGTTTTAAGATGATAAGGTGTTGTATTAGCATGACATGTTGTGTGTACCTCGAGATAGTGAGTTGAAAGAAAAGATTCTTATGGAAGTGCATGTATTGATGTATGCTATGCTTTCAGGAAAACACTAAGATGTATATGAATGTCAAGGAATTGAAACGGATGGTCAGATATGCAGAAGGATGTAGCTGATTAGGTGGTTAAGTGCAATGTGTGTCAGCAGGTTAAGACTTAGCATCAGAAACCCACATGTACTTTGTAATTTTTTCCTATACTAGTATGGGAATGGGAACATATCGCAATGGATTTTGTGATAGGGTTGTCCCAGGACACCTAGAGGTTGTGATTTGATATGAATGATTGTGGATAGACTAATTTAGTCTGCTCGCTTTCTTCATATTAAGTCAACCTTTGATGTCTCAAAACTTGACTAAGATATACATGGATGAAATAGTTAGATTTCCTGGTAATCCAGTTTCAATCATATCATATTGAGATTCTAAGTTCACATTTAGGATTGTAGAAACAGTTGCATCGTGCTTCGGGCACAAAGTTAAGATTCAATATAACCTTTTCAACCGCAGACGGATGGCCAGTCTGAGAGAACCATTCAGACTCTTGAGGACATGCTGAGAGCATGTGTTTTGCTTTTCAGTGGAAGTAGGGATGAACATTTAAGTCTTATAGAGTTTTCTTAGTGTGAATGTTGAGTTTAGAAATACACAACTGATAATGGTACGATTTGGGTATAAACCCAGACAATACAGATTTAGTAAACCATTAGATGCATGATTTCAAGACAGTAAGATAGCATTAAAATATGTAAATAAACCTAATTGCATGCTTCCTGTTATGTTAATGTGTATGACTTAATATTTACATGAATTGACACGTTTCTCTGAGATATTATTAGAAATTCTCAAGTACTATTAAATATTTGTGTTATGATACGTAAATAACTCTTAATTGAGTTATGTGATGCATAAACCAGGAATTTGGTTAATATGCACGTTCTTCGAGAAATTTCAGATAATTGAAAAATAGTACAGATGGTTTCTTATAGGTGAAGTAAATTATTCTTATTGATGTAATAAGATGTTCAATTACATGAATTCAGTATGTATGTGCCAAAATTGATTTGAGTTTGGAATATTTATGAATTTTTAATCTGCCTGCATGCATGATATAAAGATTACTCAGTAATTACAATGATTTTGAATATACTGCTCTGCCAGTTCTAGAATGATACCGTATTGTGATTTGAACTGCAATCAAACAGATGAGATAACGGAAACCCTAAGAGTAGGGTGTTGCCATGTGACTAGTAAATGAGATAACCCTAAGAGTAGGGTGTTGGCATGTGATGAATGAATAAGGCAAAAGAAACCCTAAGGATAGGGTGTTCAATGAATCAAGTATTTTGATATCAATTTTTCAGTATGAGATGTAGTGATGTTTAAAAGTTAAATTGCATGATTTTATTTTAGTACCAAATTGACATGCATTCTGTTTATTTAAGAATTTTAGTTTGTCTGCATGTATAGTATGATAATTTCTCAGTAATTACCATAAATTGAGATACTGTTATAACAGTTCTACAAAGACAATGTTTTGTGGTTTGATCTGGAATCAGATCAGATGTGTTCTAGGTTGAGGGACCAATGCAGATAGTTGATCAGAGGATCAAGAAACTCAAAAATCATGAGAAACCCTTAGAGAAGGTTTTGTGGAAAAACTATAACCTAGAGGGAGCCACATGAGAAGTTTTGGGTTTGATGTGCGTAACAAGTTTCCTTTTCTCTTTTAGGAATTTCGGGATGAAATTCTTATAAGGGAGGGAGATTGTTATGACCCACTCTGTGATTAATCAGTAAGTACCTTGATTAGTGCTAAAGCACTCTGTTAAACATCATGGTTAATTAAGATAAGATAATATGTGAATCAATAGTTGAGATTGAATCATCTGAGGTAATTAATGGTAATATCAATGTTGATTGTTAAGTTAATTAAGTTGGGTTAAGTACACACAAATGCGATTAATGTTTTGATTAGCTAAGACAAGATAATTAGCATGCTTTCTTGCTTTGAGGTCATAGTGAATTCCGTGCTTGAAGTTTTTCAAAAAGAATCGTTTGATTCGGACCCTCAAGGCAAAAGTTATGGCCTTTTTATTTTTCTTGGACTTGGATGCAATTTTACCAGTAATTGATTTTTTTTTTAAGTGAGTCGGCTATTTTGTTTCTCCTTATCTTCTTCTTTCCCAATCGACTACCCGATAGAACAGAACCGCAGAAGCGGCGCTCCATTGAGAGCAGTAGAAGGGGGGCTGCGCCCATGCGATTTTGGGGCGATTTGAAGAGTAAAAGCTAGCCATCGACCTCCGTCCACCCTTCCCGTATCCTTCTTCTTCCTATGGCTCAACCTAGCAGCGCCACCACCAGCCATCCTAGCAAGAAGCAGCCATAGCTCCGACCTGCAGGAGCATGCCATGGCCGACCAAAGTAGCTGCAGTGCGGCCAGCAGTTAAGGGAGTGAGAGGACGGCTCCGCAGCACCCCAAAGTAGTAGGCGACGACGTCCCTACCTCCTTTCTCCACCGCCTAGCCACCAGAAGCTTGCCCTAGATGCTTGGGCGGTCGGCCAGTAGCTGCGGCTACGTGAGCCAGTGGCTGGGAGCCCCCCTGGGCACGGCTAGCAGCAGCAAAAACGCCACCTTCTACCCTTCTTCTTCCTTCCTTCCCTTCCCTTTACTAGCCTCTACCTGCGCCCAAGCAGTAGGGGCGACGCCCCCCTACATAGCAGCAGCAACTGCTACTGCAATTATGGCCAGGAGTGTCTTGGGCATGAGAAACCACCTCCAATCATTTGCATCAAGCTCAGCCGTGGGTCTAGATCACAAATCCGATGCCAATTTGCCATGATCTGCGCTGATTAGTTGAGCCCTTCCACCTGTTGTGTGTGGCACATTCAAACCAAGCAATTCGAAGGTAGAAGAAGACTTGTATGTGCCCGAAAATAGGCCTCTAGATGCAATTTCGGACGAACCCGGACAGTTCGAAAGACGGTGAGTAGTAGTTCATTCAGAAATCATTAGTTAACTCAATTTAAATGCTTAATTGCTTCTGTATCAGTTGGTATAACTTCTAAACAGTGTAGTACATACAATAGAGTATGTTAGATTCATTGGAACTTGAAATACGTAATATGCTTAATGAAAATAATGAAATTTCCTGTATTATGGTTGCAATGTATTTGTTGATTTAAAAATGGATATTTAGCATGGAAACTGGATAAATGATACTGAATCATGTTTAAGGATGATAAATGTTATATATGTGTTTCAAGTAATGTTCAGAATGTGCAGTAAGTAGGGAATGTGATATTCTTGTTTATATGGTTATATGTTAATCAGTTAATAGACTTAGGTGCCCCAACACCGTAGAACCCCATTACGCGGTCTGTACCTTTGGGGTGAAACAATCGATCTAGCCTTGTGCCTAGATGGTCGGTGGCTCGTGTTCAACAATAATCCGTGCGTGTGTCACGGTGGCACGAGGGCAGAGAGACAGTGTTCAACAATAATCCGTGCGTGTGTCACGGTGGCACTGGAGTAAATAGGGGTTATTCAACAATAATCCGTGCGTGTGTCACGGTGGTAACCCAGACCCTCCGACTGTGCACTACAGGTTGTGGGAGGAGTCCAGAGTACTCAGATTTAGTGCAGATGGGCCCTTGTGCACCTGAGAGTCCTGTGCAGACCAGGACGGACAGTCAGACTTAGCATTTCCCGGGTGTGTCGCTAAGTCTTGTACGGTGGGATCGTAGTTCGCTACAGATCTTCATATGTAGAGTGCGCTGCATATGTTTGGGGCATAATAATATAATATGTAATCATATAGAATCACAGTAAATTAATATATCCGAACTTTTGTGCCAATTCATTATATCTATTTATTGGTTTAAATTATCTGTTGTTGCATAGAAATGTGATTATATTCTGCAATCTGCTATGTCATTAGAACTGCCCTGCTTGTACTGTATTTATGTTTATTTCAATTTTATAAACCTGATGAGTTGATTAGTGATAGCTAAGTGAAATGCTATTCACTGAGCGAGTAGGCTCATACCTCTACTCAAAACATTTTCAGGTCATCAACATCACAGGAATCTGGAGGATCCTTTCATCCTAACGCTCAGTCTGTAGAAGGTTTATGTAGTTAGTAGTTAGAGGTCTCTTAGTCCTTTCCCCTCGATCTTTGGGACAAGGTGTGGGTGAGAGAGAATGTGTATAAAGATGTAAATTAACTGTTATGCCTTATTTTATGTCGGATAATGTAATATGCTGTAGACTTTGTTTATATTACTAGTCAATTTAATAAAAATGCTTCCGCAGATTGTTTAGCTTCATTTTACAGCATAAATCATTTTATCTTTTTAATGTCTTTAAAATGGTTTAAAAAGTTATGAGAGGTTTGGCTTGTGAGTAATCCCTCCGTCGCACCCTAATCTCGTGGATTGAGGTTAGTGTGAGATCGGGGTGTGACACTAACACTACAAATGGCTGTCTCAACACTTGAACTGATCATTTTGTAGTCCAGTCAGCTAATTCATTGCATGAATTGAATACCTAAACATTTTAGTAATTAATCCAATCATCACTCAAAATCAAACTCCTCTTCTAGATGAGTGTGAGAACATGTTACACTAAACGAGATTACTCAAAACATAATGCACAATCAATCACTAATTAATCACATACATGAAAATATGTGTAAACTAAAACTGATTTCAACCTCAACACCCACTCAGAAACATTTGCATACGAGCCCAACATCTTTCTTATATCCATACTATGCCAAGAATTTGATACAAATTTTTCTATCACCTTAGCCACAACATATATACACAGGAGAACAATATTTGTATATGCCACACAACAAACATTAACATACTAACAAAATTTCAATTCGTTTGAAACACCATATACAAACTTTTCCTACCCGGACCTGAGAGTACAGGGATGACTCTAGGACACACTAGACATCTAATCAACTTTATCAAAGATTCATTACTATAGCTCCTCTTTGCTGCCACATGTTTGTTTTCGTCACTTCCGATTACCTAAAAAAATGTGGTGAACCACAAGGGTGAGACCCATATCCCAGCAATAGATATAACCTCCAACAATGCTTATTGATTACATCATTTTAAGTAATGAGACAGTTTAAGCAGTTTAATCATATATAACAAATAGGCTCAACAACACCGATGATTAAAAAATACATAAAGGAGCTGATAACAATTATCATCATCAAGCTGACTATCATCATTTTCCTTATCAACCATATAAGATATTCAATAGCATATGCATAACTAGAATAAGCAAGTCTAGTAGCATATTATCTCTAATAACATGAATAAGTCTAACAGCATAAGCATATCTAAGAACATTATCATGTCCAATAGTTTGAACAGATCAATATCATAAGCAGATCTATCAACATAAGCATGAGAATTCGCATAAGCATGATTAGTAGAAAATGCATTTCTAATTATAAAGGCATGGCTAGCATGCTAAACATAACTAACAACATGATATAGCTAGCATCCTAATTATAATCAGCAGTAGCAATATAGATATCAACATAAGCATGACTATTGTATGTACCCATTTACAATATTATGCATATCCACAACATAAGTATAATTACTATCTCTTAATTGCACTAAGCATCATCTTTATGTAAAGAGAACAAACAAGGGTTATCATCCAATGTGAAGCGTCGTGTATAACCCTAAACAGATATGCTATACGGTTGTATTACATCTTTTATTATGCCTTGAGGAAATTGAGGATACCACTCAAAATCCAACTGGCCACTGCTAAGTCAAAATTAGTGCCATACAAGATCTAGGAAGACCAGACTCCTAATATCTTCTCTGCCCCTGATCAGTATGGGTCCGCCACAACGACACATAAGGTCAAGCTACTAACAACCTAGTCCGTCCTTGGTACATGTCATGACACTAGTGAAAGGATGTGGGTACGCATACCCTACCATATGAGGTACAACCACATTTGTCCTCCAATCTTGTCACATATATAATCACCAAGACACGACCACAGACGTTCTCAAACACATCATATGTATGAGCCATGACCATAGACAACCTCCACAATCTGCATTGTGGATGACAAGGATATATCCTAAACTTACCACCCCCACATACTCAACAGTATGGGCTCTGAGTTTCCCTTAGGAATACTCATTTCACCATCTGGCAAATTCGGACACTCAGATGGATCTATGGCACATGGCACTACATGATTAGAGTTTCACTTGATTAGTTATGCCAATTGGGTGAATTAAGGCTGCATCAAACAAGTGGACATACAAATCCTAATTCACTTCTAACAAGCACATAAATATCACAACTTCAAAAGATATAAAATGTGTGAAACATAATTTCTCATCTCACCATCACATAGTACTATTCACTTGCCATTCATGAGACCACACTAGTCACCATACTATCACAAGATATAAATCCTTTTCACAATATCATAGGGTATCAACCCTTATCAACACAAAAGTATTACACCTCATTCAGGGCTCAACCATGCCCAAAGGTCCTTAAGACCATCATCTATTCCCTGCAAGATCATCATTATCTTTGCATGCCTTATAACAAGGCTCAACAACATTACTTACATATAATACACCAGATCATCACAATATTGCATTAATGAGCTAAGAGATATTCATAAACAATCATAGCAGGGTTATATTAACATTAAGAACATTCCTTTATTACATCAACATGAAAGGAATCTAGATATGATTAACACTCATCATATTCATAATGCACATGTTTAGTATAAGAAAGTATCAACCATGTGGCTATGATAACCACCAATTAACACATTAAGGTTATGATCATGTTAAGGAGGTTATTCCACCATCATTCCATCATATAAGAATGTTAAACATGAATACTCATCTTTATCTATTTGCATTAGAGTTAGGTTCAACATGATAAATTTTATCAATGTTACTAATCAACACTTATACCCAAGCCCTAACTCATGGCATCCCCATTGGATCATGGGTGCATAAGGTGAAGCATCACCATCACATTCCATGCTATTCTCAAGTATGAACCCACACATAAATCAAGGTGTAACCATCAATTTATATCATACTAGGGTTTCAACAACAATAAGAGAGTACTCCATGATTGTATTATTCATTCAAGGACTATTCATACTCAATTACCATCATTTAGTTATATTAAAGCTAGGTATAAAAAGCTATACCTCATTAGGGTTACATATAAACACAATATGGTTATCATCCCTTCTATTCATATGAGTGAATAGTTAAGACTACCTTATTAAGGGTAACCCTCCATTTGTTCCATCATCATTCAACCCATATTACTATACCACAATGTCACCCAGAACCATTGGATGTTTAAAAGGTAAGACCATTGGTTGTTTACATAATTAAACACCTTGGATAAACCAAATATGAAGTCCTTGATTTGTGCTCTAGAAAGAGTCACCATTTAACCCCAAACATCCCTTGATAACAACACAAAAAGTTCCATTGAGAGTAGGGTAAAACCCACAATCGACTGTTCATTTAAAATAAGCCATCCATTGTCAACAAGTAAGATCCTTAAGTTGATCATATAAAGGAAACCATATAAATCACATTATTAGGACCAACATATTACATTAGCCATCATTCCACTTTATTGGAGGAATAAACATTATATCTTAACCATTGGGTCATGTTCATATATTAAAACCATCAACTATAGTATAGGTCCGACCATTGCATCAAGTTACCCAAAAAAACCATTGGTCTAAGGCTTAATTGATGATACAACTATATAATTAACTCACCATAGGTTTTGGATACCTGATCCACCATCATTAGTGATCATTAAGTCACCATAGGTTGTTATATCAACACTATATTCATTAATCAACATTAAATATCAAACTAATATCACCATTGATTGATAGCATCATTAGGGTACTTAGTTGTTAATCACTAGGCTTCTAATTAGGCCAAAACATGACCTAAGGGGGTGAACGTAAATTGACACCCTTGGTTACCACCATCCATTGTCATGAAGACAACACCATAGGTTGTTGCAATGGTACCATCATCGGGTCATGGGTTTATAGAAGAAATCAGCTTAAAACCCTAAAATTGACCATCGATTGATAGATGCTTAGCACCATAGGTTGTCAAAACAACCTAATCCAAGTCATATTATACCTTAAGAATAATGTAATCATGATCACAAGTTCATCTAAAACTGAAATCATAACAGGAAACATTATAAAAATCGAAATCCAAGTCAAGCATAGCTTTTTAGTGCACGAATCATCATTTTCAAGCAAGAACATGATCTAGAAAGCTTATGGTAAGCAATAAACGTGGAGTAAGTCATAAACCTTGCCTATAATGAGAAGATAAAACCCCACACAGAAGAAATCTTGATACGGTAGGGTATAAAATCCAAGCATAAGCTATGAACTCGTCCATCTAGCACCTTTCTTCATCAAATGAGCAAACCCTAAGCATAAGGAGCAAGAAAGGTAGGGTTTTAGAGCTTTAGAGAAAATTCTACCATGGAAAAGAAAGGTTATGATCTGGAGGAAGGTCTAAGGAAGGAGAAGAGAAGAGAAATGAAAAAGTAAGGAAGAAAATAACTTGCCTTGGTTGAAATCCCTAGAAAATGACCTTGGAAACCCTAGGTAGGGCTAGATGGAGCTCTAGGAGACCTTCTTCTCCAAAAAGAGGTTGTCTTCTACCTTAGAGCACTTGGTTCCATATAAAAATAGAGTGGAGTCGTTTCTCCAGGTTATAGGAAAGATAAAGCAAGCATAGATTCGTACTTTGGTAAGGAAGAGGTAAATATAACCCATGGATAAAGATGGAAGCAAGCATGAGGTGTAAAAGTAGCTTCCCCATGTGTCTATGGCCTTAAACTATTAAGAATATACAAGAACACACACAAGAAGCTCCCCCACCGTCCTTATATACCTTCTTAGCTTTCCTTCGTCTAATTTCCCAACCAATCACATAATTCATTAGTTGATAGCTACTAAAGGTAGCTCATCCGTGAAGAGGTAAACCCTAAAATACCCTTAGAGAAAACTCCTTCAAACCAAGGATTAAATAGGTGCCCCAAGTCTGAACAAGATAAATAATGATCATAGAATATCCAAGGAACATAATTCAAGTGATACATTGCAAAGAAAACCTCTCAATTGGGTAAATTGTAGAAAAGTCCAAAATGTGTATAAAATTGCATAACTTGCTCAACCGGTGTCCAAATTGGACCAAATTTGAAACTTAAGCTTGTATTATGATTAAAATCATATCACAAGGTTATATTAGGGTTCTAAGAATTCAATTATGGTATTTAAGTTTATTCAACTCATTGATCAAGTTTAGGGGCCTTACAACTATAAACCCCTAACAGGGATTTCACCCCCGAAATCCAAGGTAAACAAAGATGGGTACTTACTTTGCACCTCATACTATTACCTTCACATGGTTACTTACATATCATGGTGTTGTCACATCATTCATACATATATCATCTTAGGTCAGCACCAAACCCCCCATATAAGAAGACATTCTCAATATGAAATGTAGAAACTTGTTGTGTCATATGTACAACTCTAGTAGTAATGTTCAAATTAAAATTCTAACTAGCATCCTAAAATTATATCTATTGTATCAACACATTACTCAAAATTCATACTTCCTAGCTTTTTACCAATCATGCCATGTGTCCCATACCATTCCTTGAAGCATAAAAAAAGGCAATGTATCCATCCCTTTTTTTAATACACTGACACTAGAACTCTTATCAGTTCTTTTTTAGCATAAAAAGAAATGATGATGCTGGCACCTATCATTCCATACAAGGAAACATCATTCCTAGTCAACCTTATTAGGGGTGAAACAACAACACTATCTTCACCTTACTAGGATTTACACAACCTACTTAGAAGACATATCATGATCCCATAAAGAAATTTAATCAAACCCATCTCACTCTTGTTCAACTTGTCTCATAGCTATTGCTACTTCGGAAACCCTAAGGGTTTTGAAGAAATATTGATCATATTTTTGACCATATTTGAAATACTTTGACATGCCATCATTCAAAGCTTGATATAACTTGTATGACATGATAGGAACACTATGTTCCTCCTATTTATAAATTCTATTTGTACATTGGTTAGTAATAAGGACATAACTCTAAACTCATCATGGCCATGTGAATTATGTCATCCAATTTAACTCTTATGCATTGATATTTGATCATAGGTTTATATTAAAGGAATACAGAATCACATATATATTAACCAACAAACCATCTATCCTTGATTGTGGTCTTGCCCAACTATCACTGAACCATACACAACATTATAGAATCACTTTTGTTTTTCCTTCCAAACAACATTTATAGGATCATCATCAACTCTCTCTCTCTCTCTCTCTACGAGAGAGGAATACTTGGAATGTTCATTTAATAAACATCTCCAACCTTCACATATTTATCATATTATTGATACATCTTGGATATTAGGATTCATTACCTTAGTATCCACCTCATGTGCTATAAGGAACTCACATCATTATATCATCTACTTTTACCAGCATAACAAATATCAAGACATATAAGAGGAGTCTTCCTAATTATTAGAAGGCTCAAAAGAAAAATCATCACAAACTTTATTATCTTAGAACCATAGTCTAAACAACCTTATGCTATAATAAGCTATCCACCCTTATGTTTACAATGAATCCACACATACCAAGTGACAATGATCCACTTGAAAGCTGTGCCCTAAAAAGGAAAGACACATAGTGAAACACACTTCCCATACCATAGTAGTATTTTTCAAGGGTGACTAGCAAAAAGGTAACCAATTCTATTTTCATTATGTAGGTTACAGTTTCTTATGTATCATTTTACCCTTTTCATTTTGGGTTCCTTGCCATTAGCATAGGAATCATCATTATTAAAATATCTCATTACTCCTTACTTGATGACCATTTATCACACTTAGGTATGTTCTCTTATTTTATTATGTTTTTCAACCACTTATCGACAGGTAAATCATAATATTCCACATTTTCTTCATTAAATCGGGATCATCTCCCTTAATTTATTTCACATGCCATGCTGATTTTTCATTAACACTTTCTTACACACATAGGTTGGACTGAGATTAACTCAGATTCTACCTTATTTCTTTGTCATTGTTCCCATTCATCTTCTCATTTTGTACTTGTTATAGGAGTTCTCTCTATCTTATGTGGATTTCATACCTTGATTCACTTTATAAGCATAGACTTGTCTGTCTTTGACTTTATTATCTTCTTGAATCACATCTTCAAGAACTCCTCTTTTCCTTATTTGTATTCAGATTTAGATTTCATGGTGTTATGTCTTTCTCTTATATTTACCAAACATTCAAGTTTTGATAGATAATGATGCAATGCTCATCTTCTTTAAGGTAGGATTGAGATATTCACACCATGATTTCTTATTCTCTATGCTCTTTAGATTGTCTCAAAATGACTACTTGATCAGAGTAATCAGAAAGATAAAATTTAAGAGTTCCATACTTACCTTTTCTTCAATAGATGAATACCTGGCCAGGGCACCCAAGTACTGAGATTAGGCAGTATGCACTATATTTTCATGTCATTTTCCTTACTTAAACATCATCCTAGTCTGAAGTCCTAGTGTCCCTGTAGACTTAGGAACCTAAAGCTCTGATACCAACTCGTGAGAACCTATTTCACTAAACAAGATTACTCAAAATATAAAGCACAATCGATCACTAATTAATCACATACCCAAAAATATGGGTAAATTAAAATTGATTTCAACGTCAGCACCCTCTCAGAAACATTTGCATAAGAGCCCAACATCTTTCTTATATCCATACTATGCCAAGAATTTGATACAATTTTTTCTATCGTCTTAGCCACAACATATATACATAGGAAAATAATATTTGTATATGCCACACAACAAACATTAACATACTAAAAAAATTTCAATTCGTTTGAAACACCATATACAAACTTTTCCTGCCCGGACCTGAGAGTACATGGATGACTCTAGGACACACTAGACTCAAATCAACTTTATTAAAGATTCATCACTATATCTCCTCTTTGCTTCCACATGTTTGTTTTTCTCACTTCCGATTACCTAAAAAAATGTGGTGAACCACAAGGGTGAGACCCATGTCCTAGCAAGAGATATAACCTCCAACAACGCTTATTGATTGCAACATTTTAGGTAATGAGACAATTTAAGTAATTTAATCATATATAACAAATAGGCTCAGCAACACTGATGATTAACAAAATACATAAAGGAGCTGATAACAATTATCATCATCAAGTTGACTATCATCATTTTCCTTATCAACCATATAAGAAATTCAATAGAATATGCATAACTAGCATAAGCAAGTATAGTAGCATATTATCTCTATTAACATGAATAAGTCTATCATCATAAGCATATCTAACAACATTAGCATGTCTAACAATTTGAATAGATCAATATCATAAGAAGAGCTATCAACATAAGCATGAGTATTTACATAAGCATGATTAGCAGTATATGCATTTCTAATTATAGAGGCATGGCTAGCATACTAAACGTAACTAACAACATGATATAGCTAGCATCCTAATTATAATCAGCATTAGTAGTATAGATATCAACATAAGCATGACTACTGTATGTACACATTTACAATCTTATGCATATCCACAACATAAGTATAATTACTATCTCTTAATTGCATTAAGCACCATCTTTATGTAAAGAGAACAAACAAGGGTAATAGTCCCATGTGAAGCATCGTGTATAACCCTAAACATATATGCTATATGGCTGTATTACATCTTTTATTATTCCCTGAGGAAATTGAGGATACCACTCAAAATCCAACTGACCACTGTAAGTCGAAATTAGTGCCATACAAGATCTAGGAAGAGTCGGACTCCTAAGATCTTCTCGGCCCCCAGTCAGTACGGGTCTGCCACAGTGAAACATAAGGTCAAGATGCTAACAACCTAGTTCTTCCTTAGTACAGGTCACGACACTAGTGAAAGGAGGTGGGTACGCATACCCTACCATCCGAGTTATAACCGCAATTGTCCTCCAAACTTGTCACATATATAATCAGCGAGACACGACTGCAGCCATTCTCAATCACATCATATGTATGAGGCATGACCATAGACAACCTCCACAATCTGCATTGTGGGTGACAAGGATATATCCTCAACTTGCCATCCCCACATACTCAACAATATGCGCTCCGAGTTTCCCTTAGGAATACCCATTTCACCATCTAGTAAATTTTGACACTCAGATGGATCTATGGCACATGGCACTACATGATTAGAGTTTCACTTGATTAGTTTTGCCAATTGGGTGAATTAAGGCTGCATCAAACAATTGGACATACAAACCCTAATTCACTTCTAACACGCACATAAATATCACAACTTCAAAAGATATAAAATGTGTGAAACATAATTTCTCATCTCATCATCACATGGTACTATTGACTTGCCATTCATGAGACCACACTAGTCATCACACTATCACAAGATATAAATCCTTTTCACAATATCACAGGGTATCAACCCTTATCAACACAAGAGGATTACACCTCATTCAGGGCTCAACCATGCCCAAAGGTCATTAAGACCATCATCTATTCTCGGCAAAATCATCATTATCTTTGCATGCTTTATAACAAGGCTCAACAACATCACTTACATATAATACACCGGATCAGCACAATATTGCATTAATGAGCTAGGAGATATTCATAAACAATTATAGCAGGGTTATATTAACATTAAGAGCATTCCTTTATTACATCAACATGCAAGGAATCTAGATATGATTAACACTCATCATATTCATAATGCACATGCTTAGCATAATAAAGTATCAACCATGTGGCTATGATAACCACCAATTAACACATTAAGGTTATGATCATGTTAAGGAGGTTATCCCAACATCATTCCATCATATAAGAATCTTAAACATGAATACTCATCTTTATCTTTTTGCATTAGAGTTAGGTTCAACATGATAAATTATATCAATGTTACTAATCAACACTTATACACAAGCCCTAACTCACGACATCCCCATTAGATCATGGATGCATAAGGTGAAGCGTCACCATAACATTCCATGCTATTATAAAGTATGAACCCACACATAAATCAAGGTGTAACCATCGGTTTATAGCATACTAGGGTTTCCACAATAATAGGAGAGTACTCCATGATTGTATTAATCATTCAAGGACTATTCATACCCAATTACCATCATTTAGTTATATTAAATCTAGGTATAATAAGCTATACCTCATTAGGGTTACATATCAACACAATATGGTTATAATCCCTTCTATTCATATGAGTGAATAGTTAAGACTACCTTATTAAGGGTAACCCTCCATTTGTTCCATCATCATTCAACCCATATTACTATACCACAATGTCACCCAGAACCATTGGATGTTTAAAAGGTAAGACCATTGGTTGTTTACATAAGTAAACACCTTGGATAAACCACCTATGAAGTCCTTGATTTTTTCTCTAGAAAGATTCACCATTTAACCTTAGACATCCCTTGATAACAACACAAGAAGTTCCATTGAGAGTAGGGTAAAACCAACAATCGACTGTTCATTTAAAACAAGCCATCCATTGTCAACAAGTATGATCCTTAAGTTGAACATATAAAGGAAACCATCCAAATCAAATTATTTGGACCAAAATATAACATTAGGCATCATTCCACTTTATTGGAGGAATAAACATTATATCTTGACCATTGGGTCAAGTACATGTATTAAAACCATCAACTACAATATAGGTCCGACCATTGCATTAAGTTACCCAAAAAAACCATTGGTCTAAGGATTAATTGATGATACAACTATATAATTAACTCACCATAGGTTTTGGAGACCTGATCCACCATCATTAGTGACCATTAAGTCACCATAGGTTGTTAGATCAACACTATATTCGTTAATCAACATCAAATATCAAACTAATATCACCATCGATTGATATCATCATTAGGGTACTTAGTTGTTAATCACTAGGCTTCTAATTAGGCCAAAACATGATCTAAGGGGGTGAACGTCAGTTGACACCCTTGGTTACCACCATACATTGTCATGAAAACAACACCATAGGGTTGTTGCAATGGTACCATCATCGGGTCATGGGTTTATAGAAGAAATCAGCTTAAAATCTTAAAATTGATCATTGGTTGATAGGTGCCTAGCACCATAGGTTGTCAAACCAACCTCATATAAGTCATATTATACCTTAGGAATAATGTACACATGATCACAAGTTCATCTAAAACTGAAATCAGAACGGGGAACATTATAAAAATTGAAATCCAAGTCAATGATAGCTTTTTAGTGCATGAATCATCATTTTCAAGCAAGAACATGATATAGAAAGCTTATGGTAAAGTTATGAAACTTGCATCTAATGAGAAAATGAAACCCCACACAGAATAAATATCGAGCAGGTAGGGTAGAAAATCCAAGCATAAGCTATGAACTCGTCCATCTTGCACCTTTCTTCATCAAATGAGCAAACCCTAAGCATAAGGAGCAAGAAAGGTAGGGTTTTAAAGCTTTAGAGAAAATTCTACCATGGAACAGCAAAGTTACGACCTATAGGAAGTACTAAGGAAGGATAAGAGTAAGAGAAACGAAGAAGGAAGGAAGAAAATAACTTGCCTTGGTCGAAATACCTAGAAGATGACCTTGGAAACCCTAGGTAGGGCTAGATGGAGCTCTACGAGACCTTCTTCTCCAAAAAGAGGTTGTATTCTACCTTAGAGCACTTTTTTCTGTAGAAAAATAGAGTGTAGTCATTGATACAGGTTATAGGAAAGAGAAATCAAGCATAGATTCGTACTTGGGCAAGGAAGAGGTAAATATAGCCCATGGATAAGGATGGAAGCAAGCATGAGGTGTAAAAGTAGCTTCCCCATGTGTCTATGGACTTAAACTTTTAAGAATATACAATCACACACACAAGAATCTCCCCCAACGTCCTTATAGACCTGATTATCTTTCCTTTGTCGAATTTCCCATACACTCACATAATTCATTAGTTGATAGCTACTAAAGGTAGTTCATCCGTGAAGGGGTAAACCCTAAAATACCCTTAGAGAAAACACCTTCAAACCAAGGATTAAATAGGTTCCCCAAGTCTCAACAAGATCAAGAATGATGATATAATATCCAAGGAACATAATGCAAGTGATAAATTGCAAAGAAAACCTCTCAATTGGGTAAATTGCAGAAAAGTCCAAAATGTGCAGAAAATTGCATAACTTGCTCAACCGGTGTCCAAATTGGACCAAATTTGAAACTCAAGCTTGTCTTATGATTTAAAAGAATATCACAAGGTTAGACTGGGTTTCTAAGAATTCAATTATGGTAATTAAGTTTATTCAACTCATTAAGCAAGTTTAGGGGCCTTATAATGAGTTCCTATGTGTGTGACCCTATAGGCCCCATACTACATTGGTAGTGAATGTCCATAACAACTTATGAAATCAAAAGCAATGAGCGGTGCATAGTCACAAATATTTTCTACCCAAGTAAATGGAAAGTTGGAGAACAACTTCAACCTACAATTTGTGTATGGTGTTATAGTGTTTGTATAGTTCCTTTGTCACTGATATCTAGATTAAAGTCGAGGCATGGATCTGTCATCCTCTTCAATATTCAATCTATATTTCTTGATACAGCAAACTATATGAGATATGTGTAAGCTCAATATCATATATTGACTAACATGTACATTTCCATGTATTTTTCATTCTCGCAAACTCAAGTGGCCTTGGATATCATACTCCCATAGGAGGGACAAATCCCATCTATATCACTCAAAGTCAATCCCCATGTGTCACTGTCACCCAATCATCACCTTATAACAAGCCATGTTTCATGATTGCGTTTGATGATGTCAAAGCATACCAAACGACATGTGATGAGTGTAGTGATTTTAGGTTAAAGAACCACAAACACCACCATCACTATGAGAGATGAATATGACTACCATGGTAATGGTTCCCATGTGTCAGTCTCATGGTGGGTCT
This sequence comes from Alisma plantago-aquatica, assembly GCA_963693085.1. Lineage (NCBI taxonomy): Eukaryota > Viridiplantae > Streptophyta > Magnoliopsida > Alismatales > Alismataceae > Alisma > Alisma plantago-aquatica. Next base: position 537,024,399 of record OY856411.1, on the reverse strand, counting down.
TTTTGTTACACTGTTATCTAACATGTATCTTTTTGCTTAGTTTGATATCATCATATCATGACTAATGAGATTATGTCATCAACCAACTCACACTATGATCTTATGTGTTATTGTTGTCTATCTACCTTCCACAATAACAACCAATCAGGAACATAATGAGAATGTATATGCTCTTAACATTCATATGATTTCATTCTTCCAAGTCACATACTTGAAGACATATGCCATTCAGTAATATTATTCTCTAGACATTTATTTTGTTATTTCATTATCTCAAAACTGAACAAACAAAATAAATTGGAAGATTTCCTTTATTAATAATCAAATCATTTACAAATTAAGCCATTACAATCATCATATGATTGGATCTCTAGGCATACATACCAACAGACTCCCACTTGCACTTAGAGCCAATCACCCAAAAATCTTATTCTGAGTGACCTAACATGACCATCATGCTTCTGTTGCAAAAGTTCTTTAGTCAAGGGATCAACAATGTTATTCTCAATTGATACTCTGCAAATCTTTACATTTCTTGTTGTATGATCTCTTGTGTGAGATGGAACCACCTTTGTATATACTTGGAATACTGATGCGATCTCGGTTCCTTATCTTATGCAATAGCTCCATTATTGTCACAATATAGCTCTGATGCTTGAATCAACTCCAAGTTCATAAATGAACTTCTTGATCCATACAACCTCCTTTGCTGCATTTGATGCAACAATATATTTGGCCTCTATTGTAGAATCGACAACTGTCTCTTACTTGGAACTCTTCTAACTTACAACTCTATTGTTTTTAGGAAAATTACATATCCTAATTGTGATTTATAATCATCTTTGTCAGTCTGGAAGCTTGCATCAGTGTAGCCTTTTACCACCAACTCTTTCTCTCCACCGTAGACCAAAAATTGATCCTTAGTCCTTCTCAAGTACTTCAGGATGTTCTTGACTACTATCCAGTGAGCATCACCTAGATGCGATTGATATCTTCTCATCATGCTCAAAGCATATGAGACATCTGGATGGGTGCACAACATTGCATACATGATGGATCCAATTGTCGACACAAATGGAATCATACTCATGCGCTCCCTTTCTTCACAAGAATGGGGACATTTAACTTTAGAGATGGCAACTCCTTGTAACATGGGCAGGTTTCCTCTCTTTGAGTTCTCCATGTTGAACCTCTTCAACACTTTGTCGATATATGTGCTCTAACTTAGTTCAAGAATCCTTCTTGATCTATCTCTATATATCTTTATCCCCAAGATGTAGGATGCTTCTCCCAAATCTTTCATAGAGAATGTATTTCCAAGCCATGTATTTACCTTTTGTAAATTAGGGATGCCATTCCTCATCAATAGTATGTCATCCACATACAATATGAGGAATACTACCATGCTCCCACTAACCTTTTTGTACACACAAAGTTCATCTTCATTTTGAACAAAGCCAAACTCTTTGACTATCTCATCAAAATAAACATTCCATCTCTGAGATGCTTACTTTAATCCATAGATTGACCTTTGTAGCTTACAAACTTTATTTGCATCCTTTGGATTGATAGAACCCTCAGGTTGTGTAATATACACATCCTCAAGAATATTCCTATTAAGGAATGCGGTTTTTAACATCCATCTTCCAAATCTCATAGCCATGATAAGATGCAATAGCAAGCATGATCCTGATGGATTTAACCATGACCACTAGAGAAAAGGTTTTTTCATAGTCAAAACTTTGAACTTGTTTGAAATCCTTTGCAACCAATATGCCTTTATAGGTTTGTATTTTACCATCCATGTTTGTGTTCTTCTTTAAGACCCACTTGCACCCTATGGGTTTTACCCGTTCAAGTGGTTCCACCAAGGTCCATACCTTGTTGGCATACATGGATTACATCTTAGATCTTATGGCCTCAAGACATTTCTCAGACTCTGGTCCCTTAATAGCTTCTAGATAGGTTGTTGTCTCATCATCTATGACCAACTCACCTCCTTCCCGAGTCACAAGATATCCACATCTCTCATGTTCAAGGTGTGTCCTACTAGATCTGTGAGGTTCTTGTGTCACATGAGGAATTTGAGATACCACAACACCTTGTGATTCTCCTTGTTCCACTTGTACATCTATCAGTTAAATGTTTTCTTGTTGGTTTGGAACCTCTTCGAGTTCTACTTTCCTCCCACTGTTTCCTTCGAAAATAAATTCCTTTTCTAGAAACCCAACATTTATGGCAACAAGTATTTTTTTTGTCAGTTGGGTTGTATAAGTAGTATTTCGTTGTATTTTTAGGATATCCAAAAAAATAACATTTATCAGACTTAGGGCCAAGCTTCTCAGGAAATCTTTTCCTAACATGAGCTTCACATCCCAAAATCTTCGTAAAAGACACATTGGGGCATTTCCTATACCATATCTCATATGGTCTTTTGAACCAATTTTGAGGGTACTTGGTTAAGTGTAAACGTGGCAGTTTCAAGAGCATAACCCAAGAAGGAAGTTGGATGATAAAAAAAGATCAGAAAAAATTCATTATTGATCACACCATATCTAGTCATGTGAGATTCCTTCTTTCTGACACACCATTATGTTGTGGTGTTCTAGGTGGAGTCCATTGTGATACAATACCACATGCTCTAGGAAGGTTCTCAAATTGTTGGCTTAAGTATTCTCCACCTCAATCAGAATGAAGTGTCTTGATACTTTTACCAAGCTGGTTCTGTACTTTATTCATAAAATCTTTGAACCTTTCAAGAGTTTCTAACTTAATTTCATCAGGTAAACATAGCCATACCTACTAAAGTTATTAGTGAAGGTTATGAAGTAGGGATACCCACCTCCAACATTTGTTCTAAAAGGGCAACATACATCAGTATGTATGAGTCCTAATAGATCACTACCCCTATTACTCTTTCCATGAAGGGAGTCTTGGTCATCTTGACCAAGAAATAAGATTCACATGTCTCTATTGATTCAAAATCAAAAGAGTCCATATAACCATGTTTATGGAATATGGATATGCGTTTCTCATTTATGTGCCCTAGACGACAATGACACATGTATGTTTGGTTTGAGTCATTGAGTTTTGTATTTTAGTATTTACGTTATATACGCTTGTCTCTAGATCTATCAGGTATAGACCATAAGACATTGGGACGCTTCCACAAAAGATCCCATCTTTACTAATAGAACATCTTCCATTCTTTATAACAAATTCAAATCTATTCTTGTCCAAACAAGATACATATATGATGTTCCTATTAATGGCAGGTACATAATAGTAGTTCTCTAACTCTATTATTAACCACTTGGTAGATATAACTCATAGGTTCCAACTGTGCTCGCTACAACTCTTGTGCCATTTGCGACTCACAGTTCTACCTCACCTTTCTCTAAACTTCTTTTTAGATCCTTCAAATTGAAGAAAATATGTGATCCACATCCAATATCTAGTACCCATGACGAGGAAGTAGTAAAGTTAGCCTCAATAATGTATATACCAGAAGTAGAGATCTCAATCCCTTTCTTCATCTTCCTAGGTTCCCTTATCCTTATCCTTATTATGAGTGCATAAGACTTGGACTTTAGCTTAGCCAAAGAATGTTTCTTAGCTTTGCCTTTGTCCTTGGACTCAACTTCGTTGATCATTATCATGGGTTTGTCCATCTTCATTTGTTCTTCAACACTTACCAAAATGTACACCAACTCTGATAATGGTCTAGCCATGTTACTCAAGTGATAACACTCGATAAATTGGCTATATGATTTAGGCACCGACTACAAAATCATATATGTGGCCAACTCTTGACCTAAAGCAAATCCCAATCTTTCAAGATGCTTCATATGCCCAACCATATTGAGCACCCGAGGTTCTACTAGATCTTTCTTTGTCATTTGCACTCAAATAGTGCCTTAGAGATATTATACCTTTCATGATTATCATGTTATTTATGCAACTCATAGTAGATATAGCCAGCATAAGGTTCTTGATGTTCATAACATAATTGGTATGCTGAAGAGAAGCATCCATGTCAGTGTTAGGTAAATATGGATGAGTGGATACTGGCAGTGGTGTTTCAGGATCATGTAGAACACTTCCCAGGGTCTTGAACTAGTTATGAAAATAAATCTCATTTAATTCATCTGATAGCAATGATTGAGTGTTTTCCATTTGATTCTATAAGAGAAAATTTGCATTTGTCAAAAACCATTTTAATTTTGTTTGATTTGAAAATTCGATATTAGTTAGTCTTTAATTAACTATCGCTCCCACTATTTTATTCAAATTGATATCCCTCACTACCAATTCAGAAGATTACATCCTACAACCTTTGAGTGAGGCAAGATCCTAATTTCATCAAAATCATGTACCAACTAGGGTTGTCACCCAAAACTTGATTCTATCAGGTAGGCAACTCTTGCCAATTGCATCATATGCAACTCTTGATAGATGATATGAAAACTCTTTGTCATTGATCATATGTATGCTTATAGGTGCTTAATCTAATTAAGATCACCTAGTTATGTCTGACCCATAAGCCAACACGATAGAATATGTACCCTGTTAGGGCAGACCCACATATCTACCATCACACTTCCATGACATAGATGGCACATCACGCTAGGGCATGCCCGCGCTTGGTCGATCAAGCTTTTATTTTGTGCTTCTTATGGAAACCATCTTAGACTTAATATTATATTGAGGGATTTTGTATAATACCTATACATAACCAATCACAACATATATATAGTACGTGTCTTATACATGCTATAACCCACAACGAAAATATGCAATAAACAAAAAGTGATGGTTATGGCCATTCTAATGTAATTCCTTGGAGCCACAAGGAACTACCACAACATAGGGTCTACATCACATGCAGAAACCTATTGTTGAAGAAGATCTATTCTTATCAATCTAGGTTGATTGGTTCAACCCTTGAACCGGTCATCTCACCTCATGACCAGTCGGTTGGTCTTCACATTGGTTGTATGGCCATTGGCTCCACCATCTTTTGGATCCTCTAGTCGATCGGTCGGGTCCGCCAGCCAATTGGGTCTGCTTGTCCTCCTCGGTCCTTCTCGGTCCTCCATCCGGTCGGTTCACCTCCTAGACAGTCAGTTGGCTTGGTGAGGATCGTCTTCTTCTTTTTTGTAACAAGAAATTAAACTATCCTACTATAACATGATTATAGAGAAACCTTGAGCTCCATTCGAGGGGAGAAAAGGTAGAAGAGAATAATACATTTACCTTGGGAAGATAAGAGAGAGGCTCAGTTCACAGACTGAGATATCAAACACACAACCACCATGCACAGATAAAGGGTGTTGTCCATAACCACGCTACGCATACACCATCAAAACTCAACTTTAGGACGACACATGTAATTTTCACACACACACACACACACACACACACACACACACACACACACACATATATATATATATATATATATATATATATATATATATATATATATATATATATATATATATATATATATATATATATGGGTTCTTATGTTGTGATTAGTCAGACATGCACATCAACCAATTTAAATATTTACACATATGCAATAAATAAACATGATAAAATAGAAAATCTGATCATATCAATTATCTCAAAATATAATTAATTGACGTGGCTCTAATACCACTATAGGGAAATATAACATGAGATAGGCAGCATAATTTTTTTTACTGACATATTTCTCATAAACCAGCAGATCACGTCAATAACTATGAATGGAAAGGATGGTTTCATGAAGATATACCTGGCCCTGGAGCAAGTACATCAACAGTCCTTGTCGATGTAGATGTTCACTCTTGGACAGTGTTTATGCAGCTCCTCCATGGACAACAAACTCAAACATCATCGTCTGTAGCAACTCCTCTCGTCATGGCCTGCTGGCTGACGTCCTCCTCCTTAGCGATGGGAAAAGGCCACCTCGCCTCTAGAGAAGTCCACACAGATCAACTAGAACTCTTGTCATCCTGCTAGAATGGATAGGAAGGAGTTGTCCCCAATTTTAGTGTACTAGTCACCAACCTGCTCTCCCACAACAATGATCCTCAGTTGTTCTCTCATGTAGCTATCCCTCCCTAGTTAGGTAGGACTTTCTTGGGCTCTCTTAGATACCACAACTTGAGACGACAACAATTATCAGATCATATGATTCTCAATTGTCTGTGTTGTGCTCTAGGGAGCCCCCAGTACCCCTCGATTTATATTCGGGGTTAGGGCCAGGGTTCCCAATCTGTGCGGGAGTGGAAGGGACCAGAAGATCTTGAATTTTTGTAACAATTCTTGAAATTTCACAGTATGTGGTATCCGAAACGTCCATCTGGAAACCTAGACAGTCATATGGGATGCAAGATGCTCGTTTTGTAGTTTCTAAGGTTTGTACATGTTTTGGCAATTCAATTCCAATTAATGCATAACATGACCTCAAATCCATTCCTTGATGCAATCGAATTGCACTACCTAAATCGGAAATTTTTTGCAGACGAGACGATCATCTTGCACCACACAAAATGGTCATCTCTCACAAGCGAGATGGGCATCTCATAGCCCAAGCCAGGCTGACTTCCAACCAATGTACAATACAATCAACTTGACACTCCAAAAGGTTGTCTCAACACATGGACTGGTCGTTTGGCAGTCCAGCCAGCTGATTTGTTGCGTGAATTGAATACCTAGACATTTTAATAATAAATTCAATCATCACTCAAGATCAAACTCCTCTTCTATATGAGTTCCTATGTGTGTGACCCTATAGGTCCCATATTAAGTTGGTAGTGAATGTCTGTAACAACTTATGACATCACAAGCAATGAGTAGTGCCTAGTCACACAACATTGCTACCCAAGTAAATGGAAAGTTGAAGAACAACTTCAACCTACAATCTGTGTATGGTGTTAAAGTGCTTGTATAGTTCCTTTGTCACTGATATCCACATTGAACTCGAGACATGGATCTGTCATGCTCTTCAACATTTAATCTATGTTTCTTGCTGTAGCAGTCTGTATGAGATATGTGTAAGCTCAATATCATATATTGACTCACATGTACATGGCCATTTATTTCTCAGCCTCGCTAACTCAAGTGGCCTTCGATATCATACTCCCATAGGAGTTACAAATCCTACTTATATCACTCACAGTCAATCCCCATGTGTCACAGTCACCCAATCATAACCTTTATAACAACCCATGTTTCACGATTGCATTTGATGATGTCAAAGCATATCGAACGACATGTGATGAGTGTAGTGATTTCAAGTCAAAGAACCAAAAACACCACCATCACTATCAGAGTTGACCATGACTACTATGGTAATGGTTTCCATGTGTCACTCTCATGATGGTTCTGTCTGATACACTATTCTATAACATGTATCTCTGTGCTTGGTTTGATATCACCATATCATGACTAATAAGATTCTATCATCAACCAACTCACACTCTGATCTTATGTGTTATTATTTTCTACCTACCTTCCACAATAACAATCGATCAAGGACATAATGAGGATTTATATACTCTTAACATCCGTCTGATCTCATTCTTCCAAGTCACGTACTTGAAGACATAAGTCATTGCATAATATCATTTTCTCAACATTTATTATGTTATGTCATTATCTTAAAACTAAACAAACAAAATAAATTGGAATCTTGCCTTTATTAATAATCAAATCATTTACAAGTTATGCCATTATAATCATCATATGATTGGCTCTTTGGGCATACATACCAACACTTCATTCATGAAATCTCTGAACGTATTCACATCTACTTTGGTCTCAACCTGATTAATTTGTTTCATATGATACACAACATGATATCTACTAAGATCATCAATGAAAGTGATAAAGTATTAGTACCCACATCTATCATTTATGGTAAAAATCCCACATTCATCATCATGCATGAGTCCTAATAAATCACTTTCCCTTTCACTATTTCCATAAAGGGTGCTTTCGTCATCTTGCCTAATAATAAGATTCACATGCATGAATTGATTGAAAATAAATTGACTCTAAATATTCATTGTTATGGAGTTTATAACTGTGTTTCTTATTTATGTTGCCTAGACAAAAATGCCATAGATTTGTCTTGTTTGAGTCAACAAGTTTAATCTTTTTAGTATTAATGTTGTATATATTTGTCTCAATATATAAAAATAAATACCATAAGACAAGGAAACTTTCATATAAGATCTCATCTTTATAATGGAACATGGAACATTCTTGATATGAAATTCTAACCATTCTTGTCCAAATATGAAACATAAATGATATTCCTATTTATCACAAGTACATAAGAGGAATTCTCTAACTCTATTACAAGTCCACTGGCCATAGATAAATAGTAGGTTCCTATAGAAGTGGAAAAAACTCTTGCTACATTTGCAACACATAGCTCCACCTATCCTTTTGTCAAGGGCCTACTTCTTTTCAGATCCTACATAGTTGAACATATTTTTTATACACATCATGTATCTAATACTCATTCTATATAAGTAGATAACTTTATCTCTATAAGATATACACCTGAAGTGGAGATCTCCATCCATTGCTACTTGTTTTTCAATTCATCTAGATAGAGAGGACAATTTGTTTTTCAATGTCCAGTCTAGTTACAATGATGATAGTTGCCTTATTTACCCACACCATCTTTTGCCTTGTCTGTATAAGACTTTGATTTTGTCTATGCTTAGAACCTTTCTTGTCTTTGCCTTTGTCCTTGGACTTTTCTTTTCCTCCATTGACCATCAACACATATTAGGGTTTGTCTTTGATTTTTCCCTTAGTTGTTCGCAACATGACAAGTAGCTCTATTAATGGTTTACTAAAATTGTTCATGTTATAATTAACTACAAATTGTTATATGAAATCTGGAAATGGTTGGAGGATCATGTCAATGCTGGCTCTTGGCCTATAGGAAATCTGATTCTATGTAGACTTTCTACGTGTTCAATGAACTTGAGTACATGGGGTCCAACTGGAACACCCTCTACCATCTTGGTCCAATTGGAACACCCTCTGCCATCTTTCACATAAAGAATGTGTTGGAGACATCATACCTCTGTTTCCTTGCTAGTTTATGGTATTTATTCCAGATATGTGTTATTATCTCAACAACTCCCATACTATCATGTTGCTTCTGAACTTCATGATTGTGGAGCATAGAATAAGGCATTTGATTTTAGCAACATCAACAGAATGATTATGGAAAGCCTCCCTTTCTACCCAAGGTGCATTCAAAGCAGGTTCATTTGGTATTGGTGTATCAATGACATAGACCTTACACTCATATGTGAGAACAATTATTAAAGTTCTAAATTAGTCATGAGAGTTATTTTTCATTGTGTTTTCCTTCTCATGGACCAATTACATTGAAAATTTGTTCTTGTTGGTTGCCATTTGATCTACAAGAAGTATTTGCAAAATTTAATATTTTATAAAAAGTTTCATTGATATTAATTTGATTTTTAATCTAATATCCCTCACTATTAATTCAGAAGATTTCATCTTATGATCTTCTAGTGAGACAATGTCCATGTTTCGTCAAATCATGAGCCATCTTTGGATGATCACCCACAACTTGACTATTTAGGTAGGAAATGTTTGCCAATTACAACTAATGCAACTCTTGATAGATGGATGCACAACCCTCGATCATAATCATCTATATGCCTCTAGGTAATTTATCCAATTAAAACCACCTAGTTAGTATGACCCAAAGGCCAAAAGTAATAGAATATGCAGCCTGCTTTGGAAGACCCATGTATCCATTCTCACACTTCTCCAAGATAGATAGTACACCATGTTTTGGAATACCCACACTTGTTCAATCAAGGTTTTCAATATGTTTGACAACAAAAAGTATCTAAGATTTATATTTTATGGGAGAGGTTTAATTTTCATGCATATACATATTCAACATCACATAAAGATAATGTATCATATATACCTTATATCATCAATCACAATCCATTAACATATAACATTGGTTATGGCTATCTAATGTAACCCATTGAGTCCACAAAGGATTATTAACTAAATACAATCCATTACAACATATACATCATTAACCTATGAACTTTCATTTTTGTCCCATGAAATCAACATTTCCAGGGAAACTCCTCATACCTTCATGGTTTCTTCATCATGCAAAGCTTTACAAAACTTATCTATTGATATCTAATATTACATGATATAAAAAAACCATGAGTTCCATTTGAAGGGAGTAAGAAGAAATAGAAATCACTACGTATGCAGTTGAAAATGAGGCTCAGAATGCAAGCCTAGCACTTGACAATGAAAAAGGCTCCATTAAGCAAAACATATTTCAGTGGCAACATGTATTATCTATAGATATAACATATCTTATACATATATAAATATTAAATATTTAATCTTTTTCATTGCAGGACAATCCCATGAATAAAACTTTGACATACACATAAACTAGGTGGGGTAGGTAGGGGCATCTCCCATGTGTAGGGATCCCACTATCTAGTGAGCAGGTGAGAGATGAGGGGATACCTCCCTCGAGGATTCTAGGGGCAGCACCCCTAAAAAGTTTATGGAACTATACTTATTTACACTTGGAATAATCACATTTTCCATACTCAAAACCATCCCATGCATGAAAAGCTTACATTGAAATGTATATGATATTAACAAGATATGCACATTAACATTTTTCATTCAAATTACATGTAAAAATAGAGCACATAAACTAAAATCTGGTCATATCAACTATAAATCCCATATACTATAGATTGATGTGGCTCTAGTACCACTGTATGGATTGCGTAAGGTGACTGACACATCAGAAGCAACAAAGATTCACGTTCTCATGGGAAGATCTCATCAACAACAATATATCATGAAGAAAGGGATGTGATATATACCTTAGTCATATGGTAGATAATAACAGTTAGGGTTCACATGTCAAAAGGTGTAACCAACAACCTGGTTGTATATCCCTTTTTGTAGGGGAGGTAGGGAAGCATGACTTTTGGTAAACCCTAGAAAACAAATGGACAACAACCACTTTTGAGCATTCCTCTCACAGATAGATAGTTAGGAAACTTGTTTAGTGTAGTTGGGTGATTGGATTGGGTCAAGATTCTTTTCAGTAGCTCATCAGAGACAACCAGTTGGGAAAATGGACTGGGTTAGACCTTACTAGAACTAATAAGCCAATTTGTTGATGCACTGCAGTCGAGAAACTAGACTAACTAGTTGATGAATTTATTGATCTTGTCTAGTCAAGATATTGGTCTAGGTAGTCAACCAATTCAATGGGTAACTAGACTTTTCATTTGACAGAATGGTTTGTGAAGTAGGGAAAATGGACTTTTCGGTTGGTCAACTGGGCTTCTAGTAGTCCTTGATGATCTAATTGGTTATCTAACGCTTTAAGAAACCAATTAATCATGTGTCCCTAATTATGGTAGTCTTCCATGTTCATCTAATGTGTGTGAACCTGTAGGCTCCAAATTACATTGGCGCTGATGTCTATAATCATATATGGCTTCACATACAATGATTGGTATTTAGTAAGACTTCATTTCCACCCAAGTAACTGAAGAAGTTGGAGAACAATGTCAACCTTGTATTGTGCTAGCGTTATAGTTATCCTATGATCCTATTGTCATTGATAACCAAATTGAATCTGAGACATGTAAATGTCATATTCTTAATGTTCAATCTTTGTTCCTTGATCTAGTGTTGACTATTTAATTAACATATGAGCTCAATATCATATATTGACCCACATTAGGATGGAAATGAGCTCCATAAGCTCACTCATCAAGTGCTCGATATTTTTAGTCCAATAGGTGGGAAAAATTCCATATACATAACTCACAATAATCCAAATGTGTCACAGTACACCCAAGAACTACATGTATGGCAACCCTTATTCAAGGTCATGTTTAGTAGTGTTAAAGTACACTGAACACGTGATCATTGTAGTCACTTCAGGTCTAATGATGACAATTGTCACTACTTCATGAGATATAATTATGACTGCATTGAAAGGCTTCCATGTATCATATTCAAGTTGAGTTTATCCAATACACTTGTTACTTACATGTTTGACTTGATATCCAATATAATGACAAATGATACTTAGTCATCAGTCAACATGCATACTCTTAATCTATTTTTCTTATCCTAATTTCCATAGTAATATATGATAAGGGATGTAGATAAGAATGGGTGCTCTTAGCATACACATAATCTCATGTTGAGATCGACAACTTAAAATCACGTCATTGAGTCACCATTCTTAGGATATTATTATATCTACTCATTATCTCACATTGAAGCAAACATAATAATTGGAATGGACTTTACTAATAACCAAATCAATTATGTAGTGTTATATTACATTCATCGTATGGCTATCTCTCAGGACATACTACCAAAAAATACTTTTATAGATGGAGAGTTAGAGTAGGAAGTGTTTGTGGCTCAAACTCTTGGCTTTGAACATTAAAGGCATGTTTATCATTTGCAAAAGTGTCTTCATAGTATCAAACAAACCCCTAAAGCTTGGTATGAAAAGATAAATATCTTTTTTATTGTAATGGATACGACATGGGTGAAGTTGACTCTAATATCTTTTCAAAACACACTTCTAAAATTTCTTGCTTATTCAAGTTTATGTTGATGATAATATCTTATGAAGTACTAATATTGATCTTTTCAAGGATTTTAGTTTCCTCATATGAAATGAATTTGAGATAATCATGATGGGGGATCTTAGATTGTTTCTTGGATTTCAAATGAAGCAAAAACAAGAATGAAAACTTTGTTAGCCAAAGAAACTACACAAATGAACTCTCAAACTGATGCCAGATGCTGAATACAAATTTAACTAATACTCCCATGTTCACCACTACCAAGCTTTATAAGAGTGAAGAAGGAGAAAAGGTAGATGAGAATCTCTTTAGAGGTACCATGGTATTTTATTATATCTTACTAACCCTAAATTGGATATAATATTTACTGTTGGTTTGTGTTATGGATTTCAATCAAGACCTAGAAAATTCCATCTTGTAGTGGTAATGAGGATTTTGAGGTACATAGCAGAGACCCTGGATTTAGGACAATGACATCCTAAGTGAAGGGACTTTACACTAACCTCCTATAGTGACAGAGATCATGATGGGAGCTTAATTGATAGAAGGTGAACAAGTGGCACTTGTTTCCTCCTTTAATCATGGTTAGTTTCATAGTTCTATAAGCCAAAAAATATCATGGAAGTATCAAAAACCTAATTTGAATACATTGCCACCAATGATTGTTGTGCCCAAGTTCTTTGGATGAAGAAAATTCTCCAAGAATTTGATGTTCATTATAATTCTTCTCCTATCTATTGTGATAATACTAGTGTAATCAATTTTTCATACAATACCATATTGCATAGTATACCTAAACATATAGAGGTCTTCCATCATTTCCTTTGTGATCACATTGCTAAGAAAGTCATTTACATTACTCATGTGGAAATAAAAAATCAACCTACCAATATTTTATCTAAACTACTTGCTAGGGAGTAGTTTCATTTTATTTGATCTAAATTTTTGATTACTACTATTGATTACACTTATATGTCTTCTAGCTAGAGTGTTATTCATTTGCATCTATGATCTTCTTAAATTCCTATCATCTACTTATTTTTTCTTGAATACTCCATGTTTGGAATGTTTTTGCACATGTTCTTGGCTTAAAAACAAATGAGTTTATTTTCTATGTTATAAAGCTTAATAGTATCCTATGATGAGTAAAATTCTCATCACTATCATTTACATGATATTTAGTCTCACTCGGTCCATTTGCATAGGTCTCTAGGGCTTTTTAACTATTTTTAAGGTTTTGAGTCAACAATTGTTGTCAGACGATTTGTTCTAGGGAAACTTGACCCATAGGTCTGACCTAGGAAATATTAGTAGATGTTGTTGTTTGAGTTACCCAACCTACAAAATTCGATTGACAACATTTTGTTGTTACTTCATTTTGGTTCTTCCTCACTCCCCTGACCTTCTCTTTTTGTAACCCTAGCCCGTTGTGCTCCAAATCGACCTATCTCCTGAAACCTAACTCATATTAGGTCATCTTCTTCTCCCTTATATACTTTCTTAACCAAATGACATTCAGTAGGTGAAAATGGAGTGCCACTGGTGGTTCTTTTGGTTCCTATTGTTTCTCCTTCATCTAGGGTGTTTGTACTTGATGGTGCTAACTTCTTTAACACTCATGCATTGAATAGTTATAAGGAACTTCTACATGAAACTCCTTTTCCTTTTCATTCCTATGTAGATGTTGGATTAGATGTCCTTGAAGTGAAGGACATTTTGTTTGGATTAGTTCCTTTATGCTTCATTCTTGAATGCCTATCTTATTTCAATGATCACTATTGTAATTTATTTATAGATGGTTTCTATGATAGCTTGACATGGAACTACGCTACCACTATTACACCACCCGAGACCCAATTTGAGCTCTCTCCATAGTAACTAGGATTAAATTCCAAATCTCATAGGACTCCTTAAATGCCTATCTCATTGCAAATTCCATGGGATGCACTTGGAAGAAAATCTAATCTCAACATATTTATATAATTTATCCTAGAAAATTCTATAAGAGTTTTAATCCCAAGATTAAACTCCATTACATCCATTGTTCCTCAAGAAACTTGGACATCCTACCTTTGTAAACCATATATACCAAGAAGAGACTCATTGCACTTATAGTGAATTACAATTTTCACACAAATAAGAATCAATCAAACATTGTTAAAAACACTATAATGATCATCTATTATCTCCTTAAGGAGATCAAAGTCCAGTGGGATCATTACATTCTTCACCATATGACATGCTTTGACTCTGAGAAGACCACTAGGGTTATTCATGCTACTTTTCCCAATCTTATCTATGACCTCTTTTGCTACCTCACTGAAATGTTTCTCATTACTGATTTTAACTATCATTATAGTAGGAGATGTGTAGTGAATAGTGAGACCTTAGTTAAGAACTCTTTCCAAACCTCTAGATTTTCATCCACTCCTGGTGCTTCTTCCTTATATGTAGATCCACCTAACCAATTCTCTTTCACACCACACCATGAAGACCTAGTAGGGATTCTCTCTGTATAGAATGAGTATCTCATGGTATACATGATATCTCACAATGCCTATAATTTGAAAGTTAAGAATCATCTCCACAAAGATCTAGTACACATAATGTCAAACATGAACCTACCCTGTCCTTTACATTATCCTGCCTACCATCCTTGTTTATTTTCTATAGGATATTATACCCCTGCATATGATTGCCTCTATTCCAGAACTTAGTATGCAACTCATCTACCTTTATCTTGCTGGACCTTCACTTGTGTCCACTCACCCATCTCCTTCTTTGACTCATTATCTGGATCTTCCATCTGGTCCTTCTTCAACCATTCTTGATGGTTATGCTTGGAATATTGCACCCACCTTCCCTCAGGAACAAGATCTAGCATCTATTAGTTAAATCACTTGGTCCCAGATCAATGCCATATGGCCATCCACACAAACCTTATTCATTCAAACAATGATATGGTTGTTGACGAGATTGTTGAGGGAGGTGAAGATGAAGCAGAAGCTGATGGGGATGGGTTTGGGGATGGTAAGGATGATGAGAATGATGAGGATGAGGCTACTAGTTATTATCACACTACTGTCTTAGACTAGTTTTTCAGTCTTAGACTGTCTGTGTATTTGTATTTTTATAAGCTTGACATGTATTGCATAGGGCACTTGTATCTAAGGCAACTACATTTACTTCTACAATGTTCTCCCATGGTTTTTTTTTATCATAAACTTGTTTTTTGCATGTCATAATCACTATATTATGTACTCTAAATGTGGTTTCTATTTCTTATCTATTGAAACTTGGAGAATGTGGTTTCATATTTTGATAATGACTAATGTTTTATTTTTTGCTTAATACGACCTATCTTATCTCTTCTACCTCCATATATTTTTATATGACAAAGGGGAATAAAAGGCATGGCTACATATTTAAATGGATCTCACTATATATCTCTTTGAATATTAACATTTGAATGGAAATATCATGTGTGTATTTTCATCCTTGTTTGAAAGAACTTATCAAGCAAGTAAAGGTAAGAATGAATCAAAGGGGATCACTCTTTATATCATATTCATAAACCCTTCCAAATTTCAAAGGTAAATTACTCAAATGTAAATCCTTATAATAGTTATATTAGGAATTATTTGTTAACTTTAAGTGTGGGGGATGTTGACCTAACCATAATACATCATCAAGATTTTGATGATGACTTGATGATTACATTGATGTTTATCAAACATGTCTACTTGAGATCAATAATAGATATATAGGTATAAAAAAATTATAAAATTAGAAAACCATATATTGCCTAAGCACAAGTAAAATGAAAAAAAGTTAAAGATGTGAAGATTAGATAGAATATCAATTGGAATTGTGATGTAAATCATGAATAATGAATTTATGACTTGTAATTAAGATAAATGGATGGCTAGAGTCATATAAAATTAATAAATATGCTCTTAGGATTTTGTCTCATCCAAAAAGGGAATTCTTTTTGGATGTGATTGCCCCTAGGGTAACACAGGAGACAATCATTTTATAGGATTTGAGAGAATCCTATATCGAATAAGTTTTCCATTAGGGTTACTCATCTGGCATCCTCCATTGGCTTGACATGAACACATGTCTATCGTGTTTCTTATCAGTAAGCAACTTAGCTGACAAGTCTGATGAGCATGGCAATGAGCATTGGCCTAGTTTCCCCAAAGGTAACTCAGCTGATAGAATTATTCTTTAAAGTGTGAAAAAATGCATGTAATCCTTTATAGGGTTGAAAACTTCCATATAGACATGTTAACCCCAATATTTGTTTATAATTCAATTTAAGTGTCTCTAATGGCTAGTGGGAAACTTCAATAATAAATAGGGTCCCTTAGACTTCATTCCAAGTTTGTCTTTTATATTTCTATACTCTAGTTGAGTGATTTTTCCTACAAGAGCTTACAATCTCCCTCAAGCATGATTATTTATCTACTTTCATTTGACTTAGGTTTTCTAGTAAGAGAGCTAGTATCACTCTAATATTTTGTAAAGATCTTCATTCTCTCTTTTTCAACCTCCCTTCACAAAGCTTCATTGAAGATTCTCTCTTTGTCTAAGGAGGTTAAGATTGAGGTGGAAGATCCATGTTAAGGGTAGGTAAGACCATGGAGAAGTATGAAGACCCTTTGTTAGTGGATAGGTAAGTATTTGGTAAGGTTGTTGGATTTCTTCCCCTAAAAGGGAAGCTAGTTACCCCTTGATCTTTAAAAGGGTGTTCATAAGGTTTATCTCATATAATTGAATATAAGGTTGTGCTCATAGTTCAAAATCATAGATCTTGACCTCTCTAGGCAGTGGAGTACATCTCTAGGTATAGAGGTTTGAACCACTATAATGGATTCTATTCCTTGGTGCTTGTTTCCATTTCTCTCATCCTTGTTTTGCATGTTTAGTTGCACATAACTTTCCATATCTTAAATTTCTAAAAAAATTGTACAATTGTTCCAAGCTTTATTCACCTCCTCTCTAAACCCCATTCATCCAACACATGGATTGATCAAGAGTTGATACTAGACATGTATTTCGGTACCAAATTGATCATTTCTATCTTGGTACACACTATCAGGTTTCTAATACTCATATAAAAATAATGTTGTTGTGTTTTATGTATTTTTTTTGATGGAATTATTTATTATACATACTATGAATACAATTATATATTGATGTCTTAGCATGGAAGATGAAGGAGAAATCCAATTAGAATCAAGAAGAAATTTTTAAAATTTTAGGATAGTATTTGAACTTGCAAGTGTAGGTCAAAATAAATTTGTGAAGAAGAATATTTTGGACTTAAGGTGTCAATACACATTGAAGATGACACCAATTGAATACTTGGTATATTTCTATGTTCAATTTGAACATGGTTTCTGTACTAGTGACAGATTGGTATGATTAAAAGGTTGGACAATTAGTTATAATACTTGGACTACCAAGTATAGATTTAATATTGATTCTGATTATTTATGTATGGTACTAGTTGTATGTAATTGGTTTTATTTATAAGCATATAATTGATTTTATGTTTCTCTCTTTTAGTAAACATGACGTTTCATTTCTAACTAGTGATAAGAATGCCAGGGGAAATTTACTATCCGATCTGACTACTATAGTAGATCCTAAGGTGAATTTATGACACAAGAATTCTAGAAATTTTGTCAAAAAGAAAGGTGCTAAAAGTAAATATGATTTTATGAAGGGATGGATATTGGTATTGTTGGCGATATTATTTTTCTTGTATGGTAATTTTGGAATCAGCAAATACTTTTTTTGAATTTGGGGTGATTGAATAATTCATTTCATTACAATTAGGTAGAGGGGATTTACATTTTCTGATATAATGGATGGTCAAGATAACTAACAAGTACAGAGATACTTGAAGGGATGGAACACCCTTTTCATAATAATTTTTATTGGCAAAACTTGTATTATATTATTTTGTTTGATTGTTAATTAGCAACATGTAAAATTTAAAAATTTATTACTATACATTATTAGATGGTTATCTGTCAAATAAATGTATAAACTATTAAAAAAATTGATGGAGCGATCATGCTTTTTTATCCAATAACTATAATATCACATTGTATAAAATGATGTTGTAATGATTAATATTTATCTGTCTTTGGTATTAATAGACAAATATTGTGCAGTTTTAATGTCACAAATATACTATAATGTAAGAATTGGTACTGCAAAAATGTTTATTTCTATGTATTTTTTATTGTTAGTTGATTGTGTCGATACTATAATATATGAACTAGTATTGTGATGCATGAAATGGTTTTTATAATAATTTTTTGTTTATGTCATTAGTATTGTTGGATGATTATTTTATTACTTTAATCTTAGAATTTGTATTGTGAAAAAATTGGAACATAATTTTATGTAATGCCTTATATTCAGTATGAAATTGTCAACTTATATTTTGGTACTTGCAAATTTTTGGTAATATGATAGAACCAGTGTTTCTATATTTATTTAGTATCATTTTTAATTGAATTAGTCACTACATGAAACATGTTGTTATTTAGGGGAAATTGGGAGGGACCAAGTTTTTGTGGAAAAAAATAAATATTTATGACAGACCCCCCTCGATCAAGGGGTCATGTCCCTCAATCGCGTTTTAAATGGAACATATAATGGTAATAATCAATATTCCAAAAAAATATGGAACAAATGAATAAACCCTCAAAATTATAATGTAGAGAACTAATTCACTCTTTCCCTCTAATATAACTTAAAAATTTTGTAAATAAACCATGTTGCCATGTTAAACAGGCTTAAGGCTTCAAAACTATTTTGTTGTTGTCACCTTTTGGAGATGACAGTGTGTGCTTCTCCCCTCAATGGCGAAGGCCACTGAAAACACCTCCCCTCCATCTTTAGGAGCAACTTCTAGAGTTGACTAGCATCTTTGGTAGCACAACTTCATTCCAGATCGTGACTTTTTTGGACAACATTGTTCAACAATCCTAAGTTGAACTTTGAGAACTTCATCTTGCATAGAAGC